>JARHVA010001352.1:1885000-2335000 GCA_037957365.1 Torreya grandis | reverse complement strand
TCACTCATTCAATTCCCACTTAACCCTAATTATCTCTCTATTTCCATCATTAACCAAATAAAACAATAATTGAAATATCCCCATTGAATTATGCATGTATCTTTATCTTCGTTCAATGCATCAACTTAACATAAAGTCTTGAAATTGACTTTATAAAAATTATTTAAACATTATAATTTCCATGTAATGTCGACTAACAATAATTACACTAAACATAATAACCAATACCAATGCATTTGATGTTCAAATTATAAGTTAGCTTCATATGTTAAACAAATAACTATTGACTTTAACAAAGATTCATCAAACACAATGATGCCTTCCTTTTATCATTAAGAAATAAAATTATCTTTATTAGCTTGGTATTAAAATCACGTTCACTACCTAGGTACAAGTCTTTATAACAATCTTTATTTAATAACATTAATTTCATTATACCATACTAGCTAATGTCACTCGTTAATGTTATCAAAGAACTTATGATTTACTAATGACTTGTTACATGTTTACTCAACTATTATAATTGAAAATAGTAACCTAATAAGAATCAATAATCACTTAACAACCCAATCAGACACAGTATTATAACTATGAATGAATCAAAGAAATGTTTATACAAATACTTAGCCACATATTAATATAATGGTAAGTCACGTAAAACATATATAAACATGTACAAATTCATTCAATCAACTAATCAATATAATCAACAACTATTAATGCGGTACAAAACCATATTAGTGAAATCACATAATAAACACAACATTATCATCGAACAACAATAAGATCACATCATACATATATAATAGAAATCAAAACATATTATAGCTATATAACTCAAACAATAATCATAATACATGTTAATATACTATGGTATGTGCATGGGTTTCTAGTTTTCCTCTCTATCACCCCCCAATGCTTCCATCTACACCATCCTCTCTAATGATGCCCTTTGATGAGCCTCAAAAATTTCATGTCTTTCTACTCATCTATCACATTCATCTTTTTTATTTACCATGATTTTGAGTTACTTTCCCATTAAGTCTCTATCCTTGAATAGCCATAATCTTTTAAATAGCATTATGTTCTCATACTCTTTGAATAGTTAGAAATATGTATTGAAATCAAGTATATAATAGTTATCTTCTAATATAATATGATTTTTTCTATAATGTGTTTTAAAGATATTTTGAAGTAATAGGTGTATAGCATAGAATAACTTGCAGTAAAGGAATCTCATCATGTGAACACATCCTACAACCACTGTATGACCAAAGCCACAAATAAACATAATTTGATTCCTCGTTCAACCGATTCATAGAAATAACTATAACCTCTTTGGAGCACAATAAGGATGTGGTTGAAGAATGAAACAACTTTGTTTGTCTTAAGGTAATATTGCAGGGTTCACATGAATGGTGGATTTAGTAAAAGGAGCCAATTTATGTTGTTTTAATTTGAATGTTTCTTAGATTAGAATATATATTGTTTTGTATAAAACAATCTCCTATGCTTTATTTATATAGGTAACAGCAGGGTTGACAGGTAGTAGATATCAATTAGAGAATTATCAAAAGTACATTTTGTGAAGCAACTGTTATTGTAATTTCCTACAATAATTCATTGTTGTATTTTGATTAATATGAACAATCATTTTTTAATCCATTTCATAGTTTTAATAGGAAGGATTGAAGCTGGAGTTTGAAGGAGGAGGGGCCCCCTTCAAAAGTCTTATAGCAACAATCTAATCTGTTAAATAGGTAAGCATATTATTTAGTTTTTTTATGTATTGTGTGTTTTATTTCTGAATTGTGTGATTTACATTCTTGCATAGAATTATTTAAGGAAGCTTCCAATAGTGTAACATTTCAGTCATAGTATTATTTTGATGTTTAATTCTAGCATTCCATTTACTGTATGGATTTGGCATCTTATATTATAATCAACAGAAGGTTAAATTAGAATATTGAGTATGCACATATAGTCACATCATCTTATCAAGTTTACATCCTTGAGTTGACATTTAAATGAAGTAGAATATACTAGTCTATGGTAACTCTCCTTCTTTATTTTGATCAAGATAATTATATCTAATTTTGAACCAATTGGTAGTCATTTTTCGGATTATTGTCAGGGAATGGTGTCACACACTTATAAGGGAATGGTGTCACACACTTATAATCTTCAATCTTGATAGCGATTATTTCTGGATGTTTATTGTTTTTACTTATAGAACTTGTTTTTATTTAGATTAATGATTTCTTGCTTTTATAGTTTAAATTTTGCTTTTTTCAAGTAGGATAGTGGAAATTTTTGAAAACCCCCATATTACTAACCCTATGCAAGCAATGTGGGATTTTTTTAAAAAAAAGAGAGAAAGAAAAGTGGTTGACATACATGCAAAGCAAAGGTGGGACTATAGGAAAGGGGACTATATGGTATTTTTTCCTGAATCATAAACCATTACTACAAGATCATAAATTCATCTTGTAGTAGTTGAAGAACACAAAGAAATTCCTAAAGATCACTCATAGTTGTTAATAGAAGAGGTAGAAAAGGAAGAATTTTTAGCTGGATTGGTAGCACAAGTTAGAGACTTTGAAGAGTTTCATACCTATAGAAGAGACCCATGTGTACCACCCTTAATAATTCCCAACTTATCACCTCATACTCAAGAATCAAAATTTCAATTCCCTCTATTAAATAAATTTCTTTCTAAGGAGGCATTCAAGGTTATTCTTGCTCCTAGAAGAAATACCAATCCAATACCAATTTATAAAGACTCTTTGCTAAGACATAAGCTAAATATTCTAAAACCTTTACACCATCCCCATTGTATATAAATCCACATATTCTTAAGAAAAAAGATAAAGTCTCCATCTTCTACACCCTAAGAAATAGAATAATTGATAGGAATTTTAAATTTTGGGTAGCAACAACTTCTAATCTACCAACACAAAGAGTATTCATGGAGAATCCTCAAAAATAAAACACTACCAATGAGTCTGCTACTTTCAAATTTCCTATCATTACTTCTAATAAAAATTCACCCTTGAATAATAGTCCCCACTTTGCCCTCTCTACCTTTAGGGTAAAATCATCTAAGGATCTAGAGACATTTATTTTTGAGTTTGACATCTTATGCCACATCTATGATTATAATCAAGATGCTTAGAAACTCAAATTATTTCCAACAACGCTCAAAGATGTAGCACTTAGATGGTTCATGGGACTTGGAAAGGATGCCATTTCTACTTGGGAAGAAATAAAGGAGAGGTTTAATGTATGGGTATAAACTATAGGAGAGATGACATACTCCAAATGACACAAGTTGATGATGAGTTATTAGAAGAATATTTGGAAAAAAATTTGTTTAGATTACAAAAATCCAAATAGACTATAATGGAAAAAGAATCGATCAAGCTGATATTCCTAAAAAGGATTAGAGATGATTTTTTGAAGGCACTAGATCTAATCTCTAGTGGTGATGTGTCTACACTTTCCTTTCATTAACTAATAGTTCCATGTACAAACTACTCTAGATCAACCATGAACAAAAGTAGGGGCAAAACCCTTCCTACAGCATCTATAATAGGATTGTCTAAAGGTGAAGTTAACAACCTACTCTATGACATGAAGTAGGACATTATTAGCCACCTAGCGACTCACCTTGATACATTACATACACAGAGGAAGAAATAAAAAACTGAAAAAGCCTTAGCCTCTTATTGCCCTAAATATAGAAAAAAGAAGGTAGATTACACATGCCATTCTATGAAAGCTTAGGTAGCCAACATAACTAAGGAGAATCTTGAAATATTAGAGCTATATGCCATAGGAGAAGATGAGAATCAAGTGTTTTTTGTGGCTCAATGGAAACCATGGGTGCAAAGATCAGGTATGCCATCAAACTCTATGTTTGCAAATTCTCAATTCTCAAATAATCCTCAATATGGTTCTTGAATGAATATACCCAACCAAAATTGGCCCCAAACAAATTGGTAGCTACCCTAGAATTAGTTATGGATGCAATAGAATAGAAAACAACCTCAACTTGGGTAATTCCAAAACTAGTCATGGTTCTTTCCCTCTAATCCATGGCAACAATAATAGAGAGGTAATCAAGGCTTTCCCCATCAAATGCAACAACCACAACAACAACATTCCTTAATTTTAAATAATCAACAACCTATTAGAACCACTCATTGATCCACCCATCCCCAATCTTACCAATAAGTTTGTTCAACCAACATAATCCATCTAAATAATACAATATTCATCTTATACCTTAGATATCAATCAAGTCCAACTTTGCTCAGGATGTGTTCTTTTATAACCCACCTCACCCATAATCATAGAAAACTTTGAAGAAATAGATCCACTCCATACTAATCCAAAGCCACCCATGGCCAATCCTAAGCCAAGTATTCCAAAAAATCAAAAATAATCTGATAATCCTCTTTTTTTTTAAGAGATTGAACATATCACATCCTGAACCAGAGCCTAAATTTAGTATATTAGGACAACTCAAGAACGTGTGCATAAAAATCCCACTCTTTCAAGAAATAAAGTATGTTCCTATCTATAATAAGTTTTTTAGAGAGCTATGTTTGAAAAAACCAAAAATAAAAAAGAAGGATCCTAAAAGAGTCCAAGTTATTGATCAACTAGCAGATATTATGTTGGAAAATATAATTCCCCCAAAATATTTTGATCTTGGAAGTCCTATAGTTAATGTTAGCATCCATGGCCAACCCATATCTAATACTTTAATTTACTTGGGAATAACCATCAATGTGATGACCATAGAGATTATGCAGTAGTTGAAACTTACAATCATCCATCCAACACCCACCATCCTCTAGATGGCTAATAAGTCAACTATAAGCCTGAGGGGATTGTTGAGGACCCGGTTATCACTATGGACTCCTGGTAATATCCAATATACTTTATTATCCTATAGCTAAAAATAAACCTAATAGGTTATCCTCTCATCCTTGGCCACCCATGATTGGCCACTGCTAATGTTTTTATTGGCTGTAGGTCAGGAAAAATGTTAATTTCTAATGGAAATGACACCAAGAAATTGGTTCTTTATCCACTAGCCCAGCCTTCCCAGAATGATGGCCTGACACCTTGGATTAATGACTTTGAATAAAATATATCCTTTTCAACTCTCTACATAATTTATCAAAGTTTAGCTTTGTAGGCACTAGGATAAGACACTATCCTTACTAGTATCCTGCAAAATATCTATCAATAGGATCTTGTTACCAAAAACATGTTGGAATGTACACCATGCCCTATTCAAAATACTTTTCCTGAGAATGATCTTGATGAAACTACAAGAGACATTTGGACATTCCATCAATTACTTCCCCATCAATGCAGTTATGCTCCTTTAATTTCTAACATAGAAACCATGATTTATTTAACAAAGAAAGTATATATTCTACCAAATAAACCTCTCAAGATCAGTACCTCCTTAACACCCCAATAAGAAATTTAGTTACTTATAATTCTAAGAAAACACACAATATAATTTTCCTAGGAATACCATGACATGAGAAGAATACCCCCAAATTTATGCATGCATCACATTTAAATTAAAGAATAATGCAAACCTATTCACTAACCCCAACAATGAATGAATCCTATAGTTATAGATATTGTCAAAACTGAGTTTCAAAAACTCTTGGATGCAAGATTTGTTTATCCTATTTCAAATAGCTAGTAGGTCTCTCCACTAGTTATTATCCCTAAGAAAGGGGGAAAATGGTGTATTTGTGTTGATTACCGAGAGTTGATTGCTGCTACAAAGAAGGATCACTTTCCCCTTCCATTTATTGATCAAGTATTGGATATATTAGCAAGAAAAAATATTTTTCCTTCCTAGATGGCTATAGTGGTTATAATCAAATATAAATTTCTCTACAAGACCAAAGATAAAACCACTTTTACTTGCCCATGGGGAACCTATTCCTATGTCATCTTGTCATTTGGTCTTTGTAATGCCCCAACTACTTTTTAAAGGTTGTTTTAAGAATATTTTTTAATCCCTCCCATGACTATTGAAATCTACATGGATGATTTCACTATCTATGGACAAACATTCAAAGAAATGCTTAACAACCTGGAGAAAGTTCTTCAATGCTTCCAAGACCACTAATTGTCTTTGAGTAAAGAAAATTGTTATATGCTTATGACTGAAGGGATTGTGTTGGGGCATCACATATCCCCTGTTGGAATTCAAGTTAACCCAACAAAGATAAGTATCATTAAGGATTTACCTACACTAAAGAATTAGAAAGATGTTAGAATCTTTTGAGGACATGCTAGTTATTATAGATGATTCATAAAGACTTTAGTAAAATTACTACCCCATTATTTAGATTGCTTACTAAGGATGCCAAATTTGCTTGGACTAATGATTGTCAAATTGCCTTTTAAAAACTAAAAGACCTTCTCATAACAACTCATATTCTAAGAGGGCTTAATTGGAATAAGCTTTTTCACATCCACATAGATGCATCTGACACCACTTTAGGAGCTATCATTGACCAAAAATATGAATCTTTGAGGTATGTAAATTATCTTATCAACAAAAATATTTAAGGGGTTGAACTCAACTACACTATAATAGATAATTAATTTATTGCCATCATCTATGCTATCAACAAATTTTGACACTACATTATAGGTTACCAAGTATTCATCTACACAGATCACACAATAATCAGGTATTTAATGAACAAACCTATTATAATAGGCAAGATAATTTGATGGTTACTTTTGTTACAAGAATTTGATATTACCATTATGGATAGACCATGTAAGGATAATTTAGTATAATATTTTCTATCTCAATTATAAAATGATGAGCATAGTCCTATTGTTGATGATTTCTTTCTTGATGAGCATTTATTCATAGCAACTATTTAATCTCCTTGGTTTACTGATATTGCTAACTATCTTGCTATAGGATCACTACCACAACATTTCTCACCTAGGGTAAAATAACATCTGATCCAAAAGAGCAAACATTATTCTTGAGTTGTAGGATATCTTTTTATCACTAGACCAGATTCAGTTATCATATGTATCTGAGAAGATGAAGCTTACAACATTCTTAGAGCCTACCATGATGAGCCTTGTCGAGGTCATTTTGCTTCCAAATAGACTACTATAAAAGTAATTATTACCATATATTATTGGTGTTATTTTCATAATGATGCCATGATGTATACCCATAGATGTGATCAATGACAATGTATGGAGAAACCCATTCACTCTGATGAAATGCCATTGTAGCCACAACTAGTTCTAGAACCTTTTGATAAATGGGGATTAGATTTTTTAGGTCCCATTGATACTAAATCCAATAACAAGGAATATATATTGGTGTGATCTAATTATGTCACAAAATAGGTTGAGTTTAAGGCCTCAAACCATGCTTGAGATGAGAAAGTAGATGAGTTATTATATGAAGAAATCTTCACCCGCTATGGAGCACCAAGAGAAATAGTCATAGACCAAGGCCCATAGTTCACATCAGACCTCACAGCTGCCTTGGTAAAATATTATGAGATCAGACACAAAAATTCTACCCCTTACCATCCTTGGTCAAATGGTCAAGTGGAGGTTAGAAACCAAGAATTGGAAAATATCCTCACTAAGACTATCAACCTGCATAGAAAATACTAATCAACTCATCTTTTAGAAGTAGTCTAGGCTTATAGAATCACCTAGAAAACCACAACTGGTTTTACTCCATATGAAATAGTTTATGGTAAGAAGCCTATTCTACCCATTGAGTTTGATCATAAAACATTAAGGACAATACTTGATTTGGTCTTGGATCTTTCTCAATCTCAATAATACATGATCATGTAACTAAATGCACTTGATGAACTAAGAAAGGAAGCACTTCTTCACACTAAAATAATGCAAAGACAATGTGTGGGTTGGTATGATAAGAACATCAAGACTAATAATTTCCAACTTAGTGATGGGGCACTCCTTTTTAACTCTAAATACAAGGATCATAAAGGAAAATTGTAGTCTAGATGGCTTTGGCCTTGTGAAATCAAGAAAGTTTTTGATAATGGAGTTGTAAATCTCATTACCATTAACTCTATTTGGTTCCAACTACTTGTTAATGGCCATAGGCTCAATTTTTATAAGAAACCATTTTACAAATAAACTCACTTGTCAACTTCTTGAAGAATAACATCCATCCCTTCTTCATGAGGCAAATCAACCTATTCCTACAACTGAAGGGTATTTCTATCGACCCTCTCCAATTTATTCCAAGAGTAGTAGAGCTTCCTATAGCCTTTAACAAACCATTCACAATGGCTTGGTTCAGGCTAAATAAAATCCTACCTCCTAGATTTCTACAATTCTAGTTGAGTTAGAACAAAAAAATCTATAAAAAAATCAAAAAATTCAATAATGAAAATCTTTGGGCATTGTTGATGGATTTTGTCTTAGAAAAGTAGGTCAATAGAAAATTCAACATTTGTAAAAAAAAGAGAATTATAGGAATAAACTTTTTTATTTTCATACGTTTTTTCTTGAGGATTCATTCCCTTCAAAGTAGAAATACACTTTCCTCTTTACTATAGGATGGAACTCTTGCTACTACAAGATTTTATTTTATTTTGTAGGACACTTTTTATTGATACAAGAAACATTTCTTGCTTCCAAATGAATTCTTATCACTCCATCAAACATTACATTCTCACAAAGCATTTTTTCTCCCAATAAAATGATAACACATGTTAGTACACCTCACTCTGCCACTTTAAATCATCATTTATGTATTAATGAAAGGTATTCCTACAAGAAATAAGGTAATTATCTTATATTTATATTTACTAAGATGATGGGTCTTAATACTATTAACATGACACCATATCTTCTCCTTATCACACCATCTCGCGATATCTTCTCCTTCACTAATTGACATGACCATTAATGCACTACTACCACCACCGCTTATTATTGCCACAATCCATTTATGCATGTTAGCTACGTCCCTTGAGGACAAGTGATACTTTAACTTGGAGGGGATTTACCATAATTCAAATGGATTATCTCACTCCCAAATAAAAAATTATAAATATTCATCCCAAAGCTACAAAATACTTATTATAAGAGCATAAACCTTGTAATTGAAATTTCATCTTACAATATGGGAGGGGACTTACTTAAACATGAGCCACTTGATATAACTCCTCTGACCAATAACTCAAACATCTTGGTCTTATTCTAGAATGTAGGATGGGCATTATATTTTAAGAGGATACATGTTCTAGATCAAGGAATTATAGAAGAATTCATTGGCTCATTGTATAATAACCAGGAAATAGTAAGAGGAATGAAAATAAATCTAATGGAAATCCATCATCAATAGAGTAATTATATTTCCATGAATAGTGGAAGCATGGCAAGAAAAGTTTGATGCTGAGGCAGAGAGTCAAAAATTCATTAGAGGAAATGAAAGCTTGGAAACTTCAAAATAGGGCACTGCACAGTTATCTTTACTAAAAATATGGGCCAAAGCTACTAAGTTCATATGTAGATATTTCACTTGTGAAGGGAGGTATTCCATGTTACATGGCATTCACTTTAAATTCATGAATCATTTATGACATGCTATTAAGATAAATGTCACCAACTTCTTACTTAACATAATCACAAAAATGACAAAGGAATTTTAAAGAGGTAATTCCAAAGCTCTTTCTCATCATTATTTAATCCATTTGATTGTTCAATACTATTTATAAAGGACTAGACCCAATATAAGTTAGGAAGATTTTCTCCAAGTACTGAGAAATGCAAAAATTGATAGTGGGGAAAATGAAGTAGAAGAGGAAATAGAGGTAGAAGAATAGATGATAGAAGAAGACCTTTTATATCTCCACAAGAACCTACAAAGGAAGACCTTCCTACATCTCCATAAGAAATTAAATAAGAATACCTTCCTATAACCACATAATAACCTACAGAAGAAGATCTTCCTACAGTCACATAAGAACCTGTAGCAAGGATAAATCTTGAAGAAGTGGCTTCCACAAGCAAGGAATCTAGAAGAAGAAAGAAGAAACTCATTTTCCAACCTGACTTCAAGGAATCTAAGGAATAACTTCCACCTTCTCCTTAAAAGGTTAAGGTAACATCTACTCCTTATAGATCCCATAGATTAAGAAGGAAGATGAAAGGTAAACCAAGAACTAAACCTTCTTCTATTATAGAAATCAATGAGGAATCTAGAGAAAAATAAACTACCAGTAGCAATAAATCACTAGAGTCATTTAGTTTTGAGACTAACAAGGAATAATGTTATCAAGAAGATAATAAGGAGGTAGAGCAAGTACAACATAGTCTTAAATAATTGTAAAAAGAAATAATGCAAGAAGAAGCAAAACAAATGGAGCAACCTACCATACAGGTGGAATTTCCTACTCTAGAGCAAGCCATACAAGAAATTGAGAGAATAATGAAGAAGTTATAGGATTAGTCAAGATGAGGACTAGATGCACTTGTTGTAGCAATTTTTTAGCTTCAAATTTATACTAAAAACCATCTTGCAGTCATTATTTCACAACCTTTTATAGTAGAAAATCAACAAGAAAAACCTACAACTACCCAAGCTATCAAGTATAATTATTCATCCATGTTGTCTTCTAAATTTATTAATTGGATAGATAGTGAGTCTAAAAGTCTTAAGGCATTAACAAAAGAGAACAAAAAATTGAAAGAAGAGGTCAAGTTGAAAGAAGAAAGAATATCCAAAATACAAGAAAAAATTAAATATATGGCTTGTCTTACTCAAGAGCTCATTGACTACATGCCTCCTACAAGGGTATATTCAGTTTATCTTGACGAAAAATGGCATAAGTTTAAATTCATGAGAATTTACTATGACATACGTTATGAAGTAATTGATCCCCTCTCTTTATTTTAAATATATAAAGAGAACTCACAAGAAGAACAAACACAATTATGTGAGTTATATCTTCATAACTATGGTGTGCTTTATGACAGGGAATGGAATCCTAACCTGTATGTTAGAGATGTCCTTTTAAAGACATTTTCATCATATCTTTTGAATGAGTAAAGAAGAGGAAGAGAGATGGTTGAATATAGAAAAAAGAAAAATGAAAGTCAATTACTTATCAAAAGAGAGTCAATGGCATCTGATGTTGTGTTGATAGAATGGGATAACACTATACTGAGGAAAGAATTCAAACCTTGGTTTGCCAAAAATTGTGATGAAGCCTAAGATTTCTACTTAGCATTGATAACTTACATTGGACCCATAAAAAAATAATCTTACATTTAAATATGGAATGAGATCACTCTTGAGCTAAGAATGAAAGAGTCATATTCCCATTTTAACTTAAAAGGTAACATTTAATAGAGTCAAAATATATATTCTACTTGTAGGTGAAATGGGATCTCAATTGTTGAGCATCAAATTCCAGCCCCCTCTATTTTGGTATCGTGTTCTAGATTGGTAGTATAAAGCTCCATTAGATGAAGCTAGAGAGGTCAAAATTTGGTAGTTGTTTGAATAATGACATGGATTTTATGCTCACCTTACAAGTGGTGCCATAGACCCTATGAATTTGAGAACTATTTATGAAATTTAAATGAACAAGTTTGTTACTCATGGATGATCAAGGTCTTAAGATGGGGGGTGTGATGATCCCCAAAAAAATCATGTCTTTGTTCTCATATGTCATGTTCATCCTTCTTGTTTACCATGCTTTTGAGTTACTTTTCCATAAACTTTCCATCCTTGAATAGCCATAAAATTGTAAATAGCATTATGTCCTCATATGCTTTGAATATTTAGAACTATGTATTGAAATCAAGTATATAATAGTTATTTTCTAATATAGAATGTTTTTTATATAAGGTTTTTTAAATATGTTTTGAAGTAATAGGTATATAGCACATAACATCTTGCAGTAAAGGAATCTCATCACACAGACACATACTACAGCCACTACATGACCAAAACCATAGATGAACATAATTTGATTCCCAGTTCAACTGACTCACAAAAACAACTATAATCTCTTGGGAACACAATAAGGATGCGATTGAAGAATGAAACAACTTTTTTTGTCCTAAGGAAATATTATAGGGTTTACATGAATGACAACTTTAGTAGAAGGAGCCAATTTTTGTTGTCTTAAGTTGAATGTTTCTTAGATTAGAATATATATTGTTTTGTATAAAATAATCTTCCATGATATATATATATATATATATATAGGTAAAAATAGGGTTGAGATGTAGTGGATATCAATTAGAGAATTATTAGAAGTACATTTTGTCAAGCAACTATTATTGTAATTTCCTGTAGTAATTCATGGCTACATTTTGATTAATATGAACAATCATTTTTGAGTCCATTTCATAGTTGTAAGAGAAAGGATTGAAGCTAGATTCAAAAGGAAGAAGTCTTGTAGAAATAATACAACCCATCAAATAGTTAAGCATGTTATTTAGTTTCTTTATGTGTTGTGTGTTTTATTTCTAAATTATGTGATTTACATTATTGCATAAAATTATTTAAGGAAGCTTCTAAAAGTGTAACATTTAATTCATATTATTATGTTCATGTTTAATTTCATCATTCCATTTACTTTATGGCTTTAGCATCTTAGATTACAATCAACAGAAGATCAAGTGTGCACATATAGTGACATCATCCTATCAAGTTTACATCTTTGCATTGATATTTAAATGAAGTAAAATATACTAGTCTATGGTAACTCTCCTTGTTAATTTTGATCAAGAGAAGTATATCTAATTGTGAATCAACTACTAGTCACTCTCCCTCCATCACACTCTGAGGGATGGATCTATCCTACATATACCTTACAATAATGAAGGTAGTTATCCCCAAACATAAATATATCCATAAAATATTATTTTATAAACTAAAAAACATGATCATCAAGTAAAAATATGATAGTACAACTATCTCATAGAAAATATATCATGTAAATTAAGCAACATAGAATGTCTCTCTTGGTGAAATGATAAACCCCTAGATTTCCATCATCAATGTGACCATGGGGGAAAATGGGTTAGTGGCTACATGGTGTTGATCTGACTTAAAATGACCAAATTATCAAAGGGTTCTACCTATATATCCAATACTCTAGAAGAAGGCCTCATACTCATTTAGTTCTCCCCTACTTATTGGCTTATGTGTGAATCATGCAATACATGTAAAGCAATTACAATAGTGACATATCTTGTAACTTGTAAAATATGACCTTATGACTATTCTTTTATTACTTTAGACCTATAGTTGGGTTTTTACTTTGACTGATATCAAAAAAAGGTATAATAAGAAACTTTTTTTTTAACTTTAGTGCTTCTTAAGTGCTCTTTTAGTCTAATTTCTAGGTGAGGAATGAATGAGGGTTGCTATTGTATTTATACCAATTCCATGGGGAGATAACTCACATTAAAACATGTAAGCCATAAATTATGATATTTTCATTTGTAAATTATATGAATTTATGGCACTAGAAAATTACGTCAGGTTAGGATAGTAACATCGATGTTATTATATATCCCAGTTGTTAGTGTTTAGGGAGAAGGAGAGCAGGCATAGTATCAAAAATTGTATAGGTATAAGATAAGTACATTTTAATCATTCTAAGCATGATGGGATATATGTGTCATCAATATAAAGTTGGTTAGACCAAGGGGCATAAGTTAGAGTAAATATAAGACTTATGGAAGCAAGGCATGTGTATAACTAAGAGTAATAACCAAGGTCTAAGTTTTCCAAGTGTACAATACTAAGGTGTTACATAATCACAAAATATCATCTACATAACTCCCTCATGCAATATCCCAACTCTTTGTACCATAAGCCCATTCTTGGCTTAATTATATCTTGGATTTTTGAATCTTTTAGCAACCATACACTAATATCATTATTTCAAGCTCTACCTTTGTTTTTTTCATGTTTGACTACACAATTTCAAGTGAGGGAAGTCATTATTTTTTCAACCATGTCTTTGTATTTAATGCACTAGCCAACCATAATCAATTGTTCTTTCATTTGGAGTTATGTCTCTCTTCTCTTACCTTATTTTTAATATTACTTGATTATCCTTCTAGTTAGAGAGTTTTAAGCACATTAATTGAGCTATCAAGGCACTATTTATTTGAGAACAACTTTTAATACAATAAATATTTACTTTTAGTTGATCTACATCATGATCAGGTTGGGATTTTCTAGTTTAGATTTACTTATTTTATTTAGTATATTATGTTAGATTATTTTCTTTTCTTATGCTATTTTAAATATTTACTTTGAAAAAATTAATTTTTTATAGGAAAAAAATTCTTCTCTCTCATGTCCTTAGACAAAAATAGTAATTAGTTTTCTTTGTTTGTCTTCATTCATTCAACAAATCCTTTCATAGAAAAACTTTGCATCTAAACTATAGGTGAATATTTAATAACATATCAAACACTTTTACTTATAATCACAATCAATTTTTAATTTCAAAACAAACTCTTATTCACACACAGACAAGCACACTAGAAAGTAAAAAAACCTAGTCAAATTTAGGTAATAAAAAGATGTTATTTTTCTCTTGGTTCTCTATATTTTAGGAAATTAAATTTTTTGTTTTTATATTACTAATTTAAAAAATCATAATTTAAACATTTATCTTACTTAATAACAAATCATTCAACCCAAGTGTGCATCTACCTAGAAATATTGAAACTCGGTCTAGCTTACATTTACAAAGAGATCCTAGATACTTTGTAGTATTGTTGATTAGGATATATAATTGATTTTGTATCTACTTTCATGTTATAAAAGTCATGCTCATGAACAATAAAACAAGAATTTTGATTTGTAATTACCACATGCATGGCATTGGAAATAATATAAAGTTAGTTTTATGCTTTATAAATAAGAAAATGACTGTAGATGTTAGTGGGTGTGACATAGGTCTGTATAGAGCAAGAAAAGATGAAAAAGGGTGAATAAGTCTCGTGTAGTCTATGAAGGACAATGTATGACAAGGAGTGTGTTTGTAAATACTTGAACAAATCAACATAATATGTGTTTTTTTTTGGGTAATAGAATTTTTGAACATGTTGTTTGAATATGTTTTGAATGTGGTTAATGGTTAGAGGTATATTAAATCCTTAGAGAACATTTTTTCATACTAGTTACAGGTATGTGTCTTAAGTCTGTGTGTTATAGTTAGAGTAAAGGAAATTGGTGGAGTAATTTAGGATGTTATTGAGCCTTTATCATGAGTGAATGAGTCTTGGTAAGGTAATTATAGGATTATCCAACTATTAAAACATATTGAAAGTCTTTAAGAATCAAATGGTGAAGTTTTGTAAGCTATCAACCTGTGATTGTGCAAGAACCCTACCTAGGGTTTCTAGTGGAAAATAAATGGATGAAATTTGAGATTAAACACACTTAATGGTTATAAATTAATAAGGTATTAATGTATGAATATTTTTAAGGGTATGAAATTGGAATTAGGTAGTGAGAATGTTTGTATAAGGAGGAATCTGAGTTGCAGGGGTGACAGGCATGTGTGTTTCATATAAAACCCTATCTAGAACCTTATTTTAGTAGTTAATTAAATGGTGTATTAAATAATATTTGTGTATTTATATAGGCACATATATGTGAACATCCTTATCTTGTTATTATCCATTGAAAATATTAGTTATTTTTCTAACGTATAGTTTATGTATACAAAATACAAAACTTATTAACCCTATTGTGTCACAGTTAAATAAAGTGATCAGGGAGTCTTTTAGAATATCATTTGAGTGTTTGAGAATAAAATAATGTGATAGAGATTCTCCTTTTGATTTTATAAACTCTATTTAATACTCAAATATACTAGAGATCAAGATCCAACTCAAGACCTTCCATGAAAATGCACACAGTCTTAAGTAGCTTCCAGATTACTATAAATTTGTAAGTTTGACACTTTTTGTGGATTGTTCATATAATTATATCAATTTTTAAAGTTGAATATTTTTGATGTAGACCTTGTATAGGTATTTATTTATTATATACCCCATACGACTCAAAATAATTCATTTTGTAGCCTCTCAAGCTATCTCAGACCTGTAGAACCATGAGTTGGGGTTTTAATTTGGAATCTTTATTATCTTACACTTACACCAACCAAAACTCTTGAAATTTTGTTATCTAATATGTTTTGGTGTGATTTTAATTAATTATGAGTTTATATAATATTAAATTATAGAATAGTATGGTTACCAAGACTAGGTCAATGAAGAGACCTAATTAGAGGAAAGTCTAGTGAAGTAAGTGAATTTTCCTTAAAAACTAAGACTTGAAACTTCTTGAGCAACTTAAAGAGGATAAGGGTACCAAGAAAAGTGACTAGTTGTTTAGAACCATTCTAGTTTGGTCAAAGCTATTATATTTTTATGAAAAGAGGGCTACAAGCAAGAAGCCTAGAAGAGAAAAGTTGATTGGGTCAAGAATTCAAACCTGGTGAGTGTATTATCAAATGAGAGGTATATATAACTGGTAATAATAAAATGGATGACCCTTATACTTTTTTGAAAGAGTGAAATAACCTTGAAATAATGTTTGAGGCTATTAGGCCTATAAATTTATGTGAATAAGGAGAACGTTTGAAAGAGTTCCTTCTTTGCGAGTTTGAGTGATTGATGGGATGTATAAAGAAGGTATAAAAGAAAAGGTGAAAGCCATTTGAAAAGGATGGTGGTTAAATCAAGGATGTGAAATTGTAGAGTTGAGGTAGAGTCTTATGAGGTTGGATATGAATCAAGAATATAGTATAAAATCTTATGCATGCAAGGAGGCTTAAATCATAGGGAAGACAAGTTGACCAAGAGTGTAAAATAGAGTAGATGATCTTTTGAAACAAGAAAATAGAGATGGAATAGAATGAAGACCAAGAAATTAGAACCAGGTAAGGGAATATGGAGAGTGGAGGTTTAGCTTTTTCATCAAAACACCATGATGACCTAGTTATAGTGTGCATAAAAATCAACCCCCAATCCAACAAAAAATGACAAAAATGCACCACGATATGAAAAATATCATGATTTCATTTTTTCCATGGGTCTATGGATGGACTTAAGTACAAGTGCATGACATGAGGCACCATGATATGGAAAATCCATTATGACCCTATTTTCAAACACATGGACTGAGTCAAGGGACAACATGAAAATTAAATAAATAATCAAAGAAAAAAACACAAACTTGAAAACAAAAGCAAAAAAAACATCACATCATTAATCAAGTAAAAATCTATGTGTGAAGGCTCAATGATACTAATAGTTGGATGGTTCCCCAAGGCAAGGATACATGTAAGGGGATGGATTTGCTAGAATGAATTATTTTAAAAGTGATCAAGGATTTTTACTAGATTTAGCATAAGAATTTTTTTTTGTGGCTTTATAATTCTCTAGAAAATGTTTTTTTGAGTTTTTTATTTTTAGGGATTTTATGATGTTTATGATTTTTTTATTTATGGTTTTTTTGGATTAAGTATTTACAAAGTGGTTACTAGATAATGGAAAAATTATTTTAGAATTAGGATGGGAGATGATAATGGATGTAACAAACATAATGAATTTGGATGATGAGGAATGGATTAGGGATCTCCAAGGACCATGTCATTGGGAACTAAATGTCTAGTCATGAAAATACCACTAAGGATATACCAATATGTTTCCCAAAATAGGTATAAAATCATCTTCCACATCCTTATTGAGGTTAATATAGGAATAAAGTATGAACACAATATGATGAATAGGATGGATAATACAAGATGCTTAGGATGGATAAGGATAGTTTTAAAATGAGGACTTGGATGGTTAAGATGATTTGGATGGGATGGTTAGGATGAAGGATAAATATGAGTATGGGGTTACCCCCAAGTATCAATGTACTAGTATAAAAAATATTATTTACACATGAAACCAAAAACATGGTTTTTATCATGGTATTTTCCCTAGTTGCAATAAGAATAGATTTCACCACTAGATGGATTATTTCACTTTCTCTCTTTTGATTTATTTCAAAAACATTAGATCCTTTAAGTGTGTGTTATAGTTATTTTGTTTTGAAATTCATTGATCTCTAGACTATCTTCTTTCAAATTGATCAGGATGTCATCATAACCCCTACGATAGAGGGTACTACCAAGGATGTTGAAGCATAAGGCATACTAAATGAAGGATGTTGGTTGATTATGTGGAAGATCAATATATCCTATGTGAGATGTCATTATCGAGATGGGTTTAATTTAGACTTAGATTGATTAATATTTTTCAATTAATCTTAATTTTAATTTGAATTGGATGGTGTTTTTATTAGGATTTGGTGTGATTTTTAATGTTTTATGTGATTGTTATGTTTGAATTGATGTTTGATTAAGATTTGATTAAGATTATATTTGATCTCAATTATTGATTTTGTATTTGATTTAGTTGGGAGAAAAGATGGATGTCATAATTTCATTGATACCAATATTCAAGTTTTGACTTGGTGTTTTATTATATGTTTGATTTGAAAATGTTTGAATTGAATAATTGATGTTGGAATAATTTTATATTGTTTGAAATATTTGATTTTTTCAATCAATATGTCTCAAAAACAATCAAACAAAATCATGCAAGTGATAAGATTTATGTTTGGTATAAAATGTGTGCAATGCAATTAGTATCCCACACTTACAATCACATGACATGATGAATATATTATTCACCCAACACTCACTCCATATATTTACATTGTGAGTAGTTTTGGGGATTTTACTTCCCCTTTCATTACTAACTATTTGCAACCAATAGTTCTTAAAATAGGCTTAAATAAGGTTCTCTAGGTGCATCCCTATATACCTCACCATAAAATGGGGCCAATCCTATAGAAGAGGCCAATTAATGGGTTGTGCGAGTGGGTATAGTCCCTTCATGCCCACTCCATCTATAAGATTTTAGTGGAGTGTCACTGGAAAATCATTCCTAGATGGGTGTCATTTGGGGTTTGGGTATTAGATAATTAATTTCCCTCAATTCATAGTGTGCTTAAAACATAACACTATTTAACCAATAGTGATACCACCTCCATCAATTTTTATACCCTACTAGAACATTGGGTTAGTCATAACACTGATGGATTAAATCACAGTCATCAAACCCTAAATACTTGCACTTAGGGATCAAATTCCAAGTCACACAACCAAAATAAAAGAGACATGTGATATTTATGATTCCCAAGATCACTTGAAGGTGTGAGGGAAGAGCATACATAGTGTTTATTTAGGGATAAAAAATGATCAATCTAGGTTATTTTTGATTCTCAAGAATCATCTTATGGCATAAGGGAAGAGCATACACAACTCTAAATTATACATAAACACACACACAATAAAACAAAAGTAAACGTAACAATTTATTTATCCCAAATAAAAATACATGTTCAATTTTTAGACCCAAAATGAAATTTGAATGTTTATTTGGTTGATTTTTAGACTTTATCAGATGAAACATGTAAATGATAGGTTAGTAGTTTATCTTGATTATCTTTGACAAGTGTAAAATCTTGAAAAAACTCGTTAGATCATAAACTATTAGTAATTTTGATGAAATTATAATGATTTCACTAAAACATAATTTAATTTCACCACTTTATACAAACACACAAAAAATCAAATATAGAAATCATTTCTTCTAAAATCAGAGTGATTTCTATGAAACACGTGTTTATTTCTCCACTTTTTATAAACATAAAGAAGTCAAATATATAAATAAACTCCACTAAAATTAGAGTGATTTCATCAAAACACGTGTTGATTTTTCCAATTTTCATAAATAAAAAAAAATAGATACATAAATCAATTCCATCAATATCATAGCGATTTCACTGAAGCATAAGTTAATTCTGGCAATTTTACAAACACGTAAAAGTTAGATAAAAATGATTTTATTGAGGTCAAAGTGATTACATATAAATACAAAGTGATTACATTTAAATTAGATTGATTACATTGAAATAAAATGTGATTTTATTGATTTCCAGTAAGCACATAAACAGTTAGTGCAAAATAGTGATGCCACTACTAGATAGTTAGAATCTATAATGCACATTGCAATTCTACCAAACTACAGGGTGATTCCACCACTCACTAATTTTTTTAATTATTACATGAATATTTTTAATACCTTAATTTTTCATAAACTAAATTTAAAATAGACACTTGAGTCAAAATTTATGGCTTCCATATGGTAAGCAGTGAAAAAACACTACTTAGTGCAAATCTACCAATTTCTAGAGTGAATCTGCCACATCTTGAGTGATTCTATTGAATAACAAATATAATCCACAAAATATTCAAATAAACAAATTTTTATGTCTACCATTTTCCTATGTGAATATACTGATCAACATGATGAATCTTCCTAACAATAAAAAAACTCATTTTTTAATGCAAATCTGTCATTTTCATGTCAAAGCATATAGCTCATCATCAGGATAGATTGTTCCCAAATCCAAGCACATCATATGGAAAAGAGGGTAAGTGAAGGTATATAAACTATTTTTTTTCTTTTATTTCATTTCTTCTTAGCTTAATCTAAGGACACTTTCATTGATTATCTATGATTTCAATTCATTTTTATTTCTACTAATGAAACTTATCTTTGTTCTTGATGTTACATATGGTGATTTATTACATAAAATTTTTTAATGAAATGAAGGGGTCACTCTAAATTTATATATTTTATGGATGGATATGATCCATTAATCTTGACCAAAGATCAATGGTGGAGAATGAGTCCTCATTAAATAAGGGAGGTTAAGGAGTAAATATGGGGGATTGGGTTGTGTTAATGATTTTCATTTATTGTAAGAAGGTTTGATTGCATGGGGATGTGTAAAAATGTATTTAAAATTGGTTTTTATTGGTATTGTGTGATTTTATGGGGATTTGGAGGAGATTAAGTGATGCAAGGATTATTTGATTTTTTTATGATTTTATAAAATATGAATATTCAAAAGCCATGAAATTTTTTATTAGGGAAGGATTAGTTAAGTAATTTGGATTAATTAGGTAATGGAATAGGATGTGAATTATGTGGTATTGGGTATAGTTGTGCAAGAATGGATTAATTAGCTAGGGGGTGATGAATAAAGGTCAATATAGGGATGTTAATGTAGATAGAATAATGATTAAGGATTTAGGGATGATGTTAATGAGGATTCATGAGAAGATAAAATTAGACATCAAGTGTCCAATTTGATGTGTCTACAATAAGAAAAAATCATGTACGTGAGTGAGAGAGGAATAATAAAAGGTTAATAGAGAAATAATAAAACTAAGAAATATTCTATTGTGGGATTTGGTAGTGATGGGATTGTTAATATTAGGAGACTTTATCTCTATAAATGTGTAATCATAGATATTGAATAATAATATATAGTAAATAATTTTTTTTATGAAAATTATGTTTATATCTCATAAATAAACTTTGAGAAAATTTTACAACTAAGTAAAAGGTTATGCTAACCACAAGTTAGCCACACATATCCTAATATATGATAGAGGTTAATGGCATAACATGTCCCCCCATTTAAAACATATAGTTTCATCAAATTTGATGATATTTGGATTTTTTTCAGAATGTTACATCCTCTTATATCACATCCCAACTTGATCAAATATCTTATAAACACCCTCATTTTAAACATCTTTATGCATGTTTGTAGGATTTCCTCAACTTCAAAAATGATTATTCCCTCAATAATAAGATTTGGTAACTATATTTATGATTAAATTATATGTCTAATGACCTTACTCGATAATGAAACATGGAAGACCATATGTGTTTTCACTAAATGGGGTAATACCAATTTGTTTGGTATGTTAATTATTTTTTTAGGACCTAATAAGGTATATAATACTTAAGTGAAATATTTTTATCATTATTCTAATGTTTTGAGTAAATTTTATTATCTTTTTTAATCATAAAAAATCTAATTTCATACTTCAAAATGTATTCCATTGCAGTTATAGTTAGCTTGTTATTTCATTTGGTTTTATGCCATTTCCAAGTTCTCTCTCAAACTAGATAGTACTTGTCAGTTGAATTGAATGTTTTCTATAAATTCTTGTACAATTGGTTAAATCTACAAGGATGAAGTGATTGATAATTGATAATACCCATATAATATAATAAATTTAGACATTTTGGATGAGGTATGGAAAGCATTTTTATATACCATTCTACTAGTTGTAGCCATTAAACCAATCTTTCGTATTAATCTAAAGAAATAAAAATTGTTATGGCTTTCTATATGTAGTAATTTCTTCAAAATTATGGTTTCAACCACACTTTACCCAAATTGAATATCTTATACAAATTATGTTGAAATTACTTTGCCAATAAATTATAATCACAATAATAGATTAAAATATAATTGAAACAATAGTATAATAATTAATAATATGACTAAGGCATTTTGAGGGGATGATCTCCACAAATTTACAATAAGAATAAAATTCACAATATGATGATAAAATATAAACCTCTGCCTCTTATATATGCCCTAAATATTCTATGTAAATAAAATAAGCCAACCCTAATACTAATATTAATCTATATAAATTATTATATGATTTAACTAATGGTTATGATAGCCACAAGTTGGCCACACATATCCAATACATTATATAAGTTAAGGGTGTATCATGGAGGATCACATTTACATACAAAAACAATTGACACGCTCAAATATTTTTGGAACTTATGAATTATTATTTATGTATTTTTCATTCTTCCATTACAATATTTACTTATCCAACAAATCTAATTCTAATCTAGACAAGGCTTACAATATCTATTTTATGGACTCACACCTCTTAGATATTGCATCTAATCCATGCCACAGGGCCCAAGATCAAGGTGCATAGGGGATAGCCAAACTATGGATATGTAGAGAGAATGTGTAGTGTAATATTCATATGAAATGAATAAAACACATTTAATAGAGTAGAATTATTTACTTGTATATAATACAAATTATATTCATTATCAAAGAATAGGGAAAAATGCAAAGTATAATGTCAATAGTGAGTGTATATCAAGTAGATGCACAGAGTAAGGTAATGATGTTATGACTATGTGTAATGGCATAGGTCTGGAATCAATCATTGATTAAGTATCCTTGAACTAGATGCATATGTTACATATTTATCGTACAAAATACAAGATCATTCAATACTAATGTTCATTTGCCAAGGAAGATATCTATGGTGCTCTGATCCTATCATGCATGGTAGTTAGTAATAATTAGAATAGATAATGTCTGGGCTTTCAACCATTTAAATTTAAATCTAGGATCTCCTTTTGGTATCAATAGTAGGTGGACTACTTAGATCATGTGTCGAAGGTAGGTCAACACGTGGATGTGTTGTGGGGCCCAATAAGTTGATGATCATTGAGTGGATGTTAGCTAAGCATGAAGTAATATGAGTCACATAAGGTTACAAGTTGTGATGGGCATGAAAGTTAATGAGTAGGTGTAAGACTTGGAATAAGAGTGTGATGTGTGTAAGTAGTATACTGCATGGTATTCAGTAAGCAAGCATAATTATGAGGGAGTGCATAGAAGTTATGGAAAGACTTAGCACTGGGTAGTAAGCTATGGATCATGCAATCTATGATCTGGGTTGATCATTATGTAGGAGTCTTTGAGTGGGTATAAAACTTGTGTGGAAGGTTATGATCATACTTCTTGTAAAAGAGTGCATAATATTGGGTGAGAGGTGCATGCACTACATAGCAGAGTAAACAAGGATTGAGATTAGTTGCATAGGGGTTGTGCATAGATCATTCATCCTTTATTGAATAGAAATGGTCTCCATTACATTAGCATAAAGTTGAGGGAACTACACTTGAATTTGTTGTAAGGTGTACCACTTAACTTGATTAGTATATTACCCCACCTTGACTACTCTAAAAATTTGATGTGTGTCATGAAGGGTGTGTGGGTCTATCACTTAGATGATTTGGTCCTTCTCTATAGGATGCAAGTGTTTGATATCCAAATCAAAATGATGTTATGTCACTACTAGGTCAAGAAGCAATGGATTGTAAGGCTTGAGAAACTCCGCATTGAAGACTAGGTGCATGCCCAAGTACTATGATAGATCAAGAACAAATGTGTTCTCATCGACATTATGTAGAATGGTGTAAGTACCATATCATAGAGGCTTGATCTTTTATTTTATGCCTTTGAAGTGTTCCTTTTGAAGTTGCAACCAAAATTTATCACCAACTCATAATGCATGAGGTGTGTGATGTACATCATGGTACTCCTTATATTTGGCTTGGGAGTGAGATAGAATATATTGAACCTATTGGTAAACATATTGGATGTGGTTCATAAACTTCTTGACTTTATTTGCTTCTCATTCATATACACATTACTCAATGCTTGATGGGGTATGGTAAGAGATGCCTAGAGGTGTTAAAGGTTAAAACCCATGACATGTTTAGAATGTATTATGGCCAGTATAAATATGGAGAACCCTATTATAGGATTTTTGGATGTACAAGAGGTTATCATCATAAGTGAAATCATGTACATGATTGTAAATTCATATAATATGAACAAGTGTGTGATTGACCACTTAAATTTTCCCATCTATCTAAGGATGAAAATCCATCATCTAATCCAGTTGTGTATAAATCAAATACTATAATGCTTACCAAAAATGACATAAAGTGTAGATCATAATTGGATATGATGGATGTTAGTAGCCAAAAATGAACACAAACATGGTTGAATAATTCCTGCACAATGCCAGTTACATCTATATCTTTCTTACATGTGACCATGATAGCCATCTTAGATAACCAATCCACTAAAAATAACACAACATCATATTATTGTCTCATCATGGGTAGCCTATTCATGAAATGTATATTAATATATTCCCATGGTTTAGATGGAATTGGAAGAGGTGTGTAAAGTCATAGTTTCCTATTTGTGGGCTTGCAATGCAATAAGGAATGAAATACTTGATGTGGAGCTTGATGTCTATGCACATGTGTGATTAGTATAAGTGTTATTGTAATGTGGCTAGATTCTTTGTCATATTAAAGTGTCCTAAGGTCTTAGCATAGTGCACCTCCTATATGATTCATTGGTGAAGTCAACTAGAGGGAAAACAAAGATGTTGTAGCTTGTAGAGGAGTTGGTTAGACAAGTAGAACTCTATTACTTGTTCACCTTATGTAATACTGGTGTAATTTTATATTAAGTCCTAATTAGATGAGTATAGGGGTACCTAGTATATGAAGTTATGGTCATGTGTGTCCAACATCATGATGAGAACATGAATCGATAGTTAACTAAGGCAATATGTGACCTTGTGGTCCTTCCCTTTCTTATGCTTGATCATGAGTTGGAAATACTGTAGGTAAGTCATCCATTTCATGTGGCACAAATTTTCCAACTTATTTTTTGATTTTAGGAACTGAATAAGTTTATGGTTTGAATGAATAACTCTCCTTCCCAAGAATGTAGTGTCAGCATTGTTTGATTGCTTGCATAATAGCATATAATTCCTTCTCATAGGTGTAGCTTTGTACCATGTTATTAAACATATCTATATGGTATATGACCAGATGTCCATGTTGTATGAACACTACATTGAGTGTGTATTTAGACACATTAGTGTGAATTTTTAAGGTCTATGCAATGTCATGTATTACAAAAATGGGCATTGTGTAGAGGCATTGCTTGAGTACATCAAAAGTGCATTGTTATGCATGAGTCCAATCGAACTTGTATTTTTCACACCATATCCTGGTGAAGGCCCAAAAGAGGTGTGAGAAACCAAGGACAAACCTATAGTATAAGTCAATAATTCCAAGAAAACTCCTCAATTATATGAGATTGCATAGATTAGACCAATATTGGATCACTTTGATCTTTTATAGATCTACTCTGATGTTAGTTTAGTTAATGATGTAGCCCAACTATTTAATCTACACCATGTAAAAGGTATACTTCACTAATTTTTATTACTTGTGTTGGCAAAAAGTTCTCACGATGCATGAGATGTGATCCATGTGTTCCTCTCAAGTCTTACTGAAGATGAGGATGTCATCCAAGTAGATGATGATCAAGGATTTGAAAAAAGGATTGAGTAGATCATCCATCAAGTACATGAATGTGTTTGGTGTGATCAATAGTAATCTAAGAGGGGAAATTATTATGGTGTTAGTATGAAATAAATCAAACAATGCACACTAATAAAAGCTTACACCTCTAGCCTAGACACTCAAAAATCTAGTGAACTATAAAAGTAACTAAAAAATGAAAGCAAAACAAGAAAGTTTACCTTCCATGAAAGAAAGTGTTTTAAGTTGGTAATGAGTTTTTGTAATCTATTGTGTGATCTATAATTCTCTGGAAATAGAGCTCCTTGCACCACCTCTCTATATCACCTTGGTAATGTTGGGTTTGGATTTGGATTTGGATTTGGCTTGGCTTGGCTTAGAAAATGGGCATGATAACACTACACCAATGGGCTCCTTAGAGGTATTTTTGCATGATAACTTTACACCAAAATAACTTGTTGATGGAATTATCACACAATAACATTAAACAAAAAATCTTATGGAATAATGGGTGAATAATTATATTTATATCCTTCCAAACCAACTCTAACCCAAGTGTACTTAGGTTAGAGTTAACTATAGTTAGGTTCAGGAGGGAACAAGCCATTAATATTTCCAATTAATAGTCATGGCTCACAAATCCATATATTTTTTTGATATTTTGTGAGTGCTTGATAACTCATAAAAGATGATATCATGATGGTGACATAATTTAAGATATTTGTGCAATGTCATAATGATGTCATTAATCTAGATTTATGAATTTATAAAAGTAGAAATTCAATAATTAATTAGCCATGGGATTTTCACCTATGCATTTAATTAGGTTTAACCAATTAAGAAATCATGATCAATGTATTTGCTATTTTTGAATTTTGACAAGTTGTCCCTTACACATGATCAAAAAAGGTCAATTTTCTAGGTCACAACTTGACCAGAGATGAATTAGAAGAAGATGATGATTGTGTATAGTGCATTTCCCTAGCTAGGGATGCATTGACATGGATTAGAAGGTGCACGTGATGTGCATTGATGAATCAGAGCATTTTAATGATTTTTAGGCTTAACTTCCATTATTTTCAAGAAGTCACTTTGATGTCTATTTAGACATGAAAGTGGACAAGAAGGAGTGTCTACACTTCCAACCTATTTTCTATTTATCTATATCTAATATTATGTTAGCATAAGAACTAGATAATTATATTACTTCTTTATCATTTCCATGCCTAGCATAGTTATACTTTCTATATTTAGCCTATTCTCAGCATAAAAAATTTAGTGTATGTTTATATCTGAGTTTAGCACCCAATTGGCTTGTTGTAGATTTGATTATCACCCTTGTGCATTATCATTTATCTATTCTTAACCTTATATAACAAAAATAGTATCCTCATCCATTTTAAGGTTAAACACTATTTTATATTCCAAAAATTATCACTGAATCAATTTATATCAATTTCTCTTCATTTGGTACATTATGGTGACCCTGAACTTTGGTCTTCAAACCCTAATTAACCTAGGGTTTCCTAATTTACTATTTGTATGGATTATGATTGTTGATTTCAAAGTGTTCAAATTTAAAAAGTCAAAATTTCTTTTCCTAAAATTATGCTAAATATGGATAAATCTATTGATTACTTTTCTATCAAATATATCATTGTTGTCATTGTGTTTTGTCTTGTCTACATTATTAGAAATGTCAAACCATTCAAATCAAAGGATGATCCTAATCAAGATAATAATTAAAATTCTCTTTACCAATATTTATGTAATAATATTAAACCTCTTCCTCCTAACCCTAAGGAGGGTGATTGTTACCATCCTCTAACCAAGTCTATGTTATCACTCCTTCAAGGGATAAGGCAGATGGTATATTATGCATATTTAATTTGAGGTACCTAGAGTTTTTACTTTTTATAAAATATAAAATCATCCTTATGATCAAGTTAATATAAAACTTGGAAATAATTTTAGTTCCAAGATCACATCATTATAAAATTAGATTACATATCTACATAATCCATAATATGATAATGTTAATCATGTGTTTGCATCTTCATCTAGTAAGGTTTCATATCTAAATGAAAAATTAAAATGGAATATATCTACCATAATTTATTCAAAAAGTGACCAAAAATATACTAAGATTATAATTTAAACCCTAAGATAAATGCTTTAAAATAAAGTGATCCAATTACCTTCTCTACATCCTATAAGGAGATCAAAATACTATTATGCATATCATATAATGCATGGGCATCATACAAATTGTTATTTTACATTAAATAACAAAACACAAAGTCACAAAGATAGTGATGATCCTATCATTTATATGTATACCAAAAAACCCACTCACCTTATGAGTACCTCTCCTAAAGCACAAGTGCCAAAAAATAAATATGGGTACCAAAAGATAATTCAAAACATAAACAATTGTAAATAAAACCTATAACAAGAAAATATTCAAAAGGCAAAGCTAGAACAAGCAATATTACAAAAAGAGTAAAAGGAAAAGGAAAAACTACAAAGGAAATGTTACAAAAAGAGCAATAATAGAAGTTAAAAAATCAAACTCAAAATAAACAAATAAACATTTTAAAAAGAGGGTTATTAACAAAGGATTTTTCAAAAGAAGACATTCTTATATACTTAAAGGATACAAATATGATTGCGAAGGATATAAACATCATATCTATTCCATGTATAGAAGAATAAATAGTTAAGTACAATACTTCAGAGTCTATGCTTTCATCCTAAAATAAATAAGTCAAGGCACAAATTACATCTTTTCCTAGTGTGTAAGCAAATATACATGACTCTTCTTTATCCCATAATTAGATGCAACATTTTGACAATGATGAACATACTCAAGAAAAACAAAGTTTTAAGAAATAAACTCTAATCTATGGTGCAATTGGTTTTTCATACATGGATGCTCAAACTAATATATCACAAGTTCAAGAACAACCTAAGAAGTTTCATCTTTCCTAAACTAATAACATATAATATTGGTATGATCCTAATGATATTGATTATGCAACATATGAATATGACACACATGATACATAACCTTCACAGAGGCATCTCCTTGATGAGTTCATTGCCTTATAGTGGCACTTTTTATTGTACAAGTATTATTTGCTTATCCTTCTAGATATTCCAAAAATACCAAAAAAAATTAAAACATTCAAAAATCCAAAAATATTCAACATTTCCATATCTTATTAGCTCCTTGTCATCTATGTTGTTGGTTTGATGTTGGTAGATAGAATATAATTTATTCCTATATACACATGTATTATTCACTCATATTTTGTGTGTGATATAGGCATACTAGGCACATGATATGTGCACATGTGAATAGTGGGCCTTCCCTCTACTCATCTCATCAGTACATTAGGGGGCATCCACTTCTTTGATCATGATATATGCAAGTTAAATTATTTTATGACCATTTTCCATTATCATGATTCAACATATATACTTACACATGCCTTTATCCATGATTATATCTTTCATAATGTACTTGATATGCTATGTACTTAACATTTTTTACTAACACATATAGCTAAGGACTAGTATGATATGTTTATGTTGGTTGTTTATGATTCCATGATTTCTTTGTTAGCACTTCCTTGAATTTATTCATTACTTTATTTTATCTTGCATTGTATTACTTGTGTGACCATTTGAATATGCTCCATTTCTTGTGGCTCTTGTGCCTTTGTTTGCCTATTAAGACACTTTGAACATGTCATAGTTTGTTTTATATGGACATTTTAATATTTCATTTTATGCTTTATGGGCATTTCACTAATTCATGTCCCTTCATTTGTGTGGAATTTGAACATGCCCCTTGTATGAGGTCTCTTTGGGCCATTACCTATTATTTTGCTTTTGGTTGATCTTGTGTGTGCACTTGAATACTTGTTGAGCTTGTATTGTTAATCTCTAGACATTTCCATGATTCACATCATGTATCTTAGAACTTGATGTGATCATAGACTATGTACCTCATATTTATATCTAGCTAAACATGTTACTTCTATATACTACATGATCCATACACATTTTCTATAGTTATCTTACCTTTTCGAGGTAAGGTAACTACTAGTTTCTACTTCCCCTCACTTGAAAAGTGGGGCATATTAGTGGGGTCATGTCATAGATGCATGGATTCTACATTTTCATAGTTTTAGATTATAGTGGGTGCATGTCATGGGAACATGTCCTCCACATTTGAAAACTTTAAATTTGGCCAAATTTTATAGTTATAAGATTTAAATACACATTTTTTGTAGCATTCTATACATTGGTACCATTATTATACCTAGGTTTTAGTTTGAGACATATATTAGGTGCATATGCCATGCAAAGAGTGCCTTAAATTGTAAATTCAAATCAATTTTTAGATTTTAAATACTAAAAATGGATTTTTATCATACCCAATATGGAATTTTATAAACTTTTATTAAACCAATCTACTGCAATAGTTGGTTTATCTTTTGGCAAGGTTGAGGTGATTAAATTACTCAATCTTACAAAGTTTATAAGTTAAACTTGATTAAATCATCTAACTTCACCATATTTATAGGATGGAGTGATTAAATCATGCACCCTAACCAACTATATAATGTGATTTGATTGGATCACTCATACTCGGTAGGTTATAAACATGATTGGGTTGCATGATTAAGATAAGCTCAATGGTCGAGTGGAAACTTGCCTTTTTACTAAAGTTATGGGCATGTTATCCTCCAATATTTATACATGTATGCACTTGTAGGTTTTCAAATTTTCCTAATCTCAATTCCAAGGCTTCATAATGAAGCATCTCTTCAAATCAAATTTCCAAAAGGCAAGATGGTTGCATTGATACACAAGTGTATTCCTAACCTTTCTCTCTTTACTTTCAAGCATTTCAAATTTATTTAATTTCATATTTCAGACACTGATTATATATTGTAACATTTTCTTGGTTGTAAGTCAGTCACATGTAAAATAGTCAAGTTGGACTCATGCAAAGATAAGGTGTATCATACACACCCAATTATGCATTTATTTTCCTTTAAACTAGAAATTTTATTACTAGATTAAAGGGGGGTAAATGTAGACACTAAATATAAATTATATAACACCTTAGTCTTGTACACTTGGAAAATACCTATCATGGTTGTACCCTTTAGTTTTAAGACCTTCCCATTGTTGAAAGGCTCATGTTCACTATCTCTTTATGCAAAATTGTTTATCTCTTAGTCTAACCATTGTTATCATGATGATTAGACACTCTATATTGTACAAATATATCTAAACTTGAGTATTATCCTTCACTACTAGTTTTGAACCTATACTTGTTTTTTAGCTTCCCAATTAGATGCCTACGTCAACAAAAGTGTCCCTTTTCAAGCTAAGTGTCAAGTTCCCAAAAGTCATCTAATTTGAAAATGAAATGTATCCTTATGGTTGCACTAAGTATTTTAGTATGAGATAGTTCAAAATGGATTGGTATTTATACAAGACCAACCCTCATTCATTCCTTACCTATAAAATACTAGGAACTCATAAAGTAACTTACCAAGAATCACTCAATCAAGCATTCACCTGATAAAACCTACCCTATTCATCCTTATTTTCATATCAGTTATAAGATTAGTTCCCCATAGGTCTAAAGTACTGAAGGACCATCCCATGAGCCATATTTTCCAAGTTACAAGCTAATCCATTCTATGTACTTGATTATCACACATTTCATCTTTATACACACACAAGTCAACATATAGGAGATAAATACCTAAGTCTGAGGCCCTATTTAGATTATTGGATATGTAGGTAACACCCATTAACAAAGGGATCCTTGGGGTAGCTTGACACCATGTGCCCATTTCCCTATTTTTTGCATAGTCACTCCAAGGATAAAGAAGTTCGGGTTTGATCATTTGATAAAGAGTGACATCATGTACACATAATTTGTATGCATCACAATAAAGGTGACATAAAACCTAGAAGGTTCTAGGTGGTTACATCTAGATCTAGTCACTATTCCATGTTGGAGACTTATGTCTAAATTAGACACCAACATCAATACAACTATCTAGAACTGATGTAAGTGTTTGATGCCATAGAGTGAAAAATTATGAAATCTTACGATTGTTCTAAGATCCTAATCTAGTCTACTTCTAACTTATTTTAACCTAGATCTACATGCACATAGTAAACCAACTAAGTACTCTTGTTTTCATTTTATTACAATATCAATCAATAATTTTAATTTATATTTTTGGCATATTTTAATATTATAAATTCATAATATTGTTTATCTAAATTTGTAAATTAATTGGCCTACTATAGATATGTTTATCACCCTTGTGCTTATTCATTTCTAAATTCTTAACCCTATATGACCTAAACATCTAAATTTAGGGTTAAACACAACTACATATCAACCCCCTTTATATTAAAGTATTCATTTCCCATCCTATAATCAAGTGGATTCTCATAGATAATGGTTCAGGTTTGAACATTACCTCACTAAAATTACTCAAACATTTAGGGTATACTTCAACATATCTACAACCATACATCATAATTATCAAGGTTTACAATAATGTAGAAAGAGAATCACATGGTACCATTTGTCTACATGTCCTTGTTGGGCCTATTACCCATTATACACTTTACCATGGCATTGATATTGATTTTCCATACAATCTACTTCTTAGATTCCCTTAGATCCATGAAGTATGTGTAGTCCCTTCTACATTTCATTAATGTCTAAAAATCCCCCATTTTGGGATGGAGGTTATTATTCCCAATAACTTGTAGCCATATCAATATTTTAAACATTTGGAAGATAAATACAGTTAGTATAACTAGTGTCTTAGCACAAAGCATGCACCCAAAAGTACAAGAATGTAGCTCTTGAATCTCCCAAGTTTAATTATATTGACCCAAGTAACCTTGCATCCACATCTAGTGCTCTATGTCCCCAAATTTATTCCCACTTCATAATTTAAGATAAGGGTCATGGCACATATATCATAAAATATGCCTTCCATATTGTTTAATTTCCTAAGCCTCCCAAATATAATGGTCGGCCCAAGATGGAGTGGTGTAAATATATTGATTCGCATCCAAAGGGACCTCTTATTTTTGTAAAAAATGGTCTGTCAAATCAAGAACAACTCAATAGCTTTGGGAATTCTTAGTTATATAATGATAATTTAGCCTCTTACTATCATAACCCTACATATCCCATCCCTAATAGTATCATGGCACATCAGTATTACTAAGGCAAGGGCTTGGAGGAAAAGCATAAAGTATTCTTGAGCCTATCTCTAAACCTAAACATAAAGGTATTGAGGCATTAGATATAAACTTCTTGGGAGTGACCCCTCAAATCTCAAGAGTGACACAACATTGACATCTAATGAAGATGATCCCTATAGTGATGCAAAGTCATATTATAGTATCTATAATTATCTAGCTAATATAAACCTCATTGATAAAAATGCCATACTTACCATCACATCCACATCTAATTACCCTCTTACCCTTTGATTTAAATTTTTAAGGTTATGGAGTTTAAGCCTAATTTGTTAAATGGGATGAGTTTAATAAATCAAGGTATAAAATATGTAATAAAATAACCACTGGTTTGTAATATAATTAACCTAGTCTGACCCTTCTAAAAATAGTGATAAATGATGCAAATAAGTACTTAGCTAGAAACTGACTGAGATGGAAGACATGGAGGCTAAAAACTAGGATAAAAGTTGATATAAGTGTCACATATAGGACCCAAGTGTCAAAAACCATTCTTGGATAGTAGTGCCCTAAATATATAGTATCACTAATTTCACTAATGTCCTTTTGGCACTAGTGTCCTCTATAAAATTGTTTTGAGATTCTAGGTGCACCTGTGTCAGAGTCTACCATACATGTTATTGTGTGCACATTTTTTTATTCCCTATCAATGACCTCTTTATTTGATTTTGCATGTGAACCCTAGACCTCCATATTATTAGGGTATCTAATTAGCATAATTATCAAAGTGTGATGTTAGTGGGGTAGGTTGGACATCCTTGACACCCTATTATGATGAGATTTGCCTACATACCAATACTTTGAGGAAGGATCAAGCTAGATATAGTTTTCCCCACCTAAGTACTAGTGTAAATAGAAGTTAAGCGAATATGAATTTTGGTTTGAGTGATTTAAATGATGTTGGAGATTGTATATCTATGTATTTTAAGCTTGGGATGGCTATAGATGATTGTATCTAGAAGTAGGGGGGATTAATAACCTTGATTATGCACAGCTTATTCTGAGTTAGTTTTTGTTATTGCATTTGATTTCCATATAGTGAATAAAGGCTTAAAAGTCATGTATATATATTGTTCTAGTGCTTGTGTTATTTTTAAAAGATTTTTAGGTTGACCCTAGGTGTTTTTTTATTTGAAAATATATTTGTTGGTGAGAAAATGCAAGAAAAATGAAAATAGCACCCAAACTAGGACACTAACACCCAAATTAGGACACTAACAACATTGGTGTTACTATCCAAGTTATGACACTACTATCCAAGTGGTATAACCTAAGGCATAAGGGGATAGGATACTAAATTGAAGGTCAAGGATTGCTTTAGGGATGTCTAAGGACACATTTTTCCCATACGAAGGCTGGAGAAGTGTCTAAATAGGCCCTAAGTTATGTCTAGGGCTAAGCTAAGGATGGGTGGTCTCAAGTAATACTCTTAGCACTCAAGTGATATTTTTAGTTGACTACATTCCCCTGCCTTTATTATATAAATGGATTAAAGCAAAAAGACTAGGATAAAGTAAAATAAACATACCTAGACTTAACTAAGAGGTGAAGCCTATGAATCTAGGTCTAAGTGTGTGAAGCATGATCCATTACGTGTCCTAAAAATAAAACAAACATAGATCAGTCCTTATTTAAGAGATATCAAAAGTAAAATATAAAATTGAGTAAAGAGATAAGAGAGCATAAAGGAATGAATACACCTCACTAGGTATGCAAACTAATGCATAAACTTGGTGACATCCTATGTGTGTATCTAGTGATCAATCGATGAATAGATTGGACTACGCTAATGGATTTCTTAGTCCCCATGTGTGGGTGGCTCAAAAACTTAATTCAATTTTAACTCCATCATTTCCCACCCTTACTTGGTGTATCACGACCTGTGAATAGCTTGGATTAGACTGATGGCTTGTCCAAGCCTTATATATAGGTGGCTTAATAACTCAAGTAGACTATGAATCCATCATCACCTATCAATATAGAGTAGATGCATATGAAACTAAAAGTACATGATGTCATGAAACTATATAAGATAGTTTTGGTCCACTCAAAAATTTTGAAGTGTAAAAATATCTCTAAGCCACTTGGGAATACAAAATAGCCATGGTTTACTCAGGAATATAAAATGGATCTAGGCCACTCGGGTATATAAAATGGCTCAAAGCCACTTGGGAATGTTAACCACTATAGAAATATTAAGGCATCAAATCTAGATTGCGTTGGTGTGAATGGTGTTTGGATTGAGAACATAGATAATGACATGAAGTTTTCTATTCCATCTGATCAACTGGATCAAAAGTGAGCATATGGAAATAATGCATCGTGCACATACCCACAAAATTGATATCTATGGATGTGGATTTTGGATTGAGTTGTAATAATCTATATTTGAGTATCTAAAACTAAAATAATAATGATCATGCCATGCATAATGCCCCCAATTTGAGTAAACTATTATAAATCTATGTCAAACTGAGCAAAAATTGGTAATATATAACTAAACCTATAAAAACCTAAATTGTACCTATTGTACTTTATTAAATAATTTAGAATTTATTGAAATTGAGACTACTAGACTGTAACACCATATCTAGATAGTAGCATTGATGGTGTTAGTGTCCCACTTTGGGTGCTAATGTTCAACTATACTAATTTTTTTGTAATTAAAATTGGTCTCTGTGTGAATGTTTCCAATTGTGTTTTTCTAAAACTAATTTCTATATTTTGTGTGTGGGCTAGAAAAAATGTACTATAAATGCATTAGTTTACCCTAATATCTATTAAAAACCTTTATGAATTCCCCCTCTTTTGAGGGGAGTTGTTGAACCTATGTAAAAATTATCCTCAAAATAAAGAGATTTATAATATGTCTATTATCCTAAGCATATATGATATATGTGTAATAAACTAATATAATATGCATACATTACATCAAAATGTAAGATAATCTAAGCATATGTTTATAATATATGATGTATGTTAGATCTAGCATTCACAAGGTTTTCAAGATATATATAACAATGTAAATATGTATATGAACATCAAATCTGAGAAATAAACTAACTATCCAGGGGGATGGTGCAATATGTCCATCAAGGCACCCAAGGAGGAAGGGGAGATGCATGATGTCACTCATGGAATCTAAAACTAGAGTTTGAAACAAGCAAGAGACAAGTGTCATGACCATGATGCATACATGAAAGCATACATACAAAACACATGAGGCATGCAAAGTAGGCCAAGAGGACATAATACAAAGGATTTAGGCACATGTCACTAAATCTGAGATAGCAAGACATATAAGGACATGCTTAAATATCCACATACATAAAAAATAAGCATGTTGACATAGATCCACATGGAAGGACATATTTAAAGGTCCACATACATAACTAAGAAGGCACTCATAAGAACATGGGCACATGTGTAAAGCATACATATAATAAAAGGAAGTGGGTAAATCCATAGATCAATGGCATATGCAAATTTACTCAAATAAAAAAATCATGGAGTCACAATCAATTCTAAACTAGGAAATATAGAAATTAAAGTATGCATAAACATTTAGTACAAATCTATATAAATCAAATATGTATATAAGTTGATTCTAAATTAGTAGTAGTTGATAAAAAATTAGTGTAGTGTAGAATGGTATAACTTGGTAATTAGAATTGTGTATAAGATTCCCCCAAATGGGTGAATGTGTCAAATGAGGAACTTGTGTATGTGCCTCCAATGGTTAGATAGTTTCAAATCTAGACCCATGTGATGGACCTGAGTCTTTTATTAATCTGCAAAAACTTGACAAGAATAATTGAAGGATGTATGTATGATAAAAACCAACTATAATAAGTGATCTAGCATATGTAGTGCCTAATAAATATAATAAATGTAAACATGGTGATGCATACAATCTATGATTTGTATTTTTTGAGGAAATATTTGAATATTTTTGTGTTTTTAACATATATTATTTTTGTATTTTTTATATATAAGTTATGAACAAGCAACATGAAAATGAAACTATATACAAGGAACAAGAAAGAAGGAAACTATGTTAGCTAGGGAGGAACATACTAACTAGTGAGTCTCACAAGAGACTCACTATCAATATGTCTTGTGTCAAATAAAGGAATATTAATCATGTGTGTTATATGAAAAGGTATCTATGATCTAGGGACTAACTATGTTGAGTGATCTATAACTAAGACTATCTATGGAGTGGTGTTATGAATCTTTGAAGTTGATTGGGGTGCCCTATGAACTATAAAGGTCTTAAGGACCCATCTGGTAGAAGATGTTGTAGTTAGCATGTATGCCATGTGTTGATAACATTGGGAACTCAATAACAATAATCTTAGAGTGAAACGTGTAGAGAGAGGCTCACTAGAATCTATAAAATATTTGTGGCATAGGGTTCTCTCTAATAAGGGTCTCCTTAAGAGAGTATGTGTACATGGTAACACTATAGAATTAAACCTCACCTACACTGGTGGCTCAATTGAAATATGTGGTGTACTGATGGAAACTATGCTTAGAACTATAAATGGTAGCTATGGTTTAACTACCTATGAGATAGTTAAAGAATACTCATATGAAAAACCCTTAACTATAACCACTTTATTATCATGCATATACTTGAGGTATTTATACATGATGGATGGAATGTCTCAAAGATATTGTATTTATGGCCTACCAATAACATGTCAAATGTGCCTGCACTAGGTACTACTAAGAATCTAGTGGCCACATGTGTTGGTACAACCTATAGTGGTAGTACAATCTCCTCAATGGTGCTCTGAACATGACCACTGAAACCATGAATAATTATGTTACTCAAAGAAATTTCATGCTCTAAATAACCCAAATTCCATAGAATTATGATATTTTACATGTTAATACTTGACCCCTTATCAACCATAACACTCTGAATAGGATGATGATCAATGTAGGCCCATATAAAGAGTGCATATAAATCTAAATCATCATTGACAATATTCTACTCTAATAAAGTGATGATGGGTCTAGCTGGCACTCTAGTATGATATACACTAATGATATTATGTATGGGTTATGCATCCTCTATAGTAGTGTGATAAGATGTCAGTGATGGATGTGCTTGATATGTCTAGTGAACACCTAAAGTGCCTCCTAATTCATTAGTTGTATGTTTTGTAAATGGATCCAAAATATTTTCATTGCCTTAACTTTCATTAGTTGAAATTTAGTTTCCTCTATAAGTGTGCCCACATCAATGATATTGGTGTCTATCGAATCTTGTATCTTATGTCATAAACTAATGCATTTGTTTGTAGTATGGCTTGGTACCCTATGATAGTCATAGAATGCATTGAAATCATAGCTATTTATAAAACTCCTTATCATATAAACCTCTTTGATGGGAGGGAGATATTTGGCATTGTATTCCAAGATCTATTGTGAAACATGTGCCAATGAGTCTGAAATATTTGTGAAAACTCTTCATGGAAGAGCTGATAAAACCAAGTGAGGAGGTGGCTTGAAGCTATGTTAATTATGGTCTTTTGATCACTCTTATATTTATTGGCCCTTATATTTTATGTAAGCTTATTATAAATCTTAGTATTTGAATCTAATCCACTTATTTATTTTAGTTTGCCCATATAGAAAAGCTTGACTTCCCTTTCTTTCATTATGTGACATAAATATGTGAATGTTGGAAACTTCTTGAATAAGATAGATTCATGAAATGTTGGTAGTAAACTCTATTTGAATGTCTTGGAGCTCTCTTTCTACCATAAGGATAGTCATCTTTGCCAATATAGTTTTATATCGCAAGACATATTAGGTTATAGGCTCATTGGATTTTTTATTAAGTTGAGCCACTTGAGCATATGATATCTTATCACTGGGATTGATTGAAAAGTGTGTCAAAACATATCTATTAGTGGATTGAATGTAGTGGTGGGATAATTTTGAAGATCATAGAACCATGTTAAGGCATAGTCATTTAGACTGTGCGAGAACAACTTAGTAAGGAGCCAATCATTAGACATATAGTCCAAATAGGCTACATAAAAAGCTCATAAATGGTGCTCTAGGTTAACCTTACCATCATACAAAGTAAGCTTAGGTTCCACATATCTAAATGGAAAATGGTTTACTGTTGTGTTGTGCCAAAGGTGTATATAAAATAACATGAGAATCCAAGGCATGTGATGGCCTCATACCACCCTTCTCAAGATGTAACACCTTAGCCTATAAAGAATAAATATCATACATAAGGGATTATACATTTAGAGAGGAGGAACTACCCATAGGAGGTGTTGCCATTATTTAAGGCTATCGAGTTAAAATGGGTTATTGTATAAGCTGAGTTGCCCTCAAAGTAGGTATAATAACATTGTTATTTGGGGGAGTAGAAGATTGACCATTATTGGATTTTTTAAGTTCTTCATGGACAATATTGATAATGTCATCTTACATATCTGAATGTTTAGAAATGAAATCTTGTAATTGTCTCTTATTAGTTTCATGGAATCAATTGTTGAATTATGCCATTGTAGGCTAAGAAGTAGGAAAATAAATAGTTGTATATTTTGAACCTTTAAAGAAATTTAATCTATGAAAGATTTAAATAATTAATAACTAAAACAAATCTAAGATTTTAGAACTAATATTTGAGCATATAATACAAAAGGATATAAACCCTAAGAGCATATAAAGATAAAATTTGAGTAGTATTTGAAGTAATTTGGGTTCACCAAATGATTTAACTTTTTAGGGTTATAGAGTTTAAGCCCTGAGTTGTTAAAGGGGATGAGTATAGTAAATTATGGTATTAAATATGAAATAAATAGAGCCACTGATTTGTAATAGAATTGACCTAGTTTTACCTTTCCAAAAATAGCAATAAATGATGCAAACAAGTAATTAGTTGGAAACTAACTGAGATAAAAGATATGGAGGCTAAAAACTGGGATAAGAGTTGATTTGAGTGTTTCAGACATGATCCAAGTGTCAAAAACCTTCCTTTATAGTACCACCCTAACTAGACAGTAGTCTTAATGGTGCTAGTGTCCTCCTTTTGGGGTTAGTGTCCTCTGTGTAGAAATGCTCTCAGATTTTGGGTACACCTATGTTGTTATCTACCAAATTTATTCCTTTTCACATAGATTCTAATCCCCTATAAATGATTTTTTTGACTAATTTTTCATTTACACCCTTTACCTTCATGTTATTAGGGCACTTGATTAGCACAAGTATCAAAGTGTGATGTTAGTGGGGTAGATTGGACATCTTTAACACCCCATTATGATGAGAGTTTCCTACACACTAACACTATGATGAGGGATCAAGCTTGGTGTAGTTATCCCCACCTAAGTGTTAGTGAAAATATAAGTGAAGATAGTATGAATGCCTATTTGAGTGATTTGAGTGATGTTGGAGACTAAAAATCTATGTATTCTAAGCTTGGGACGGTTGTATATCACTGTATACATAATTAAGGTAGAATAAAGATTAATAACCTTGATTATGCATAACTTGTTATGAGTCATTTTGTGTTATTGCTTTTAATTTCTATTTAGTGAATAAAGTGCTAAAATTCATGTATTTATACTATTCTAGTGTTTTTGTGGGTCTTAAAAGATGTCTATACTAACCCTAGGTGGTTCTTGATTTTAAAATATATCCATTGGTGATAAAAGGTGTGAAAAGGGCAATAATTCCCAATCTAGGACACTAAAACCATTGGTGATATTGTCCAAGTTATGGCACTAGTGTTTATGTGGTAGAACCTGAGGGACTAGGGGCCAGGATGCTAAAGTGAGGGTCTAAAATTACTTTAGGGATGTTTAGGGATGTGTGTGACCTACACAAAGGATGGATAAGTGTCTAAATAGGCCCTAAGATAGGTATAGGGCTAAGTTAGGGATGGTGGTCTCAAGTAACACTCTTAGCACTCAAGTGACATTTTCATATGACTACACCCTCTAGTGTCTCATATTAATTGATTGGGACCAAAAAAATCATGTTATACCATTATATTAATTTTTTTTAAAAGAAGAAATTTCAAAATTCATGGGGATTATGTATGGTATACCAATTGGAGACCATAAGGAAGGAATTGAAATTATATTGGACCTTGTTTCCTACTTTGAAGAGTAAGTGAACTTCCTTAGTCAACAAAATCAAAAAGAAAATCAAACATTAAGGTCCACTAATTAAAACAAATCTGAGACACTTTTGGATTAGGTAAAAGTGAATATAAATATGAGTCCCGTAGTGAAACCCTATTTCAAGTGCCAAAGGATGGGGAAGTTCACTTCCTTTCATAGGAAACACAGAGCCCCCTAAGTCTATGCATTACATTTGGTTCATATATTAGTATAGAGAAATAAAATAAATTTGAACAATTGGTTCAAGATTTTCCTCAAGCATTTATCGAATGGTCATTACCTTCCATGGGTGATTTTAATTCTTATTACATGGTTGATCTTGATGGCCCACAATCATATGGAAAATATCAACCTCCATCGATACCAACTATATTATAGGATGGTTCCACACTACATATGAAAGACACACCAAAGTCAACATTGGTATTATAGATGATCCTAAAATTATCAATAATGGTGCATCCCTCACTAAAAAATAATGTGAATTCATCATCATCATCATCCTTAAATAATTAATTGACATATTCACATGGTCTTATGATGACATGCTTAGGCTAGATTTTTCCTTTGTTTCACACCATCTTATTGTGCACCTAGATTCCAAGCATGTTAAACAGAAGTTAAAAAAAATGCATCCATGTTTTTCTTAGTCAAGAAGGAACTAGATAATTTTTTGGGATTAGGATTCATTCAACTAATTGATTATTCTGAATGGATTTCTAATATCATCCTAGTCAATAATAAGCCTATTATTTTTTGCCTTTGTATGGGTTTAGAGACATCAACAAGGCATGTACCATAGATGATTTTCCATTACCTAACATTGATATTATCATAGACTCAACATCAAGATATGAAATTATATCCCTCATTTATGGTTTTTTAAGGTACAATTAGATTAAAATAGCATAAGAAGATCAACATAAAATAATATTCACCACTTTGTGGGGAACTTTCTATTATCTGGTTATGCCATTCAGATTAAAAAACGCTTATGTTACATATCTTCATGAAATGATTATCATCTTCCATGACATTATGCATGATATTGTTTAGGATTATGTTGATGATTTATAAGCAAATCAAGAACATGTGTTGGACATCAAACAGTTCAATGAAGAATCTTTGAGCAACTTCATGAATATAAGGTGTGCCTTAATCCAAAGAAATGTGTATTTGGAGTCACTTCAGGCAAATTATTAGGCTTCATTATTTCCCATAGATGTATTAAATTTGATCCTACCAAGGTTAAGTCCATCACAATAATTTATCTTCCCTCTAATTTAAAATATCTCCATAGTTTATACAAAAAAATTTAGTCCATTCATAGATTCATTTCATAGTGCATTAACTGATGCCATTATTTTACTCACATCTTTAAAAATGGAACCACTTTTCAATGGAATGTCAATTGTTAAGAAGCATTTGAGAAGTTGAAAACTTATTTGGAAAATCCACCAATTTTGGCCCCATCAACATTAGGGAAGCCATTCTTGCTATATATTTCAATGATTAAACATGCCTTGGGGCCACTTTTGGCCCAACACAATGATCAGGGAAAAGAACGTGCAATTTATTATCTAATAAAGACAATAGTCACTTATGAATATAATTATACACCTATTTATAAAACTTATTTATGATTGGTCTTTACATCCTAGAAGTTCCATCATTATATGTTTAATAACAAGGCCATCATAATTTTAAAAATCAGTCCACTCAATTATATTTTATCCAAAGCAGTATTGATAGGTCGTATGGCCAAGTGGATTATGTTCTTAAGTTAATTTTACATCAAATATACTAATCAAAAACCATCAAAGGGCAAGTATTTGTAGACCAACTTGTCAAGGCACCTTTGTTAGACACACATCCTTTGAACATCCATTTCCTTGATGAGTATATCATTACTCTAGATGAATCATGTTAATGGAAGCTATATTTTGATTGTTCCTTCACATATTTTGGGTTAGGGGCAGTTATTCTAATCATTACATCATAGGGGGATCTCATTTTCAAGGCATTTCAAATTGGTTTTCCATGCACCAATAATATTACAATATATGAGGAACTCATTATAGGACTTCACCTTGCAGTGCAATGGAAAATTCAAAATTTTATCTTAGATGGAGATTCATGATTGATTATAAATCAAGCCACATATCATTATCAGATAAAGGATGAAAATTTCATGCCCTACAAAGGCATGTTTGACATCCTCAAATAGAAATTTAACCACATACAATTTGAGCAAGTGCCACAAGCAAACAATAGATTAGTCAATGTTATGGCTACTATTAAATCATTAATACAAATGTCTTCTCATGTCTATGAATATCAGTTCCTCATTAAAAATCTTCTCACACCAGCTTATAGTCATCTAGAATCAAAAATGGTATGTGATATTATTAGTCTTAATTCCCCTTGGTACCAAGACATGTACACTTACCTTTAAAACCACATACTTCCCATTAAATTATCACATAATCAACATAAATTCTTCATTCATAACACATCCCATTACACTTTAGTCAGTGGTACACTCTATCATAAAGGCTATGATGGGATGTTACTTCATTATTTAAACTCAGGTGAGTTTTATTTGGTGCTCAAAGACATGTATAAATGGATTTGTAGGGGCCATAATAGTGGAATTATCCTTGCCAAGAAAATCCTTTGGACATGATACTATTGGCCCACAATGGAATCAATGTGTTTATGTCAATAAGTGTCTTATTTTTCAAAATCATGGTGATTTAATTCATGCTCTGTCACAAGCACTTTAGCCTATCACATCTCCTTGGTCATTTTCAACATGGGGACTTGATCTCATAGTAAATATAAACCCCACTTTTTTAGATGGCCACAAGCATATATTGAATGCCACTAAGTATTTATAATGTGGGTTAATGTAATCCCTCTCACTTACATAACTAGTAATCATGAATCCAAACTCATTCTGAATCACCTCAATTTCCACTATGGAATCCACTCTACCATCATATTCAATAATGACAAGTCATTTAAAAATAAGGATGTGAAATCCCTTTGTACACAATTCCTTATCAAACATGGATGGTCAACTCCCTATTATCCTCAAGATAATGATCAAGCTAAGGCATCTAATAATACCATTATCAAAATCCTTTAAAATATAATCAATTATGTTGGCCATGATTGGCATTTACAATTATTCCCTACTTTGTGGGCTTATTGTACCAACATCCGCATTCTTACAAGTGCAACACCACATTCCCTAGTTTTTAATTCTGAAGATATCCTCCATATTGATATTTAGTTGCCTTTACTTCACATTTCATTGCAAGACATCATTGATGATGAGGATAATAGAGTATCTTGGTATTTAACCCTAAAATATAGATTATGGAATCTAGGTTTAAATGGGATAGAGATAGCCTGGGGCAATAGGGTGATTAACTATCTCTATATCAGGCCAATTATTTGTGAAATTTAGATAGAACATATACTAAAATTATTATGTTGATATATGATAAAATAAATAAATAAAAAATATGTTAGATATGAAAATGATAAATAAATAAGATAGTTGGTTCTAATGATAATATATATTTGAATTTGAAATAAGTAAGAAGTAGACTAGAAGAGTATTTTAGAATAGTCACCAAATTATAAATTAATTACCTTTGCCGTCATGACCACTTGCATCAGCCTAGGATAGTTACATCAACACTAGTGTTTGGGTTAAACATAAGTGTCCTATACTAAATACCTACTAAAATAAGATGTGGTCACCTAAATGCTTATGGGTTTTTCATCACCTTTGCTCTGGTGTATTCAGATCTAGGCCATGAATTTCCACTCCTTATCAAATGATCAAACCCTAGTTCTTCATCCTCATAGTGGTTATGTAAAAATGTGTTGATGGGCACATAGTATCGGGATTCCCTAAAGACCCCTCAATCAATGAGCATTGCCTACATAACCAATGCTCCAAAAAGGTTCGTAAAGATATGTATTTCTTCCCTATGTGTTGGTTTATGTGTGAATCATGCAATGTGTGATAAACAAGTACAAGAGTGACCTAGCTTGTAACTTCATACTTGTATATGTGTTTTCCCTATGACAAATGCAACATGGGCCTTGAACTATGTAGCTTCTAAGAGAGATGGCTTGATTAGATGGCATCAAGACATGTGAAATATAGTTCAACAACTCACCAACTACAAGGATCATGCCATTACAATTTTATGAGAAATGAGAATAAATGGTGTGATTAATCCTAACAAGAAATTAGTACTTAGGAATGTCTTTGAATATCTCCTCTAGACAACAATAGATAGTTTTAAGGTAATTAAAATGGGCTTTCAGGTAAGTCATGCCCTCTATTTATAAATTCAAGTGAGCAAACAAGCATCTTCGACCACCATACCTCTATTAGTTATTTTAGTTGTAACTACTTCTCAAATGCCTAGACTAACCACAAATTCAACTCAAGTTACAAATGTAATACTTGTTAGGGCCCAAGAATCAATAACTACCATGACCTCTTCATAGGCATTTCCCCTTATAGTTTCATCAATTATTTATAAAAAAATGTTTTGTAACAATGTTTTATCCTTTATGAATGATTAGTTGTGTCATGGCCATGTGTGTCCTAGTGATGGGAAACTTTGAGCATGGCTTGAAAGATGAGGCATCCCCATCCCAAGCCTATATATACATTATCTCCCACATTCTAAAGGGAGGAGAAATTTTGATATTTAATATAGATAGAGACCTTTTTGGTTGTTCTGAAAAATCTATGTTGTATATTTTTCTTTTTCGTGTCTATGTTATAGTTTTTTCGCATTTTATCTAACTAGTAGCTTAGTTTTTTAGATATATGCTATAGTAGTTTCAAGTATCTTGTGCCTATTTAGTAGGGTTTTATCAATTAAATATGTGTAGTAGCAATTCTAGGTTGGTAGACCTCATTTTATTGCAATAATTCTGCTAGATTATTCTCTAAATTTGTGTAAAAATGTTACTTAATACATATTCCTAGATTGATCCATAACTATTCAAAGGTGATCTTTGGTATTAGTTATAATATTTTATTAATAAATTTTATAGAATTCTTAATAACAACAACCTTTATTTGACAACTAGGAGATAATTGTATTATATTCCTTAGACCTCTTTACTATATTTGTCAATTCTATGTGCCAAAGCAACTAGCTAAAATCATTAGTCCCTTGGTTTTTATCCTTATCTAAGGTTGGTTAGAAATAATTCATGTCTTTTATTTATAGATCCTCTTTCCTACCTTACCATTCCCTATATTTTTAGTTTCTTTAATTCTTGCACACTTTAGTTAAGTCCATCTCCATTCCATTCAACCCAAGTGAATCCAAGATCAATACCCATATATGAACCATCTAAGTTAATATTTTCTTCACTCATCACCACTCCAACACTGGTCACTATAAGACCTAATACCTACAACTCAAACCCCGAGTGAATTCAAACTTCATTGAGATCCCAAGATGTTAGAGGTTACCTCATGATTATTATCAATTATGTATAAAACCCACAGTAATATTTCCCACTTGCTAATCTCACACCTCACATGCATGAAGTAACAAGTCCCCTTAAGAACATCTTGATAGAACCCAAACTATCTCTATACTCAATCAAGCCAGTACCATTCCATAGTAAAATTATGATGACCACTGACATAACATGGAGTGATCATAAATTTCATTATAGATCCATCCTTTAACCATATAAAATAAATATGCATATATAAATACCACAGAAAATCCCCATCAATCATCTTATCTATAACTCACTGGTAAAAGGGAAGGTCCCCTCTTTATCCCCATTGACCTCCTTCTATGAAATATCAACCATAAGTTAATGGCTGCTTTGGACCCTGATTTCATCTTTATCTAATTGGCCACTCAATCATGATGTGCTCCAAGGCCTAAACCTAAAGCAATGTACAAGTCCTAATGCTCTTGCCATGATGGTAGGCTACCATATATAAGTCTCTATATAATTGGGTCAATACCATAGGCCCCTAGGCAAAATACATAGTATCAGAGATCATATCCTAGTGCACCCTCCTATCCCCATATAAAAGTAGCAAATACTTTTATCATACAAAAATATGTCATTGGTAATGGCCATAAGGATAAGGACCTCTTGCTCAATCAATGACTAAGCCTATAATGCATATATGTCAACTATGCCATTTTGTATAACATCAGTGATGCTAATTAAATACTCTAAAACTATTTGTTGTCCCTATCATAACCAATGAATCTCTTGTCTATAGATCAAAATACAAAGAATCTGCTAGACATCCTTCAATGTCAATGTCACCTCTTTAGTAGACAAGTGAAATTATCTATTCTTTGAATGCCAACACTCAGCTAGTGTAGAGAGAAAAGCCATGCCTACCCAAATTATAGGCATCTACACCACATGCAATAATTAAATTACCTCAAGGGCCATGACCTCCTCAATCCAAATGTCTCGTCATCATAGGATGCATGATCATCATTCATACACTATCAAAAATGGGACTCACTTCCTCAAATCAAAGCATGTCAGCACACTTAGTCAAATCTATTTATCTCAAGACTAAAAACACATCAATATTATCCAAATCATCAAGTCAATCATTGTCAATTTCAATTCCCATCAAAATAGAGACTTCATCAAATCAGGGTTATTTTCTAATTAGGTGATTTCACCATTTTCTGGTGATATCATCATTTCATAGACCATTCCCATCATTTTACATGATGTTCTAGTTGTTTCTCTGATCATTTACATTATTTTAGAAAACTCCATTTTTTTTACTATTCCATTTTTCTCTCATGATTTCACCATTTTACAAGTCAATCCTACCATTTTGGTGATTTCCACTCTTTTCTATCTATTTGTTGTCTTATCAATTTCTACCTTATAAAGTGAGATACTTTGATTAGTTTTATCAACAATTTTGTCAACATTCCCACTAATTTTGTCACATTATTTCTATTTTTGTGGGCAATTCCATCATTTTCATGTTTTTTGAAAACAATGAGATTGCCAATTATGCTACTTATACCTAGTATTAATGACATTAAATATGAAATTTTGAAAAAATAAAGGTACTCACTGAATGCCGATTCCCTAGTGGTCATATGTACTCTCAAACTTACTCTATAAGATACCTAGGATGAGGAATATGTGCCATCAAACTCAAAGTACATGTGTGTAAAATCCAATGCAAAATATTCTAAGAGGGGAGAGTGAAAATGAACTACTTTTACCACCTAGGGATCAATGTATAGCTCAAACTTTAAATTTTTTCCCCTACCCCTCCCATTGCATTATTCTTCTTCCCAAAAAGCCTATTTATGGTTCATTTGTCTATTTTTAGTCTCATTTTCTCCTATCTTCTCCATTTCTTGGCCTCTTCTACTGTAAAATGTGTCATTTTATTCCTTTTTAGGGCACATCCATCAAAATTATTTTTCATCCATTCCCTCAAAGGGGCATCATGGGCATCCCAAACCTTGTTTAGGGAATAATTGTGAACTCATTTTCTAGAAAATTGGACAAGAATCAACAAAACATGAACACATCATTCTTCAATCATTATCAAATAATTTTAACACTTCCATTCTTCAAAAATTTGTTACTTCATATGTGTCTCAAAACACCTTTTCAAATAGGGGTGAAATTTAGATGCTCCACTTTCATCACTTCTATGTCAAAATGGCAAATCAAAACAATTTCTTGCAATAATACATAAATCAAGCTAGAAATCAGTAAAAAATTCCAAACCATTATCATAATTTAATGTGCACATTCTATGACACATTTGTACATCCCTAATTAGGGCAATACACTACATCAAATAATTTAATCCATCATCAACGCCCTAAAATTGGTCCCTTCATGCAAATGTCTCACTAGGCATATTAAACCAAATAAATCAAACCTTGTAAATGAGACCACAAAAGGACAATAATCAACTTAATTAGTTAATTGTTTTATTAAACTTATTCTAAAAATGAATTTATATGGAATGTACATGTCATAACTATTATAAAAGAGAATATTTCATAATATCTTCATCACACAATAACTTGCTAATTAAAAATTCATAACATCTTCCCCTTTCCCAAGGTAAATTGAATGAAATTTGGATAGTGTGCGAGGAAGGTTTTCTTCAATTCTAAGGCATGGGGGATAATCTCTTACAAGTTTTTCCACACTCCATCCTTCCTCTTTTACACTCTACCCCTTAAAATTAAATTCCCAACTCCACTATGAGGACTCATCCTCAACCACACATCTTGATCTAAGATTGATGGTCCAAATTCAAAAGAGAAATCTACAAATAGAAGGGGACTCACTCTCCTTCAACAAGCTTTATGTGCTAAACTTTATGCTACCAAATATCTAAGAAAAGCTTCAAGTTCTTTAATTGCTCATCCAATCATGCATAATACAAGAGGAGATGTCATCCAAGTGATTTTGCAATATTTCTAAAGACCTCAAGCACTATATCCAGGCTAATCCAAATTTTAATTCCGTCAAGAGAGATACATCTAAAGGGGAAGGTATAACTATATTATTTGTCTTTCATTATTCTTTTTAATGATCTTTCTTAACCTTGCCCAATCGGAGGACATATGCCTAGGATGTTAGTTTTGCATTATTTTGGTTTGATTTTCATGATAAAAATAAACTAACCTCATTTGCAATCATATGACCACACATACTTTAGCTTATTCATTGCCAATAAATTAACCTCTTTTTCCTTAATTGTGTGACATAAATTTGTGAATGATGGAAACTTCTTAAAACATAATAAATTCATATAGAGGTGAAAGCAAGTTTTATTTGAATGTGTCTTGTAATTCCTTATCTTCCATTTGATTCATCATCTTACATAACATGGTCTTATATCATAAGACATATTATGTGATAGGCTCATTTGAGCTGAACAATCTAATCATATAGAATATTTTCACTCATATTATTTGAAAAATATGCAAGAAATAAATTTTCCAAAGGATTTAATTCATGACCTAACTGATATGGTAAATCATAGAACCATCTTAGAGAATACTCTTTTAAAATTATGGGAAATAACTCGGTTAATAACATATATTTAGATGCATAGTCCAAATATGATGCGTTAAATGCTCTCAAGTTTACTTGGGGTCACCTTTTCCATTATATAATGTAAGCTTAGGTGCTACAAAACTAGTTGATAAAGGATATGAGGAAATATATAGATCCAAAAGAGTATGAAATAATGTATGTGAATCAAGTGCCTGATTAGGTTTTGAAGCACATTGTCCTATTTGCAACACCTTAGTTTATAGAGCTAGAATGGTCTACATAAGGGATTGCACATCAGGAATATAATATGTGTTAACCAAAAGTGGTGTCTTAATTGACTAAGTAAGAATTGGCATAATAATATGTTAAAACCCTTAGGTTTCCCCCATAGTATTTATTAGTATAAAAAAATTATCAAATGATACAGAGAAAGGTATAGAACCCATAACAATGGATGTTGCAAATGATTGAGTCGTGCTTGAACTTTTTATTTCCAAAAGAGTTTGTAAAATCATAGAATAATCCTAAGATTATTCACAATTTTTTTTTCAAAATTTATTAATAATTTTCACTTTATTAATCTCTATTTGTTCATCACCTATAGGTGTATTTACATCTTAATGTTCATCTTGAGAGTCAATGTTGTCTTGATTACACTATTCATGCTCTAAAGTATTGTCATGCACTTCTATATATTTAATTTATGCATTAATATATGAAGGTTTTGATATACCCTTGTTCTTATTCATTTTAAGTGCCTTATCAAAATAAATCTAAGTATGTTCAACTTGAGTACCACTTAGTCTAGTAATTTTTCTAAGAGAGGTAGAAACAAGTTTCTTAGATTGCATAAAATATCAAAATAGAAACTTGGAAGAATGTTAATAGAAAATAATTTATCAAATATTAAAAAACTAATATAATAATTAGAAAAAATAAAAAGAATGAAAGAAACAATAATAACATTTATGGTTAGGGTTTTGAAATATTCAATCAATAGATAGGTTCACTAATGTATTTTATCAAAATTAGTGATTTAAAAAAAGTGTTAATTTAGTTATGAAAAATTATTAAGTAAAATTAGAATGTATAAAATATTAAATAAGTCATACAAGACTTATTTGGAACTTATAATTCATATAAAAATGATAAAAAGGGAAAATACTAAAGATGAACTACTTAGCTTACACTCGGATCTAATGGACTACAATAGAGATTATAGATTGGTTGTGGGATGGTTTGATGGTGTTGTGAATCAAGAATGTGGATCCATTCAAATCTAAGACAAGGCCACCTATACTATCATTTGTAGGGTGTGTCAACATCTGATAGGGTTTTCTCCTTCTATGTAAATTTGGATTAATGTGCCTTTACCTCTATGTTTTGTGTGTGTTATTAGGGTCACTTGATTCACTACATGAGTCGATGTGTGCCTTATTCTTCACTTGAAACCCTATCTCAATTGACAATGAGGAACATATTTGGTAGATAGGAAAAAAGGATTAGTTTTTGAAGTTGTGTTCGATCTCAACACCCCTTGTATTGAGCACTGCCTACATACCAATACTCTGAAGAGAAATCAAAATCCATGCAATTATCCCATGCTATGATGGTTATGTTAAATAATGATATAATGTTATATATTAGTGAAATTTTGGTGTAATTATATGTTTCAACAATGATTTGTGACCTTGAAGGTGTATTCAAACTTAGCTCAGGGCTACTTGGGCTCTATGGACTCAAATTGGGAAGAATAGGTGTTTTCCTCTCAATATGCAGTTAAAATAAAATGGTGTTTTTAATATAGCAGTTGCTTTCCAACTAGTGAACAAATGAATGGAAAATATGCTCTTATAGTGGTCTTTTGAGAAATTCCTCGTATGCGACTTGTGAAACATATGAGACAACCCGTTGGGTGAATTTATTTTTTTGTAATTAACTATTATTTGGTAGGAGGATGAAACTATTGGATTCAAACACTACCAGTGAGTGCGATAGTCCAAAATGACTGACCTTATCTAAGAAGAAGAGACAACTAAGCTTAAAGTTTGAATTAGTTAAGGTATGAGCTTATGCTATTCAGAATGGGGAATAGGTATATCAAGGATCATAATTGCTTAAGGATAATGATCATATGCATAAAAATAAATGAATAGTGGTTTAGAAAAGTGGAATTGAGCATGATCTAATTATGTATAAAAGGATGGTCACAATGTGTATAAAATGGTCACAAGTGCATTTTTTTAACATTAAATGTTAATTTTAGTGACTAAAATTTAGTATAATATGAATTAGTACATAGTTTCCATTATTTTATATCTCTTAGGTGTAAAAAAATAAAATACTAGGATGTTATTGGATGGATAGATATAGATTTTAATAATGTCCACAAAACCAAAAAAAATCTATGGGACCCCTAGAACAAAAATTATATCTAAAGGAGTGAAAAAATCATTGGAAAAAGAGAACATTTGAGTGGCTAGACCCTAGTGTAAAAACCTCCCACTATTCTGCCTTTGAAGGTTCATTCTCAAATTGTGGATTTTGGTCAAAAATTCTCCACTTTTTTCAATGTTTTCTCCTTTGAATATAGTGGATATAGACACCCCTTGTAGGTTGTCTAAGTATTTATCTATAATTTCATCATATGAAAAGCACTCCATGATATAGTGATATTTTGTTTTAACCAAACCTGATGTGAAAAAAACATAAATCCTCTTTTATCACTTTTCTTTTAGGATATTCCACTCATATACACATAATATTTTTAAACTTGGTCATTTACTAACACTTTCTCTCTTATAAGAACTTGTCAAGTTTTAATTTCTTTGAGTGCACACCGTAAAGGGTGCACAAAAAAAGGATTGGGTAGAATAATTGTGTTTCTAAATATTATTATGGCTTTACATCATTCTTTTATTATCCCAACTTATTTAGAGAGTCTATCCATTCACCTCCTATGATGTCTTTTAAAAATCCTAAAATCCTAAAATATGGCTAAGTCTGAAATATAGAAATCCTAAAATATGGATAAGTTTGAAATCCATTAGGACCATTCAAAACCTAAAATTTGCATTATAGTTCCCTGAGGTCCAAAACCACTCTCCAATAGCTTGAAAGTATGTATGTACGTGTGTATGTGTGTGTAACTTAAAGTATAAAAAACTATATGTCCATGTCTAAATGTTTATTTTATATATATACTCTCTATTTCATCACCTTTCATGCTTTGATCCCCTAATTAATCCTATTTTTAAATATCCCCTAGCTAAGTCAACCACTTTTCCTACTACGTCAGTCGGGTTGATCTTGTTCACCAACTTTTTTCTACTAAGTCATCTTGGTACTATGCAGTCGATGACTTGACTTGACATAGTCGGCCAGATGGTATGGATTCAACCTGGCTAACCCCAACATTATACTATGTTGGTCAAGTAAATAAAATCCTATGAATTCAACTTGGATGATCTTTTTAGAAATTTATGGCATATTATGCAACTAGGATGACCAAGCCAAATTAGTTTAATACTAGACAATAAATTTTAAAATGGGATCGTGTTGGCCAATCTAGTTGGATGAAATTTTGGAAGGGGTTAGAACTTATCCATTACTATAAATATAAGGATCATTTCAATCTAATATAGAGAAACATTCATTTTTTCATCTTTACAGTTTGTGATTCCACCAAATCTACATTTGAAGGAGCCATTACTTAAGGTTTGCCTTAGATAGAAGATTACTTGTCTTATGGGAAGCCTTGGATATAAATTATGAATCTTTTAGCCTAGATTTGATTTATATAGTGTGATACACACAAATACACAACAAACTCTTGAAAAGCACCATTGGCCAGGTGAGAGATTAACACTCGATAGGTTCACCCAAGGTAAGTATTTATAACTCTTGATATTTCATTTGATAGATATATATTGTATAAGTAATGCATTATGAATGTATAACCCCTTACTTAGATAAAATTATTTCTTAAACTTAATATATATAGGGTTTTCTTTGATTGTCATCTTTCATTATAAGTGATTTAGGCCCCTATTTACTTACCATAATCACTTGATTGTTTGTTTATGTTTAACTATCCCCATTTATACCACAAGCTTTGGTGAGCAATAGATTAGTTTTATTTTATGTATTTAGACCTAGCTAGGGTTATTTTATAGTTAAATTTTTATAGAGGCTTTGTAACCCTCTCCTTTGGTGTTGTGTGGTAAGCGATCTCTTGGTTAGGTTTAGCGGATCCAATTTGGTCATGCTTCTAATATAAACATCTATTATAATGGATGCTAGTGTATTACTTTATTCGATCTTGGATTTTATTAAGTTAGATAAGCTATAGATCTATCTTATTTTATTGCATATACCACCTACCAATCTCACATTGTAGTTGGTGTGATTCAGTTATCAATTGAGCTATGAGCATCTTCATTTGCCATTTGATTTTTCCCCTATGTAGGTTTTTCTGTCATGCTCATAAGTGGGTTTAAACTCATTCATGTAGCATTTATTTTCCCTTTCAATTTGCTTTGTCCACATGCTTAGTTTAAAATTTTCCCTCACATAGTTATTTATCTCTTGGTTTGTGATTAGACATTCATGTATGTTAATATTCCACTCATCCATCTATACTTTGTTTTATTTCCTCCGTGTCCACTTTCTTTTATTCAACTCTTATTTTATTATTAAATTTAGCTACCTTTCCTCTTTCATGCTCTTTACTTTATTTATGTATCCTATAAGACATATCATAAATGATACTTCTATTGGAAAATGTAATCATCTAAAAATGACACTTGAGTGTTGAGTGCTACTTGAGACCACTTATCCCTAGCTTAGCCCTAGACCTAACTTAAGGCCTATTTTCACACTTATCCATCCTTCATATAGGCCACAGACATCCCTAGTCATATCTAAAGTAGTCCCAAACCCTCATTCTTTCATCCTAACCATTTGAGCCTTAGGTTCTACCACCTAGATAGTATTGCCATAATAGGGATAGTAGCCCCACATGGTGTTAGTGTCCCAATATTAGTGATATTTTCCTTTCCCTCCTTTTTCCACAAATGGATATCTTTTCAAATATTAGACTTCTTAGGGTTAACCTAAACCTATTTTATCACCTGCATAAGCACCATAATAGTATATATACATGACTTTAGCCTTTTATCCACTAGATGGAAATCAGATGCAAATTACACATACAAACTCAGAACAAATTATGCATAATTAAGGTTATCAATCCCTATTATATCCTAATTCTACATACTACCATCCAAAACATTCTTAAGCTCATATTACTCAAATATCCAATCTCAATCACATTCAAATCACTCAAGTCAACCATCATACTAGCTTCACTTGCACCAGGCACTTAGGCGGGAGAACTACATCGGGATGGATCCCTCCTCAGAGTATTGGTATGTAGGTAGTGTGCCCACATAGGGGTGTGGATCACACAGATAACACATCATACCCACTAACCCCTTTTTCACATGGTGTTCATTCAAACCCTTACAAATGAAAACTTAGGGTTTTGGGAGGAAAACAAAGCTATAGGAAAAAGTATTGATCGCACATACCTAAAATTTATCCCGAAGCTAGAATAAGACCTCATCTACAAAAATTAGAAATCATTCAAACAAATGACATTAGCACCAAAAGAGGATACTAGTTCTATATAGCACTATTGTCAATTTAGGGTGATACTATCCAGGAAAGATTCTAACACCTAGATCCTATTTGTGACACTCATGCCAACCTCTACCTCAATTTTTAACCTCCAGATCATCCATCTCAGTCATTTTATAGCTAAGTTCTTATTTACACTATTTATTATCATTTTTAGAAAGTTCAAATTGGGTCAATTATATAATATATTAGTGGTTGTATTTATTGCATATTATTACCATAATTTAATATACTCAACTCTTTAATAACATAGGATTTTTACTCACTAAGTCTTAAAAGGTTAAAACATTTGGTGAACCTGACTTACTTCAAATATTGCACAAATCTTAACCCTAGATAACTCTAGGATTTCTATTTCCATCCTTATAAGACCCTCAACTAGATTTATATTTTAAATAATCATGATAATAATGACAGATAAAGTTAATTACTTTTTCATACAAAATTTTCTAGCTTCTCTTGCATGCTTGTTTCCTTTCATTTGGAATGAATTCAAAGATGACATAAACACATATGTACATGATGCTTTAAATAATTTAAAATATATGTCATATTTCATATCATGTTATCTTTATCTTATATGGAATTCCTTAAAAAAATAAACCCTTACACACATAGAGGATTTAGCACATAAGCTAACAACTATGTTTCAAGTTTCAATGTCTTATCTTATGCATAGGAAAGGATCTATTTCTCCTCCTCATCTCCATGAGGGTGATAGATAATTTATTTTTAACCAATTCTATGATATTACTCCTCCATGAGATGAAATAGCCTATATTATTATCAATAATGCCCATCCTCAGCATATCTACACCTCTCCCCTACAAGGCATGTGCCTACATGTTCAATCAGATCAACTCAGGTTTGCACTTGTGAGACTTTAAGGGATCAAATTACTAGTATCAGTAGGATAATATTATAATTATATAATCAAAATTGGTTATTTCAAGTGAAAATGTCATATTATTGGCAAATCAAATTACAAGTACAAAGTCTTCAGAATATGTTAGTGTTCATCATGTATATACATCGACACCTAGTAAAGTTATACCTCACACTCTTTCATATCCAAATCATAAAGTACAATATAATGCATCTATTGTAAGTGATTCAAAAAATTTACAAAGTTCCAATAAGATTTCAAGTGAGATACTAAGGGAAATGATTAAATCTAAGTTGATCAACCTACCTCCTCTACACCTAGTGAGGAGATCTAAATAGTATTGTGCATATCATAGAATGCATGGACACCACACCAATTCATGTTTATCATTGGAAAATAAAATGCAATAGATAATAGATATAAATTATTCACATAGTGAGACATCATCCAAACAACATATAATGTCACATCTACAAATTTAAAAAGAGTCAAATATAGAAATAGTACAAAAGTGGTTACCAATCATAACTCAGAACAATAAAAGGTTCACAGATCACAATCAAGGAAAGAAATATTACAACAAGCATAGATAAAGCAAGTAAAATATGAAAATATACCTCTCTAAAATGAGGCTCAACTTTAAAAGTAGTATGGGTTTGGTCAAAAATATCTACAGCAATTTGATTATCACAGTCAAGGTTTGGGAAAGTAAGCCCAAGGCATCACTACTCCTATTCTAGCAGTTGATAATGTTGGTCAACAAGGTTTTGGAATTATTAAACATTCTAAGATAAATCATTCATAGATACAGTTATCAAGGCAACAAGTCCAGATACATAGGAAATTTTATAAAAAGAGCAAGAATTTAAGTTGCAAAGTCAAAATCATATGAAGCCAAAAAGCATTCTCAAAAAAGGCTTTCTAGTAAAAGATCCTCCAGAGTACCATATGCCTACAATAAGCATAGTTTCAAATGGAAAAATCACAATCAATATTCCAAAGCAAAATATAGAAAGGTAAACTCCACAGTATGAGTCAATTCCCTCTAGAATTCTAGGTTATTATGATTATTGTGATTTTCATGATGAATAATACTCATATCCATATTGTAATACAATTCAACTCTATTTATCATACATTCAAATATTTTACTTTAAAAACATAAAATTTTAGATTGTATGCATTGTTATGTTTATACTTCTTATATTTTCTATACACTACATATGCTAAATATCTTAGTATAGTCAGTTTTGTCATACATACATGCTTCACTTTTTCTTGTCGAGTGCTTGTACATTATTGTAAGACTCGGGGCCACTACACTAATCTATATTTGTTATTATCTACCCATTGGGGACATATACATAGATACATGGGTTCTTTATTTGACACATTTACCCATTTAGGGGTAACCTATACACATTTTTTCTTACCAAGTTACATCTTTATAAACTCTACATCATAGATTTAGCATTGTTAAATCTTCATATTGATCATGCTACACTTACATAGATTTTTTGACAGCTATTATTACATTAGGCTCAGTATATGTACATCTTGGCTCTTACATAGATTTATATTACATTTTTCATACATACTTCATTTCTAATGTTCCTAGTTTAGATTTGATTGTATCTCTATGTTTCTTCTATTCAAGGGCATTTGAATATGCCCTTGTTCTTTACCTCTATACCATTTATTTTCATAGTATGTATGCTTTGGACATGTGCCCATGTCTTTGTGTGTGCCTTTCAGATTATGTATGTGGACATTTTAACATGTCCTTTGCTTGTAGTTTGTGTATGTAGACACTTTGGCATGTCCTTGTGTGTTTTACTTTCTTAAATTTAGTGATATGTGCCCATGTCCCTTGTATTATGGCCCGTTGGCTTACTTTTTGTGCCTTACGTGTGTTGTATGTACACTTCATTATATACATCATGGTTATGACACTTATCTCTTGATTTTCATACACTCCAATTTTAGATGCCATGATGGACCTCAGGCATCTCCCCTTCCTAATTGAGTGTTATGTGGGCATCATGCCCCATCTCCCTAGGTAGCTACTCAGTTATTACTTGAATTTATTGTTACATACATTATTATATCTATCTTGATAGCCTTGTGAATGTTAGGCATAACATACATTGCACATTATAAACTTATGCTCAAATTATCTTACATTTCAATATTGTGTATGCACATTATATTGGATTATTACACAAATATTATATATGCTCTGGATAACACACATATTGCAAAGCTTTTTATTTTGAGGATAGTTCTTGCACATTTCAACAACTCTCCTCAAAAGGTGGGGCATCCACAGGGGTTTTTCATAGAGATTAGGCTCTCATTATGTACTCACAATACAATTTTTTAGTGCACAAGGTCAAATTACATAAATAAGACTCAGGTAAATACAATGGGAAATAGTAACATAGAGATTAGTTATAGTTACATAAAAATCAAAGCAGTTAGACATTGGTGCTCAAATTGAGGTGTGGCACTACTATCCAAGATATGATGATCTTACCTAGTAACTTTAATTTTAGAAAAATGTAGATTGGCTAGAAAAGTAAAGCAGGTATAGTCTAAGTTTACACAGGTTTAGTTATAAATTTACTATTTTAGCTTAGATTCATACCAATTTACTTAGATTGGGGGCATCATGCATAATATGACCATTTCCATTTACAATTTAGATACTCAGACATAGATTATTATAACTTGTTTCAGAATCCATATGCTTAGATATTAAATTTGGGGCTATGTTCATGACACACTATTTCCGTTTGCTCACATACACACCGATTGATTAGATGGAATGAAAAATTCCATGTCATTCTCTATGTTGTATACATCAGACATCATATTCTAGGTTGCACACTAGTTTTATACCTTACTCCATTTGTAGTGATTGGCATTCTTGAGTGGCCCAAAGCTACCTAATATACCAAAGTGGCCACATAGCCAACATCTCTAGTTAAACATTTCCAATTACATTATGCATTTTCAATTTTAGATGCATCTACTACACATGGGTAGGCAATGATGGAGTCATGGTCTATTTGAGTTCTTGATCCACCTACATGAGAGGTTTAAACACACCATCAATCCAATCCAAGTTATTCATAGGTCATGATCCACCAAGAAGGGGTGGAAAATGATGGACTCAAAATAAAATTGAGTTATAGAGGCACCTAGACATGAAGATTGAGCAAGCCATCATCTCAGTACAAACTATTCACTGATGGATCACTATCTACATGCATAGGTTATCACTAGGTTTAGGCATTGGCTCATGTACTAGTGAGGTGTATTCATTCCTTTCCTCTCTCTTATCCATTTACTCAATTTTACTCAATTTTGTCTTTACTTTTGATATCTCTTAAGGATTGATCTATGCACATTTCACTTGTAGGACATACATTATAACATGATTTACATACTAAAATCTAGACTCATAAGATTCACCTTGAAGGTAAGTCTAGGTACGCTTCTTTTTCCTTTATCCTAGTCATTTCAATTTGTTACATTTTTATAATAAAGGGGTGATAAATGTAATCATCTAAAAATGATACTTGAGTGCTGAGAGTGCTATTTGAGACCACCTATCCCTAGATTAGCCCTAGACCTCTATTAGGACCTATTTTCACACTTATCTAGCCTTTGTGTAGGCCACAAGCTTCCCTAGACATCCCTAAATTAGTCCTAAACCCTCATTATTGCATCTTATCCCTTTGTGCCTTAGGTTATTATTGTCCAAAATTAGCCTACATACAAAACTTTTGCATAGATGGATTAGTTCAATCTCCTAGACCATTCAGTGATATTTTACCTTCATGAATAGTCTCTTTATAGTCCTAAATTGATGATATAATGTAGTATCATGGAAGGTTTTGGTGTGGTGTTGAGAGTTGTATAGCCTCTTGTGTGGTATTGGAAGTTGTTGAGAGACAACCTAATATCTCTTTACTGAGAGAGAATTTGAAGGCTTGAAAAATGATCAATAGTTTTAGTAACACCTCTTTGGAAATAGTTTTGAATAATTGACATATAATACATTTAACTTTGAAGATCCTTAGTCAAGCTCTGAAGATGCTCTAGGTAACTCCAAAGATGTTCTATTGAAGCTTTGAAGATGTTCCAGGTAGTTCTGAAGATGTTTTGTTGAAGCTCCAAAGAAAAGGTAGTCCTAGTGCAATGGATGATCTAATGGTGGAAAGATAATACTATATTCATGACCCTAAAAAGTTTTTTAATTCTTCTTGAGTGCCTTTCCCATCCTCTTTTAGGCCTCTGTAATCAGGCATTGATGAGAAGTTTGGGTTACTAGCTTATGCAATGAAGAAACCATGATATAGTGAGATGAATGGCATAGTGTTTGGTAATTATAAAACTTTAAAAGGTTTATTTCAAGGTGTTAAAGGTTTATATTATGTGTTAAACACACTATGATCATCTCTTATGGGTTATATACATAGAATAGTGTTAAGAGGTTTATTGACCTAGAGTGCTCTCACAAGCATCATATAGAGATCTCCTTATAAAGGTTGCAGGGTTATATAACTAGATGAACATGTTAAATACAATATAAATATTGATATAATAAAACTCCACACAACACTAATATTGTGTTCAATCATGGCCAAGGTTGAGAAAATGGTTTCAGATCGTATACACAGTCATAAGCTTTAGGGCCAATTTGGAGAAGATTTGAAGAGTTGAAGATGTTAGAGAGGTGATCTAACCTCAAAATTTAGTATAGAGGGTACTCATGATCCAAAATATGAATATATGGTTTCTATTTGGCCCAGATAACAAGGGATATACCCCCTATTTTGTCTCAGAGCTGAGGCACTCTCCAAGTAAAACATAAGCAGCCTAAGCCAATCTTTGAAAAAATTATGATTTTGGAGCATCTACAAGAGGAGTTAGGTTCTCATTTTTGGTATGTATGATCATGGTGAGTATATAAATATTTATATTCAATATTTCATGCCTCATTATATTTGGAATCATCTGTTATTTTTTTACAAACTTCTTATAGTCATAAATAGTCATTCACTTAGGCAGCCTGTTAGCTAGTTTTAAGAAAAATGCATCTTGAGGCCTCTACAGGCATGATACAGATATGAAACTTCATAAAAGTGATTTTAATTAGTGTTTATAAGTTTCCATAAACTTATTTAGGTCACATTGATATTGGAATCATCTATTATCTAGTCACAATTCTATGTTTGTTTGTTGATAGTCAACATGGACTTAGGCAAGCTTCTTAGAGGGCTATAAGGTATGACAAATGGTTTGGACATTTTTTTATGGTTTATAAGGAAATTAAGGGTTATTTTTATCATTCCCACACTTTTTTAGAGTGAAAAAATTCATAATTTAAATGCAAAACATGGAGAAGGGAAATTTTCCAAAATTTAGGATTTTGGCATGCAAATGGGGACAATCAGAAAAAGCATTTTTGAGGCACTCAAAAAATTGAATGATAAAATATAATATTTGTAATATTTTTATATTTATTTATAGGAACCACAAAAAAATGAGGTATTGAGACCTTATAAATCTCAATATTCACCTATTTCTTTCTCATTCTGTCTTGAAATTCACAATTTTTGAGTGTGCAGTAAGTTTAAATATGTGATTCTGATTAGTTTTCATGGTTAATAATGGGAAAATAATAATTTTAATATTTTTTGGGGTAATTATTGGTCCTAATTAAAAAATAATTAAGTATTTGTACCTCATAAAACTTGAAAAAATGACAAAACTCAGATCTACACACACTTAGAAATTTGACAAGGCAGGTTGAGGCAACCCCAAAAGATGTATTTTTTGAGTTCTGCTCAATGAAATGACTTAAAATTTTACATGGAGTTATGTTTTGGTATCCTTGAATTTTTTCAATTTGTATCATTCCCCCACTATAATTCAATAAAAACCAAGTTTCCATATCTCCATTAATGGAGTTTGTGCTCAAAACCAGGTCTAAAAGAGCCTTTAGTAGAGGTCAAAGGAGGATTTATGTATGGATAAATACTCATGAGTTTGTATAATATCCACCAGCATGTTTTTAGTGAGTTTTAAAAGTCAAAAAATACTCCAAGTGGCTTAAATTAGCAAAGAGACCCCCTAGACCTACCTAAGCGTAGAAGGTGGTAGACCTTACCAAACTAATTTAAAGAGTTTCCAAGTGAATCACAAGCTGAGAATGGTCTAAAAATAAGTTTATTCCATAGAAAAAGATACCTGAGTAGAAAATAATCTCATTCAAGCTCCCAATCACCATGGAAAGGCCTAAAACCATTACAAGCTACCAAAGAGCCTGTTTTGACCAATTTTGAGTTTTTGAGTTCATAAGCCCATGAAATGACATGGAATCACTTGGAAACCACCTAGCGCATACAAGTGACTCTCTAAATCTCATTTTTTAAAATAAATTGGCATGTTTGGGTGCTTAAGAGTCCCAAAATGACCTTTAAAGCAGGTTTTAGAATAGCTAGTTGAAGATGGCTTGAGCTTGAAGACCTCCATCAATGGAGTCTAAGGTGATTTGCAGGTTCCATAATGTCTTTTGTAGTTTGGAGGAGTAAATATGAGTTGGGAGGAAAAAAAAAACTAAAATTTTAGCCCTAAAAATTTAGTGCAAGTATCAAATGTCAGAATGACTAACCATGTTGCCAAGTTGCCAACACAAGCCAAGTGAAGATGGGGTGTAGAAGTCAAGTGGAGGAGTTTTGGGGAGTTTAGGAAAATTAATGGAGAATTTAACAAAGCTTCTATATGTTTGGAGACTTTTATCAAACATTAATAGATCATTTAAGGAAACTTATAGATGTTTGGATACTTTTCCAAGTTAGTGGAGCATGATGTCATCTTTCTCAAGCAAATTTTGTCCTCTAGTGCCTTTTTAGGCCCATGGGAGAGCTTGAAGATATTTTTGACTTTGGGGGGATAATTTGATAAGTAATATTAGTTCCTAAATTATTTAAAAGCGGTTTAGACTCATCTACCTCTTCCTCTTCTTTAATGGAGCTCCATGGAGGGTGGTTAAATCACATTTATTGATTTTTGAAAGCTTTATTCTCCTCTCCCTTACCTTTTATCCAATATATACCTTTTATTATCCATTATAAATGATTATCCTAATTTTATTATGGTATATCCCTACCCATTTATGTAATAAATTTCCTCTTGAATCAATAAGACAACTTATTTTACCTATCTCTTTGCCTACATCTAGTGTTCTAGTCAGCTTATGCATGATTACTTTGTGGAGGATTGTTCTTCCTTCATGATTGTCCTTATTTATTACATTTTTGTAGTTATTTCAAGGTTTTTATAGGTTTTAAATTATGCCTCTGTTATTATTGATGATGTTATAGTGTGATTTTTGATTCTCCTTCATGCTTCATCTTTTATCTAGTGAGCCTAGTTTGGAAATATTGATACAAAGTGACCAGTTTGAGAGATTGTGTGAGTGAGGATTGTCTTTGAGATTATTTAGTGTTAGTTTCAATCAATTTGGAGTGTATTTCATTTTTTTGTATCACCTTTTATATGATTTCAGTTATCCCTTTCAATCATCTTCCCCTTTTCTAAGTCAAAACTAGTAGTTTAGGTGATCTACCAAGAGGAACCAACCTTCTCTGGAAGTTCAACCCCATCACATGATACCCACAGCCTGGGGTTGATCCCATTTTATATCCAAGAGTGAGAGAGCCTAAATAAACCTCTCACAAGGTTGCAATTCTATGCTACAATAGTTATGCCATCTAGACACTAGCACCGTAATAGGGATAGTAGCATCACTTGGTAGTAATGTCCCAATATTAGCGTTATTATCCTTTCCCTCATTTTTCCACAATTGTATATCATTTCAAATATTAGACTTTCTAAGGTTGGCATGTACCTCTTTTATCACCTGCACAAGCACCAAAATTATATATATACCTCTTTTAGCACCCTCACAAGCACCAAAATTTTATATATATATATATATATATATATATATATATATATATATATTTATTTATTTAATTATATATACATATATTCACACACACACACACATGAATTTTGGGTTTTTATCTTATAGATGGAAATCAAATGTAAATAACACATACAAACTCAGAATAAGTTGTGCACAATTAAGGTTATCAATCCCTATTCTACCCTAATTTTATATAGTACCATCTAAAACATTTTTAAGCTCATATTATTCAAATTTTAAGTATCAAGCACATTCAAACCACTCAATTCAACCTTTATACTAGCTTCACTTGCACCAAGCACTTAAGTGGGAAAAGTAAATTAGCATTGATATGTCCTTAGAGTATTGGTATGTAGGTAGTGTGCCCATGTAGGGGTGTGGATAAAATGTCTAACCCATCAGACCCACTAACTCCTTTTTTCATGGTGTTCATTCAAACCCTTACAAACATGAAAACCTAGGGTTCTCAAAGGAAAATAGAGCTACAAGAAAAAGTATTGATCGCACAGACCTAAAATTTAGACCAAAACTAGAACAAGACCTGATCTATAAAACTCATAAATTGTTTGGATAGAGGAAATTAGCACCAAAGGATGACACTCGCACCATATTTATCTATTTTATAGTTAGGGTGCTACTATCTAGGATGGATTTTGACTCCTAGATCTTATTTATAACACTTGGACAAGCCTCTGCCTCAATTTTTAGCCTCCAGATAATTTGTCTCAAATGTTTTCTAGCTAAGTTCTCATTTAAATTATTTATTAATATTTTTATAAAGGTAAAATTAGGTCAATTATATAACAAATTATTGGTTATATTTATTGCATATTTATACCCTAATTTAATATACTCAACTTTTTAACGACATAGGATTTTTACTCACTATCATAAAAGGTTAAAATAGAAAAATACATGTTTCTATTAGGATTATCTTATATGGGATTAATTTTTTAATCTTAAAGGTATTTGTGATTACATGTTTATGAATTCTCTTAATTTGTCTCCACTTTAGACCTGACATATCAGTGGCCTAATCTTCACATCTAGAGAGTACCATTAGAACTACTAGTAGCCCAAACAGGGCCCTGGTAGCCTTTTAATCTCACAAATCCACATCTTTGCACCTATTTTGAAGAGAGTACAATACTTTCCACTCTCCTTGCATTATTTTTGATGTGTATGTTTCATAGTTGATCTTGTTAGTAAAATCAAGACTTAAGTACTTATATTATGAGACTATCATGATTGGGCTTCTCTCAAATATGATGCTTATATGTTTCTTTTCTTTTAGGCTGAGAAGAATAAAATATTAGTTTTTCTAGTGTTGACTTTCCCAACCTCTTTACAAAACAAATTTATGGATTTTAAATTATTTCTTAGGATTTGGGTTGTTGTGGTCAAAATAAGATCATTCACATATAATAGTTTTATCACATAATCAGCTATGTTGACTCCACCATCTCCTAGTCTCTCTATCCATTTTACCAAATTTTAAATACAAAGATCAAATAGAGTAGGTGATAATGGACATACATATATAAACCCTATGTCACTACTAAAACATTTTGATAATCTTGTGTATTATGATTTTGGCTCTAATATATTTGTATAACTGATGAATTACTACCCTATATTCTTTTAGAACTCTAAGTTCCTCTATCTAACCCCATAACATATATGATTTAACTTTTTAGGGTTATGGAGTTTAATCCCTAGGTTGTTAAAGGGTCTGAGTATAATAAATCAAGGTAGAAATATGCAATAAATACAATCACTAAATTGTAACAGAATTGACCTAGTTTCACCTTTCCAAAAAATAGCAATAAATTATGTAAACAAATAATTCTCTAAAATTGACTGAGATGAGAGATATACAAGTTAAAAACTAGGATAGGATCTAGGTGTTAAAACCCTTCCTAGATATTAGTGCCCTAATTGGATAGTAGTGCCAATGGCACTAGTGTCCATATTTTGACACTAGTGTCCTTTATGTAGAACTGTTCTAAGCTTTTGGGTGTACCTGTGTATGAGTCTTCCAAGAATTTTCTTATACACACAAGTTTTGATTCCCTATTGATGATCTATTTTAAATGATTTTATATGAAACCCTAAACCTCCATGATGTTAGGGAATTTGGTTGGCACAAGTAGCAAAGTGTGATGTTAGTAGGGTAGGTCGAACATCTTCAACACCCCATTGTGATGAGAGTTTCCTATATACCAATAGTCTAAAGAAGGATCAAGATCGATGAAGTTCTCCCCACTATTTTATTATTTTAGGAAATCTAGTGTTTAGATCCTAAATAAAAAGCGTGTAGAATGACAGGGAACATCTAATTTAATAGGGAGAAATATAGATTTTAACTAATAATTATACAAGACAAAGAGAACTTAAATTAGCTATATTTATGCTAAAATGGAAGATTCTAAGTCTAGAATTTGGGAAGCAAGACTGGGACAGTGTCAAAAATCTAACTCTAATTTCTATTTTCTGATTGGTAGGAGTGATAGAATTAGGACACCCTAGTGTTCAGTGCTATATTCCACCCTAGCACTATTTTCTTAAGGCTATAAGCTCTCTAGATTTTGTTCACTTGCTCAATATGACCCTGTGTACCAAATTTTAGGTCCTGAGAGTCATTGGAGCTTGTTTTAGGTTTGTTTTAATCTTTAAGACCTATATTCATTTGCACATATGGAAACAACAAATAGATCAAAAGAAAAAAGGGGAAACTAGGTTAGGGGAAGAATGATCATATGATCTAGAACCCCTACTATCTTGATCATTACCTACATTAACCCTCAAGCTAGGGTCTTAGATCAAATGTAGTTTTCCCTTAGGTAACGTACATAATCAATGTGCATGATTGATGCAAGAATGAATTTCACCTAGGCCCTTCCTTGATCAAGCATGCAAATTTATGTGTGATACAGAGAAGCTGAGCTATACTATTGATTGATTTTATGTCTAATGTGTCGAAATAGTAAGTGCTAGATATAAAATACCTTGTGTAGTCCTTTATATAAGAGACTCATTATTTTGAACTTGGGAGCTTTATTCACATTTGGCCAACATTAGAAAACTTAGGAATGAATCAAAAAAGAGGGGTAAGACTCATCCTATAGAAAAAACTGACCATTGGGACCAAATTTGCACTTGGATAATAGTGCCAAAAATTGGACACCTTGGGTTTTAGTGTTGTAGTCATATCTGGGCACTATTGTCTTGGGGATATGGGACCTACAAGATGGGTCTAAGCTTATAAGATTTGCCTAGGTCTGAAAGAGTTACCTAGGTCTATAAGGGTTAAGTTTGGAAAGCCACATATGACTAGGGATAATCAAAGAGATGTCTATGGAATGGAGTAAGACTAAGATAAGTCAGACAAAGGGACATGGCTAGATGTGAATAAAAACTCATATTCTCTAGTTGGAGTCTTCTATAAAAGGATTATGAAAATACATGATATGTGTGGCTGCTTGACCAATTTAGGGTTATACATTTTCCCCCCTTTTAATCTAGTGATGCAATATAATGAAGTACTAGACTAAAAAAAAGACAAGAAGATGCATACCTGAACTTACCTATGTGAAGATAAGTTTGATGAAAAAGGGTCCAACTTCTTGACCAGGGAAGTGGATGAAGAACTAAAATAGTGCTTGGAGAAAGAAGGAATCCCTGTAATAGATGACCTTATACTGAATCTAAATATTTCCTAGATAAATAAGGAATCCTTATAATAGATGCCCCTTATATTGAATCTAAATACTACATGAAGAAAGAAGGAATCCTTGTAAGAGATGCCCCTTGTATTAAATCTTAATAGTGCCTGAAGAAAGAAGGAATCCCTATAATAGATGCCCCCTATATTGAATCTAAATAATTTGAACTATATTTTATAAGTTCTCAAAGGTCTAAAACCAATCTCTACCTTTTGTCGCGCATAAACTCCTAGGTCTGGGTCTGAGTAATACAATAGACCAATCACTAAAGATGACCATATGGTCTAACCTGGTGACAACTTGAGTAATGTTTGGGTGTAATATAAAAACTCTAGTAAATGTATAAGAATGAAATGGCATGTCTTGCCATTCTAATCTGTATAATCTTGGAAGATGAAGGACATAAACATTTGTGCCATGCCCCCAAATCTGGTATGTGAGTGATGCATTTGGATAATCTAGAAATATATATAACCACATGTGATATGATCTATCATGTCATGTCCCATATGCAAAGCTAGAAATTAAAACAATGTGCTCTGCACTATGCCTATGATCTATTGTTTGGTCCTATAACAATGTCATGTTATATGAAGTTGTATCTGTGAGACATCTAGTAATGTACATGCCTCTGAATCTAGTATCTAGATAGTCTCTATATTTATAAATTGAAGGTGTATCCCTCTGAATGTCTTGAGGAATGTTAAGTGACCCAATGTTATCTGAATCACTATATAATCTTGACCCAACTGAACTGAGTGATGCTAAGGGACCCATAAAATCTGAACCACTATATAATCTTGACCAATCTAATCTGAGTGATGATAAGTGACCCATATAATCTAAACCATTGTATAATCTTGACTAATCTAAGCCAAGTAATGCTAATAATCTAAATACTAGAGGTGTAAAAACCATGTTGAATGACCCATATAATTTGAATCACTATGTGTTTCAATTGATCTAAGGTGAATCTGATAATTTGACTACTAGAGGTGTGAGAACCATGGTGTATATATCTATGCAAGTAGATAAGTGTGTTGGATAAGTGTAGGAATAGGAATAATAGGAATGATGCCCCCTTTTGTGGAGAGGGATGAAATCTATGATAGAGGATGTTGAGCCAAAAGTGATGACTACTGTCAAAATGTATAGGAACTTGGTTGGTATGTATTAAATAGATCAAAAGTCTATTGTTTAATGGGTGAGATTGAATTACTAGGAGTGAAAGATATCTTTAGTTGATTAGGATTAAAGCATGTCTCTGGGTATAGAAGATATATAGAAATGTTCATGTTGTGGTAGGTAAATGAGGTAGTAATAGATTGAATGAATTGAATGGTTGATTGTTTAAATAGGTTGGGTTGCTTGAATGTTTTGAACGAATGTTTTGATTAGTAGGTGCTAATTTGTATTATTGGAGTACAAAAGAGGTAGATAAATGTGTGTGTCATGATAGATAAATGATGTAGTGAGATAGTGAGGCTTATTTTATGTTGAAGGCATCATTGTCATGATTCTGAAGAATAAAATGGTTTGTAAAATGGAGATACAGAGCTCAAGTTATGGGGAAAATGGTGTTTTTAGGAAATTTTGACCAGTTCTAGCATTATTGTCCAGGTTGCAGTGCTCTTGTCTAGCACCATTATCCCGTACTCAACATTATTGTTTTGGAGGCTAGATTTTTTGGGCTAATGCTTAGTTTAGTTGCTAAACTTTTACTTGGAAATTGATTTGGCATGGTGAACTGATGTATTTATTATTTTCTAGGATTTTTGACTTATGATCTATTGTTTTTTAGCTTGGATATTTAGTTAGACATGGTTGACTGATATATATGTTGCTTTCTAGTGTTTTGCAAGGTAAAGTACAGATGAGAGATTTCCATAAAGGCCAAGTGATGGAGACATTAAGGATGCTACCATTGTCTATTAATGAGTATGTCGTTATGGATAGGGATGGGTTGGGTCATGTATTTGACCTGGGCACAGTACAATGGGATAGGAAGCAATGGGATCCATTGTATCCTATGGATGAAGTGGATGTTCTTGCATATGAGGAGCTTGAGCCAATCTAGATGATGGGAGGTAATCAGTGATTGTATTTGAATTACACCTATGTTTGTGCTTTAGTTTGGATTTGAAAGTATATATCTAATGTAGTGATGTACTTCTTATGTGTGCAAGTGGGATGGGAGGTGCACGGGATGAGGCACCTACTAGGGTGGCCAGAGGAGATGAAGAGTTCTAGGAGACCATCATTGATTCAACACTTCATGAACTTACACAGCATGTTCCTAATGATGTTGTGGAGGAAGGTTCGCTAAAGAGAGTGATAATTACAACTAGTGTTTATGCTCACTTGTTTGACAGAGCTACTATAGCTACAATTTTATATATTAGGGTAGCAAGAGAGAGGGATGAGCTTAGAGCTGAGATGGATAGGCATAAGATGCCTCCACCTGATTGTGGCATGGTGATCACAAATATTGAAGATGACTATATGGATCTTTAGTGATGATATACAGACTTGCATGAAGAGTATGGTCAATTATTGGAGTGGGATATTTAGCATAAGAGGCATTCAAGAGCTCAAGGGGGTGTAGGGACATCGAGTGCTAGGTAGGATTATGGGACTAGCACTGGAGGAGAGAGTGAGACCAAGAGTGATGGCATGATGCCCATTCATGATTAATTGTAATTTAGCATGATGTATATTTTTTGAAAACTTCATGATATATATATATATAGATGTTAGTTTGATTTTGAACTCATGTGTATTCATGTTATGGATTCTAGAATATGTTGGTATATTGATTGTAGTGGTTTATTTTAGAAATGGTTGATCTAGTATTGATTTTGAATTTGCATGTGTTTAGTAAATGGTATAGGGGATATGGGATTTGATGTTTTGATATGTTTGGACGTGATGTTTTGATAATTATGATGATAGGCTTATTGATTTTGAATTGTAATTGTATGTAGGCAAAAATTTGTTTATTATGGTAAATGGTAAACTATTTGGATAAATTTGAGTTGGTTTGTGGGATTGGTAAAGTAGGATTGCGATAAGTTTGATTTGATTGGAGTGGGAAAGTGTTTGGATAAGTTTGATTTGGTAATATATCAACTTTGATAGTTTGGTTATAGCTAGGGATGGCTATCTGAAATCAGGAATGTTAGTTTTTAGTAAGAGGGGAAAGTAAGATAGCATTGTGTGTGTATTACCTTCTCAAGAGTGGCTCAAGAATATAAAGGGTAGCTAGAACTTTGGCTCCATCATTACCCTACTAAGTGAAGTTATGAACTAATGTTGAAATGAATATATGTTGTATCACACTGTGATATATCACTATCTAAACCCTGTCAACCACATGAACAAGTGCCCATACTACTCATGATGTATAGGAATGTGCTCTATAGGTGATACTATTTGTTGTGAAGAAGGCTCATTTGTCTGTAACCAAATACCCTATGGCCTCTGTTGTGATGTATATGACTAAGCAATATATAGAGATGAAGCTGAAACTTATGTTGAGGGCTTATTTAATCTTAATTGTAATGGGTTATTACATGAGATAGTGCCCTAAAAGCTTGGTTGTAATGAATATTTCTTTGGAACAATATTACTCTATACTTTGGGTTCAGCTAGTCTTAATCATAATGGATTGCTACATGAGATAGGACCCTAAAAAATCAATTGTAATGAATATCTCTCTAGAACAATACTCTATTGTGGTCCACGTGAATCTATTGGATATGTATATGGAACTTCACTATGTATTTCATGGACTACACTACTATATGTGGGTTGTTTGTGTTGTACTAGTTTCCAAGCCTTTTAAATAGTTAGAATAAGAGATCTCATGTGAGATTCTATCCTAAACCATGTATTGTGCTCATGATGAGTGACCAATAATTCTTGTAAAGGAATGTCTTGAGATGACTCAATCATGGAGGAATGAGGTCTAAGGTGCCATAATGGAGGAGATCTTTGTGCCCCATGTGTGAATGTTATGATACCATTATCAACACATCGAGTAATGCAATCTTTGAATCCAAAATAGTCATTATCTATGTGTCCATAGATATGATGATAGTTGCAAAAAGGTTGATGTGGCTATCTATGAAAGAGATGTAGATCTTGTCGGTGAATAAAAGGTAATGTGATTAACCTCCTATCTATTAGTGTTGATAATATGGTAGATGGGTTATCCTAATCTGAATCAAATTGTAGTGGTGATTTATTTTTGTTCTTTGTAGTACATACTATAGGTTGTGTTCTAAAAACTTGCTCTTTATTCTTGACTGGTTGATTTTCTAGTTGTGGTCTCCTATTTTATCTAGGACATGGTGGATGCTGACTGGTAAGAGTTGTATCCAAAGATGTTTTTGTGAAGTCTAGAGTGATCTAATCAGTTTAATCTACCTCAATAAATCCCAATTTATTTTCCAAATATACAACTATGTAACACAAATGTCTGAAATAAGGCTCTGTCTAATATAGTATATGCTCAAGGAGAGGTTGGTGAAGGCCCTTGATGAAGATATGTTGAATCTCCAAATCTATTGGTTTGTATATCAATATTAATATATGTGCCATGAATCTTAAGATATACTTGCTAACTGGCTCTAATGAATTTTGATGTAGTGTGTTAAGTTTCTCATATGTAACACGAGGTCCCATGTTTATGATGCAGTTCTGGAGAAATGCCTCTTTTAAGTCATCATATATGTGTAATGAACTAACGGGAAGTAGATGAAAGAACCAATTCTATGCTTCCCCTACTAATGTTTGTTGAAACAACTTAAGTAGAATAAACGGGCTCACATGAGGTGGCAAAGCCTTCTAAAAGTCCTGAAGATGTGCGAATGGATCTCCAGTTTCATCAAAGTGAGGTAATGATGGTGGCTAGAAATACTTAGGCAATGAAGATTTTATGAATGTCTTTGGAACAAGGTTACCATTTAGATCATTGGTATCCATCCAAGATTTATAATATTTGTTTTCCAAGGTAAGGATATGTACTTGGTTTTTTAGTTCGCCAACTACATGCATCAAAGAGATGATCTCTTGGGATGGTACATTAGTATCTTGAAGTGGTTCATTTAATCATTGAATTTGATTGTTAATTTTAACCATGGGAATGCTACATTTAGCAAATTGATCATAAAGATGGGGTGTTCTCACTTTAACCTTTAGAGGAATGGTAACTTGGACATTACTAGAGGGATGTGGGCTACCATTCTCTTTAGGTGAAGGGTGAGAACTGGGTTTTACTGTAGTGAAGGGTGACTTGGGGGATTCATTGGTATCTTTATGTGTTAGTGCATCACATTTTAATTAAGTAGAAGATGTGATGTTAATATTATAATGTGTATCATTTGACATAGAATCATGGATATAATTATGATCAACATTTTGACATGCATGAGATTTAAGAGGAGTGAGAGAAGGTTTAGAATCATGAGATGCATTTTCTTCTTCACTATATGCATAGTAGTCATCATAATTCCATGCATTATCACAATCTATATTTTGTTTATTTGAAATAGAATAATTTGAAGTGTCATTTTCATATTCACTTTTATTCTCATGTTCACTATCATATTCATTATCACTTCCATCATTGTTACAGAGAGGTGTAAGAGAAAGATTTAATTCATTTCTAATATGCAATAAGTTATCATAAGAATTTGGAATATCATGTGTATCTATGTTATCCATGGATGGATTAAATGATTTTTATTTATTTTCAACATGAGAAGTAAGAGTAGGAGGGTTATCATTTGAACATTCTTTTGAGAGAGTAGAGTTAGGAACACCTAATGCATCATTTGAACTATGATTTGGTAATTTGATTCTATTGAATTTATATTGTTGTATTTTGAACATAGCAGTAGCAAAAGGGAGAGAGAGATTAGGTTCACATGGAAGCAAATCATCACCAATAAGAGGCTCACTTGGAAGTGCATGACTAATTTGGGCATTTGGTGCATTGTACCTAGGAGAATGGGGTGAGAAGTATCTTTCCCAATTATCAAAATTATTTCCATTAGAAGAAGGAATAAAAGAGATGGGTTTAAGAGAAAAAGCTTCATCTATTTGTGATTCACCCTCATCATTATGTATATCATCATATCCTTCATTACAACAATAGTCATTATCTTCACTATAAATAAAATCATTTTTTATAGTTTTAGCTAATGTGAAATTTTGCAATTTTGTCTAATCATTGTCATAATTGTAGGAAAATTTTAGAAATTGATCTACGGGATGAGAAGGAGGAATTGCCTTTGTGGCCATTTTACCACCAAAGAGAATTTTGAAAAGTACCATGAAGCAAATAAATGCACAAAGAACTACTAACATTGAATTTTGAAAATTACTTTTGATAACCCAAACAATTCACAATAAATTCAAATTATTTTTCTAAAAATTGTAAGGGAGGTAAATTTGAGGTTTGAGGACCTAGTTTTGAACTTGGGTTTTAGAATTTTTAAAAATTATACAATAGTTTTAAATTCTAAAAATTATTTGAAATAGGATAAATACACAAAGATTAGAATTTTGAAAATTAATTTTTTTCATAATAAACTAATAATTTTGAAATAATTTTTGACATGGTAATTAATTTGTAAAAATTCCAAAATAGTTTTCTAAAATTGGCGAGGAAAGGCTTGGTGTTTGATGACCTAGTTTTGAAATCTAGGATTTTAGAATTTTTGAAAATTATGCAATAATTTTAAATTCTAAAAATAGTTTTGAAGAGGATAAATGTACAAAATAAATACAAAAATAGAATTTTGAAAATTAAATTTTTTCACAAGATAAGAATGAAAAACCCTAAGTGTAGCTAGGATTTTAAGTTTGTTCGAAGTAAGTTGATTTCACTAAATGTTTTATTATTTTAGGAAATCTAGTGTTCAGATAATAAATAATAAGGGTCTAGAATGAAAGGGAAAATTTACTTTAATAAGGAGAAATATATAGTTTAACTGATAATTATACAAGATAAAGAGAAATTAACTTGGCTAGATTTGTGTTGAAATGAAAGATTCTAAGTCTAGAATTTGGGGAGCAGGATTGGGATAGTGTTAGAAATCTAGCTCTGACTTCTATTTTTTGATTAGATAAGAGCACTAGAAATAGGATACCCTAGTGTCTAGTGATATAGTTCTCCCTATCACTATTTTCCTAAGGCTAAAATCTTTTTGGGTTTTGTTCACCTACTCAATATGACCTTATGTACCTAGTTTTATGTCCCAGGAGTCATCAAAGCTCATTGTAAATTTATTTCAATCTTTAGTACATGTATTTATCTGCACACATGAAACAACAAAGAGATCAAAAGTAAAAGGGGGAAAAATTGGGTTAGGGGAAGAATGATCACATGATCTAGAACCCTTGTTGTCATGATCACTACCTACATTAACCCTCAAGCTAGGGTCTCAGATCAAATGTAGTTTTCCCTTAGGGAACATTCATAATCAACATGCACAATTGATGTAAGAATGAATTTCACCTAGGCTATTCCTTGATCAAGCATGCAAATCTATGTGTGATGTAAATAAGCTAAGCTATACTATTGATTAATTTTATTATGTTTAATGTGCCAAAATAATAAGTGCTAGATATAAATTGCCTTGTGTATTCCTTTATATAGGAGACTCATTATTTCAAATTTGGGAGCTTTATTTGCATTTGGATAACATTGTAAAACTTAGGAATGAAGCAAAGAAGAGGGGTAAGACTCATCCTATAGAAGAAACTGACCGTTGGGACCAAATTTGCACTTGGACAATAGCACTGAAAATTGGACACCTTGGGTTTTAGCATTGTAATCCTATTTGGGTGCTATTGTCCAAAGGATATGGGACCTAGGGGGATGGGTCTAGGCTTATAAGAGTTGCCTATGTCTAAAAGAGTTACCTGGGTCTGTAAGTGTTAAGTTCAAAAATCTATGGATGATTAGGGATAAGCAAAGAGATATATAGGGAATGGAGTAAGACTAAGACAAGTCAAACAAAGGGACATGGCTAAATGTGAATAAATGCTCATATTCTTTAGAGTCTCCTATGAAAGGACTATGAAAATACATGATATGTGTGGTTTCTTAACCAATTTAGGGTGTATACATCCACCTAAGTATCAGTGCAAGTACAAGTGAAACTATTATAAATGTCAATTTGAGTGATTTTGAGTGGAGTTTGAGATTGAAAATTTGAGTATTCTTAGCTTGGGATGGTTGTAGATAGTTGTATGCAAAAGTATGGTAGAATATGGATTGATAACTATTTTAACCCTTTAGGACTTAGTGAATGTAAATCCTATATTTATTAAACAGCTAAGTAGACTAAATTAGGGAAATAATATGTAATAAATACAGCCACTAATTTTTTACATAATGGACTAGCTCTAACTTTTCTAAAAATAATAAATAGTGTAAGTAAGAACTTAGTTGGAATTATACTGAGATGGATGATATGGAAGATCAAAACTAGTATATAAGTTGATCAGGGTATCATAAATAAGGTTCAGGTCTCAGAATCTTTCTTAGATGGTAATTCCCTAATTAGATAGTAACATTGTATGTCACTAGTGTCCTCCTTTGGTGCTAATGTCCTCTCTCCAAATAATTTATAGGTTTTATAAATCAGGTCCTATTCTAGTCTTGGTCCAAATTTTAGGTTTTTGCGATCAATAATTTTTCATGTAGATATGCTTTCCTCTAAAATCCTTAAGTTTTTATACTTATAAGGGTTTGAATGAACACCATGAGAAAAAGGAGTAGTGGTTCTAATGTGCTAGACATGTGATCCACACCCCTATGTGGGCACACTACATACATAGTAATATTTTGAGGAGGGATCAAGCCTGATGTAGTTCTTCCACCTAAGTGTTTGGTGTAAGTGCAAGTAAATGCTAGAATGCTTGAATGTGAATGCATGAGAGGATGCCTTAGAGGCCACTTGTGATCTGAATACCTAGGCTAGGGGTGGATTATTTAATGTATGAGATGAGTCAATATAATATTGGAAGAATTGGGAGCTTTCCCTTAATGTGAAGTGGTACTTTTATGTGTTTCTTTGTGATAATGTCCACCTATAGTGTAAGAGTGTGAGAGCAGTGTTTATATAATGTTCTCATAAAAATGACTTGGGAGGGTGACTTAATAATAGGTCTAGGCTAACCCTAATCCTCTTATGGAGATGTCAATTACCTTTTTAGAGGGTGTAAGTACCTAAATCACTAATAAATTGCACCATTATGGGTCTCATGTGGTGTTCTATATGCATGGATGTTATTTTTAGTTGCATGTGACTAAAAGTGGATCAAAAAGACCCCTAAGATGGGTCAAATGCTATAATAAGGGTAAAGTGACCTCAAACAAACATTAAAGGCATGAATGGTCATTTTTAGGTGATTACATTTTCCCTCCCCCCTTATTTTAGAAATGAAACAAGGTGAAATGACTAAAATAAAGGGAAAAAAAGCATACCTAGACTTACCTAAGAGGTGAATCCCATGAGTCAAGATTTGAGTACATGAAGCATGATCCATTCCATCTTCTACACATGAAATTTTCTTAAGTTAATCCTTACTTAAGAGATATCAAAAGCATATACAAAACTAAGTAAAGAAGTAAAACTGAGTAAAACTGAGTAGGAACTGAGTAAAGGGATAAGAGAGAGGGAAAAAATGAAAATACCTCACTAGGTATGTGAACCAATGCATAAACCTAGTGAAAACCTATGTGTGTGCATGTATATAGTGATCAATCGATGAATAGCTTAGATTGAGTTGATGGATTACTCAATCCTCATATGTGGGTGGTTCAAGAACTCAATCCAATTTTGATTTCATCATTTCCCACCCTTTCTTGGTGGATCATGACCTATAATAGCTTGGATTAGACTAATCATGTGTCCAACCCTATCATGCAGGTCGCTTAAGAACTCAATTAGGATATGACTCTATAATTTCCCACCCATGTGTAGTAGATGCATCTAAAACTAAATTGCATGACGTATTATAAATATTTAAATGAGTATATCTAATTGTGTATACTACCTCTATGGCCACTCAAGTATAGAGGTGGCTAAAGTCCATTCAATAATGATAATCACTACAGATGGAGTAAGACATTAAACTGGTGTGTGTATGTAATGATAAATATAATATATCTAGAAATCAATCCTAGTTCAGAGGAGATAGATCCTACTTACACTTATGATTGGGGATACATTAAATAATTGAGGGCATGACCAATATAGATCCATTAGATCTAGCCAAAGGATATCTTACAATAGTAATATCACTAGGGAGGGTTCCAAAGCCTCCAGTCAAGCAAAACTATGTAATAACTCTAACTAGGTCATATGTTTTCATATTCACTAAACTAATAAGAAGTAAAGTAAAATCTAATCTAGTGCTCACCAAAGCTTATGGTACAAAGTGGGGGGGTAATAAAAAATAAAATTAAACATGCATAGAAGACATATACTCATGTCAATGTATATGAAATCTTAATGTATGAAATAGAAGTGCAAATTCATATCTATCTATTCTTATAAAAGAAGAACAAAGTTAGGAATACTTACCTTTGAAGATGAACCCGTCGAGCCTCAATCTCTCCCTTAGATAAGGTAATTTACAAGAGGTTGTTGTGGTATGTAAGGATGATAAGAATAAATCATATTTAGGCTACAAAACCTATCAATGCATCCAAAATACTTCTCCACAAGATGAGATCTGTATCTTTAAATAAAGTATGAAACCTTAAGCTTGATCCTCAAGTAGATTGGTGGATAATCAGATGCATAATATATCTTACTTCTTCTCTTCATGGTAGATTATAGAAATGAATGTGTTTATATAGTTAGATATAACCCTAAACCCTTCCAAAAATTTAGGCCAACAAGGTCGACCCAATCAACCTAGTACTCAAATTGTCAAAAACTAACTAGGTTATAAACTATGTCAACCATGGCTGACCTAATTCCTAGTAAGCTTTGTAAATAACAATACAAGGTTGATGTGGCTAACATAGTCATGTAAACTACAAAAAAGGGATTTTGGTTAGGGAAATGGCTAATGAAGGTGGTAAATGACTAGAGGAGAGTGAAAAATAGGAGGTAAAACTTAGGGGAATGGTTTTTAGAATACAAATGTGTAAATAGGAAGTGGAAAAAAAAGACAACAATCATGTGAAGCACCAATGGTTTGCCCACCCCTTTTTTAGTGTACCCCTTAGGGAGTGCACTCAGAAATTTTTAAGCTCGATGAGTTATTTCAAGATATAAAGTGTTAGTAAGTGGTAAAGTCTGAAAATATTATGTGTATATCTATGCCCCACTCGAAGCTCATCACGTGTCATGTGAGTGTAACAGGGGATGGTACTTTGAGAAAGAACATATAAACACACAAAACTAAGATAATTTAAAATGACATATGAAAATTAATGCTAAAATGAAATGAGAGTAACTAAAAATATCATATACATACCTTAAATCACCTTTCCACTAAATGATTGCATGTAAACATCCTAGTTTTGATCATGGAGGTTGCAGTACCTACAATTGAAAAACCATAAGGATATAAAACTAACAATATAAGTAATGTGTGCATGCATAGGATGGTTAAAGTAGCAATGAGTGACTTATAAAAATTGGAAAATTAGGATTGTTAAGTCAAGGTTAGAATATTGAAGGCAAATGAATGACAAAAGGGATGAGGCTATGTTATGATAGTCATGTCACTTGAGAAGCCGTACTAACCTACAATAAATCTAGTACAAGCACCAATGAAAGTAGTATTCATCCCAAAAAGTGGTTTAAATATGTTTTAATGTGGTAATTTGTGAGGAGAGCTTGGTATTATCCAAGGTCTTACACTATAACTCACAAGATGAACACCAATGAGGTGAATATTAAATAATGGGGGGGAAATAATCATAAATCTACTAAGGCAAAGAATGACATAAAAAGACAAAAATGAAAGAGATATATAAGAACCAAAATGAAAACAAATTAAAAATGTAATGTTTAAGAAAACACAAATAACACAAAGGTGATAATGATGCTAATAAAGTGTGACTAAATGAAGTAAAGTGCACAAAAACAAAGAAACATGAGATAAAAAATAACAAGCAAAATCTATGCTAACACCTGTATCAAAGATGAGCATGTGAAATACAAGTCTATTAGTTTCATAAGGTTTCTTGAAGTTGAATTTGTTTGTTATTATGCATTATATAATAAGAGTGGGCATCATAAGATGCCCCAATGGGTAAGTGGATGTAGGGATGGGCATTGCAAGATGCCCCAACATGTGAGGTGGAGTGAGGTAACATTGAACCATTAAAATGATTTGCATTGGTTTGGTAGGTGAATTTGGAGATAGGTAAATGTGTTGTTTTGTTAGATTTTGAGGATGATTAATTTCACATAGGATGTGTAGGAGAGGTATGAAGAGGTAAAGGAGGTAAAGGAGGACCATGTATGATATACTTTAGAGTATGAAGAGGTAAAAGAGGTAAAGGAGGAACATGTATGATATACTTTAGAGTATGAATTTGAAATAAGTACTCCTTTGGTTCATGTGACCTAAGAGGTTGAGGTTTAATGGATGGAATGATATGTTTAAATTTTTTCATGTTAGCTATCCTTGCCTTATTGTTATAGGAAGAAGGATCAACTATGGTTTGAACAACATTAGTGGATGAGGTATAGGTATGGGATAATTGTTTTTGTTCATTAGGTAGTTGATGTTGATGTGATTTTGGTTCTTTAAATTGAATTTGAGAAGTTTGAATATAATCTTGATAATGTTGTTTTTTGAAAGTATCAATATTGAAATGTGGACCAAGCAAGGAAGTAAGAAGAAATCAATGAATATCATGACATGACTCATGTGAATGACCTATAGTAGCATGCCAACAATAAAACTTATCAGGATTGTACCATTTTGGAGGAGGTTTGTAAGGATCAAAGCTCATGGATTTATAGGGTGGTAATTTCTTCTGAAGTTTTTGTAGACTCAAGGGAGGGTGGGTTGGGTTAAAATTGGTTGAATTGGGTGCTCCATTTTGAGGTTAGTGAGGCTTGGATGAATCAATGTTATGAGAAAATGATTGGAATAGTTCTTTATTATTGTTTGAGGTGTTTAAAATTGAGTCATAAGAAAGTCTTACCTTTTTGCTTCATCTAAGGCTTCTTCAAAATTTTTAGGGGAAAAGATTCAAACTTTATATTAAATTTGAGCTTTAAGAGTTATAACAAATAGTTTTAAAAGAGTATCATCATTCATGTTATGGTCCACTTTATGAGCTAGAGACTTCAATCATTTGATGAAAGTGTGAGCAGATTCATTAGGAAGTTGTTCGACATTGATGAAATGGCTAAAATAATTTTTAGGAAGGTCATCATGTTGGAATTCCTTCACTAGAGCATTGACTAAATCTTCTAGTTGTGAGATGGAATGTCTAGGAATTTGTTTGTACCATTCAAGTGCAACACCTAAAAAGGTTTTGGATAAGAGCTTGGTGGTATAAAAGGTGTTAGTTTAGACCCATTACTTATAAAGATTACCAAAAGACTTAAGAAATATAGCAGAGTCCTTAGTCCCATCATATATGCTAGTTAGAAAAATGTTTCTAATTTATATGGATGCAATGAATGGGGCTAAAGGTTCATTTTGAAGATGTTGAAGAGTTTTATTATGCAAAGTAGGTTAAGGGATGATATTCCCATTGGAATTTATAAGAGGAGGATGGAAAAAATTTTGAATTGGGTGAGACATGATGACTTGAGGTGGTTGTCTAGTCATGTGTAATAAAGGTTGTTGCATTTGCATTATTTGGGCAAAATTAGTTATTTGAAAGAATTTGAATTGTGTTGATTTGTGCATTAGTATTTGAAGGTGGGGTATTAGTGTTGTTATTATGGGGATTATTAGTGTTGGTGGAAGGAAGGGTATTAGGTGGAGGATTCCAAAAATTGGTATTGGGAGGAGGACTATGATGAAGGACCTCAACTACATTACAATGTGTAGTGATTGGTTTTGTATTAGGAAAATATGAAGGAACAAAGTGAATTATTTCATCTAAAGTAATAAAATAAGTGAGGTTATGAGTTAAATCCTTAATTATGTAATGTTCTTAACTAAGTAGAAGTTGAAAAGATGACATCATTATGAAATAAGACTAGATAACCACACAAATAATAGTATCAACCAAGGTGTATAGAGTTGACAGGGTTGACTATGTATTGTTTAGACAGATGGATGCAAAATGAAGATAGAATTGGCCAAACATAGAATAGGGTCGACCAAGTTAATTTAGTAGTGAAAACAAGGTGGAAAAAAAGAGTGCAGGGTCAAACAGGTTGACTTAGTATTGTAAACTAATTAGAAACTAAGAAAATAAAGATATAAGGTTAACCAAGTCAACTTAGTACTATAACCTGATTGATAAAATAGAGTATAGGGTTGACTAGGTCAACTTACTACTACAAATAAGGAACAATACAATCTATAAGAGAATGTTTTAAACAAAATGATAGTGTACTAAAATTAGGGAAAATTTTCAATGTAATTGAAGAAATAAATGTAAGCAAACACACAAATCATTGGATTAATGAGAACGATCTAATTGGGGCACATAACATAAAACCTTGTACCAACGTTGGCGAATGCATTTTTTTCTAATATAACACACAATGATCAAAAATTAAGTAGTCAATTGAAAAATTAAATGCTAACTAAGTGGTTATCTTGAGTGTTGTTAGATTATTACAAAGTGTTATTTTAAGTGTGATAGGGAAACTGGCTGAAAATAGGGGACTAAAAAGTAATTTATGGATGGTTTTAAGACATTTAGGCTAAAAGGGATCTATGTTGCAATAGTACTAGCTTGGTATTGGGGCCTACCCTCAATTCACAATCCCATGGTGATAAGGGTGTCGGGTGCTTTGCCAATATATACCATTAACCACATGTTTATACTTGGCTAGAAAACCAAGTCGGTTTCCCCCTTGGTGATGAAATCCAAGTAGGTAGGCCTTGGAAAGACAAATGTTAAATGTGTTTTAAATATTGTGTGATCTGGTAGTGTGTGAAAAAAGATTAAAATAATGCAACTAAATAACAATTTTAAAAACCATCTAATTAGACTACGTGAACTGCTCTAAGCATGCAAATAGCTAAAAATGAAAGTGTGAATTAATTATTATCAAATACTTATTAATTTCTAAATTAAGAATGGTATAGCATTAGTTTAGATGACATTGTATGTAAATAGTACAGAACAGAGTCAACTAGGTTACTACTATTTTGTGAAATCAAAAGTCTTTTAAGAAAAAATTCGACTAGGTCCATTTAGTCTTCTAAACAAAAGACAAACTATAGAACTAAGTTGACCAAGTCGATTGTTGTAGGATTGTAGTTTTAAAGACTACAAACTTGCATAAAATAGAACTATAATGAAGTACTAAATTAACAAAAAGAGAAAGAGAGGAACTTGGTGGGTTGGAGGATGATGAGGATTACAAATTTTCTACTAAAGTGCCTTAAATGTTACTTTTAAATTATACAAACTAAGTCAACAGGTTTGACCTAGTTCTATAAAACTCTACTTATTGAAGCAAGATAAGATGACTAAGTCAACTTGTTTGACTTAGTTTATTGATTTGGATGTTTACTGGAAGACTAAGTCAACTTGTTTGACTTAGTTTGTTATCTAGGACTAAATAAGAGTACTATGTTGACCTATTTGATCTAGTAACATGTATCTGATGAAGACCTATGCAAAAATAATAGAGTCATTTTGATATAATTGTGTGTTAAACCTGTACACAAAAGCTATAACTATATGAGCCTGGTTGACATAGTATTGAAAATATAGAAAAATAATAAAATGATAAAAATGAAAGCATGAAAGAAAACTTATGAGGGTTAGATTCACATCAGTTTCATGAGAATGTATGCAATGATAAATACAATAGATCTACAAATCAATCTTAGATCAAAGAAGATAGATCCTACTTACACTTTCGATTGGGGATATATTAGATAATTGGGTCATGACCAATATGGATCCACTAAACCTAGTCAAGGGATCTCTTACCATAATAATATCACTAGGGAGGGATCTAAAGCCTCTTGTCAAGCAAAACTACGCAATAACCCTAACTAGGTCCTATGTTTTCAAATTCACAAAACTAATACCAAGTAAAGCAAAATCTAATTTAGTGCTCACCAAATCTTATGACACAAAGTGGGGGGGTAATAAAAACTAAAATTAAACATGCATAGAAGACATATACTCATGTCAATGTATATGAAATCCTAATGCATCGAAGAGAAGTATAAATTCATATATATCTACTCTTACAAGGGAGGAACAAATTTAGGAATACTTACCTTTGAAAATGAACCCACTAAGCCTCAATCTCTCCCTTAGCCAAGGTGATTAACAAGAGGATGTTGTGGTATATAAGGATGAAAAGGATAAATCATATCTAGGCTATACAACCTATCCATGCATCTAAAATATTTCTCCATAAGACAAAATCCATATCTTCAAATAAAGTATGAAACCCTATGCTTATTCCTAAAGTAGAATGGTAGATAAGTAGATGCATAATATATCTTACTTCTTATCTTATTGATAAATTATGAAAATGAATGTGTTTATATAGGTGGATCTAACCCTAAACCATTCTAAATGTTTAGGCTGACAAGGTTGACCTAGTTGACCTAGTATTGAAATTGGCAAAAACTAACTAGGTTATGAACTATGTCGGCCATGGCTAACCAAGTTAATAGTAAGCTTTATAAATAACAATACAAGGTCAATGTGGTTAACATAGTCATGTAAACTACCAAAAAAGAGTTTTAGCTAGGGAAATGGCTAATGAAGGTGGTAAATGACTAGAGGAGGGTGAAAAAAAAGAGGCAAAGCTTAAGGGAATGGTTTTTAGGAGATAAGTATGTAGGTAGCAAGTGGAAAAAAGGGAAAACAATCTTGTGAAGCATAAATGGTCTATCCACCCCTTTCTTGATGCACCCCTTAGGGTGTGCACTCAAAGAGATTGAGACTCCATGGGTTATTGCAAGATAGAAAGTTTTGGTAAGTGAAAAAGTTTGAAAATATTATGAGTATACTGTGTGTAACTTAGAATATAATGTTGGGTGTGTACAACATAGAGAATCACTTAGAATTTGTCATTTCATTTGATTAACTAATGTGTAACTAAGCATATGGAAATAATGTGTCATGCACATGCCCCAAAATCTAATATTTGAGTATATAGATTTTGGATTAAGTTGTAATAAACTATATTTGGTTATCTAAACTAAATATGGGAATGGTCATGACATGCATGATGCTCCAAATCTAAGAAAACTAATATGAATCTAAGATAAACTAGTATGAATCTGAGTAAAAACTAAATATAATTGATAAACCTATAACTAAATCTATGAAAACTTGTATTGTACCTACTATACTATTCTAGCTAATCCAAGTTGTTTGGAAATTGAGGCTATTACATAGTAGCACCATATTTTGGACAGTAGTGCCATGTGGCACTAGTGTCCCCATTTGAGTACTAATGTACTCTTGGTTTAAATTTTGTGTCACTATACTACTTTTTGAGTCATTATTTTCCCACTATGTTTACTTGTGTTTGGTCTTTTGTAACTAAGCTTATATGTTAAAAAATGTATTGTAAGTGCAATATAGGATCCTGATCTCTGTGACAAACCCCTATGAATGCCCCCTCTTTTTAGGGTAGTTGTTGAACCTATGAAAAAAAATCCTCAAAATAAAAAGCTTTGCAAAATGTGTGTTAGATGGAGCATATATGATATCTACGTAATAATCCAAAATAGTGTGCATACATAACATCAGAATATAAGATAATCTGAGCATAAGTATGTAATGTAAGGTGTATGTAATGTCTAGCATTCACAAGAGTGTCAAGATACATGTAATAACTATTTATAACAGAAAATATGAGTAATAACTGGGTATTTACCTAGTGGGATGGGGCATGATGTTCATCATGGCACCCAAATAGGAAGGATAGATGCATAAGGTCTCTCATGGCATCAAAAACTGGTTTGTGTAACAAGTAAAGACAAGTGTCATGGCCATGACACATACAAAAAAGGATACATACAAAACATGAGGCACATAAATTAATCCAAAGGGCCATAATATAAGGGACATGGGCACATGTCACTAAATCTAAGAAAATAAGACATACAAGGACATGTAAAAATGTCCACATACGTAAGCAAAACGTAAGTTGGCATAGAACCACATAGAAACACATGTTCAAATGTCCATTTACACAATAAAAAAAGCACACACAAAGGCATGGGCACATGCCCAAAGCATAAATATCATGAATAGAAGTGGCGTAGAGCTAAAGAACAATGGCATATTCAAATGTCATTGAATAGTAGAAGCATAAAAATACAATCAAGTCTAAACTAGGTAAGCTAGAAATGAAAGTATGCATGAATAAGGAATACAAATATGTGTAATAACTAAGATGTACATAAGTTGAGTCTAAAGTAGTAATAGATAATAAAAAAATTATTAAGAGTAGCATGATCAATATCAATATATAACAATGTTAGGGCCGGGATGTATAAGAAAGATAGAACCTAGTAATCAAAACTATGTATAGGATTCCCCCTAGTGGGAAAATGTGTCAAGTGAAGACTATGTATCAGTATTTATGCCCCCAGTGGGTAGATAATAATAAGTCTAGATTAATGTAGTGGACTTGAGTCATGTAAGAAATCTACAAGCAGTTGACAAAAATAAGTGAAGCATGTATGTAGGATAAAATTGACTATACTATGATAGCTAGCATATGTAGTGTTTGGAAAATATAATAATTGTAAACATAACAATGTATAAAATCTAAAATTTTATGTTTTCTAAGTAATTATTTAAATTTTTTTATGTTTTTGACATATTTTATTATTTTTGTATTTTAAAGAAATAATTTACGCATAAGAAATATGAAAATGAACTATGTAAAAGGAGCAAGAGAGAGGGGAAGTGTGTACAAGAAAAAAGAAACAATACTAATTGATGAGTCTCATGGGAGACTCACTATCAATGCGGCCTATGTCAAATAAGGGTACTATGATCATGTGTGTTGTGTGAAAGGGAAATTATGGTCCCATAATCCATTGTACTAAATGATCTATAGTTTGCATTACCTGTGAAGGCTAGGAATCTGAGAAGCTAACTAAACTAGCCTGTGAACTGTGCTCTAAATCTGAGAAGTTGGTTAAATTGGCCTATGAATTGTAGCAGGCACTATCTGAACTTAGATGGCATGGTGAACAAGTGACCATACTACTCATTTTGTGTAAGTGTAAAATTAGCCTCTAGAACTGATACTTCTCATCATGTACTAGTTGTAAATAGATTTGTATACTCTATAAAAAATATCTTAATTGACTATTGCGTTGAAACTATGTTCTATTATGCATCATGTCTTGCAAATATCTTAATTGGTTGTCAGACTAAAATTGTGTTCTATTTTGCATCATGTATTGAAAATATATTAATTGGTTGTTGATCTGAAACTATGCTCTAATCTTTGTGAATTGGCTTCCATCTCTATTAAATATGTGGTGCATGAGAACTCACATAAGTAGGTGTCCTAGAAACCACATGGCTCGTATGATGAGTAACCAATGGTTCCTTAAAAGGAACATCCTAGGATAACTCACTCTTAGTGGAGTGTGATCTATAAGAGTGTTAAGAAAGAGATCTTGATTCCCCTTGTGTAAATTGGTTAATACAATATCAAAGTGCATAACAATTATTGTTTGAATGTCCATTTATTTGATGAAAATTACAATATTGTTTATTTTATATCCTATGTAGGCGGTGTGCTAGATGGTGATGAATAGAAGGAAGGGTGATCATCCCTTTATTTAGTAATGTGAATAATATGTCATGAGGCCTATCTCTATCTAAAAAATTTATGGACCCACTGTCAGTGTCCTGTGTTCTACTCATTATAGGAGGTGCTCTATAAAGTGGCTATTTTCCCTTATTGAGAAGTTTTATTGGTTGTTTTTATTCCACTAGTTTCTTAGTCAAGAGTGGAGTAGGTTCTTGTAACTTGTTAGATGACTATGGCTCTGAGAATCCTACATCCACATCTACCTCTGAATGTGTAGCAACCAGTCCCAATCCTATCTATAATGTTATAGTTGTGTTACATAGAATCCAAAATGATTAGATGTCTAATATAATATTTTTTCCTTGCGAGGAAAAATGAGGACTCTAGCAAAGATGTATTGTACTAGTAAATTAGTTGACTGGTAAATAAACTATGCAAACATGATTTGAATCTTTTAATATATTAAGTTGTTGGTTCTATCTAACCCTGGTGTAATGAGGGAAACCTCTCATGTGTGACTTGAGGTCCCTTATTCTATATGTAGTGCCTAAGAAAGACTGCATATAACTCCTTATATGTATGTAATGACCCACTAAGGATTGTATGTTGGAACTAATTTAGTGCTTCTCCATCTAGGTACTTTGGAAATAATTGTAGTAGAGGCAAATTGTTGATGACATGTGCCATGGCTTTCTAATAAGCCTGAAGGTGCAAGTATGGGTCTCCATGCCCATCAAATGTAGGTAACACTAGTGTCTAAAAGTTGGATGGCAACCTTGTAGTGAAGATTCTATTTGGAATAGGGTTTTCATGGATAATATTGGCATTAGCCTGAGATTAGTATGCTTTATTCTCCAATGTGAGATGGTGTACTTATTATTGCAAAGCACCCACGACATACATCAAGGAAACTACCACTTGTGAAGGTATATCATCATCATCAAGGGGTTCATTAACTCTTGGATTTTTTTTTTATCTTAGCCATTGGTATGTTGCACTGGGAACCTTTTTTATGGAGGATTGGTTTACTCTTTGTAACCTTTAGAGGTGTTATAGTTGGGACCTGGTTAGAGGGAAATGTGCTATCACACTCATTTAGGTTAGGTTGAGAAATAGGTTCTACTATAGTAAGGGGTGTTGAGGGAGATTAATTGGTATCTCTTATTTTGCTAATTTGAAAATAAGTATCACATGTTAATTTATTACATGGTACTTTATTATCAAGTGAATGTAAGTTATGTAAACTATGAACATAAGAATAAGTGTGTGTGTTTTTTAACATGTGACCTAACATTTGTTTAAACAAGAGAAGTAGGTGAAGTAAGATGAGAAATAAAAGGTGTAGACTCCATGTCTTCTTCACCATAATCATAATAACCATCATTATCCCAAGGTTCATCAAATCAAATTTCAATTCACTTGTAGAAGTAAGAGTAAAAGTATCATTTGCATGCTCACTAAGAGATAGAGTAATAAAAGATTTTAACTTTTTAATACTATGCATTATGTCATCATGCGTAGGTGAAATGCAATGCATGTCTTCACTAGCTATGATTATAATGCATGTATGATCATTATTTTTAATCTTGGAGTCAAGGATAGAAGAAGCAGCAATCGTATTTTCATTTGGCACATTATGACATGTAAGAAAAGAGTTAAAGATATTTGAATTGTCTACATTTTGCATAGAATTATTGTGTTGAGCTTGAAATGTGAAATAAGGTGATAAAATAATATCATCCACTTTAGTTTGTGCATCAGTAAAAGGTGCCAAATCAATTATACATGCTTTTTCAAATTGAATTGAGAAGGGTAAAGAATGTGCATTTTTCTTGTCTATGGTAGGAACATCATGTATAATGTTATTTGAAATATGCAATCATAAAATGATTTTATTGTTCTTATATTGCTTTAATTTGAATAAGGATGTAGTAAAAGTGGTTGAAAAGTTAGGATCACATTGAAACAAAGCACTACCAAAAAGGAGTTCTTTTGGCCTTATATTGTTAGTTTGATTTTAAGTAGGAAAAGAGAGAGGAGAAAGAAAATAAGATGCATCTAATCTATCCTCATCAATACTCTCATTGTTATGTTCATAGTAATAATCATATCCATCATTACAACAATAATCATCATCATTATAAATGAAATCATTCTCATTATCATGTGAATAGTGTGGAATCTTGAAAATTTGTCCATTTATTTGTATAATTATGTGAAAAGTTTAGAAATTGATCAACTAGGTGAGGAGCAAGAGGCTTCTTGGATGTCATTTTAAACTTGCCCAAGAAAATAAATTAAATAATGAATAAAAATCATAAAATAAGTAGAATATAATCTAGCATAGGTATATCTGAAAATATGGGAAATATATAGCCCAATGTATATAAAAAATCAAAATTTTATTTGAAACCCCAAGGGCTAATTTTTTAGTGTTTGAGGACCTAGTATGCAGATCTAGGGTTTAGAGTGTTTGAGATAAAATTTTGAAATATTTAATCAATGAAACTATAGTAGAGGATTTGTATGGTTTAGTTAGGTTGTGCAAAAATTAGGAAAAATTAGAAGTTAATAAACCCTAATTTATTACACAAAAGTGGAGAAGGCAAACCCTAGGATGGAACAAGGGTTTTAAAACAATATTTGAAGTAAGTTAGTTTTACCAAATATTTTAAATTTTTAAGACTTAGTGGATGTAAATCCTATGTTTTTTAAAGGGCTAAGAAGACTAAATTAGGAAAATAATATACAATAATACAACCACTAATTTGTTACAGAATTGACTAGCTTTGACTTTCTAAAAATAATAATAAATAGTGGAAGTGAGAACTTAGCTAGAAATATATTGAGACGAATGATCTAGAGGCTCAAAACTATCACAAAAGTTGATCAAAGTGTTGTAAATAAGGTTCATGTTAGGGATCAACCAACAATCTTGATTACTATGTGAAAGCAACTAAATGCAGAATTAAACCAAAAAGATAACTAACTAGAATCAGAAAATAGCAAACAATAAGAGATACAAGAAACCACCTTAAAAACTTGTATTAAACTCTTTACAGAAGGAATACAATTGAAGAAACTTCTTTTCTTCCACACCTCTCTCAGATGTACAGATCTCTTTCCAGATCTCTTTCCCTCAAGAGATCTCTCTCTCAATTACAATCAACTCCAACAACCTGGATTGATACACATATATTTTACAATATTATTTCAATAAGCTATGAAGATCTAATCCTATATATAATATTAGGAAACATGAGCATACAATTACAGCCATTAGATGCACCTCCTAATCAAGGGCTCAAAATAGTCCTACTAAAGATAGAGATGTGGACTTAAGACTAGCACTTAATCCTATCATGCAAACATTCTGTTCTGTCCACAAAAATAGATTCTAGACGCACAGGTCACTGACATCGGTCCCTTCCTATCTTCCTGTGACCAACGTCGACTGATCCATGGCCGACGCCGGCATCTCCTAGTCGAATCTTGACCGACGTCGGTCACTCCTAACCGACGTCGATGACTGTGTAATTCCTGCAACCTGTAATATACTCATTTGGTGAAGCTTTTAGCTCCACACCTTAACAATCTCCCACTTGGAGATAAACAGCTGCATTAGTACTTGTACAGCAACATCTTCTAGCTCCTCCATCTTCAAACTCAATCATGAATACCTAAAAAAGTTGAATGAAGATTTAACTTCTCCTTTGTTACCAGCTTGGTTAACATATCAGTAGGGTTCTTATTTGTATGGATCTTCTCCAGCTTCAACTCACTATCACTGTATAATCTGCAACTCTCTTGCTCCTTTCCTAGCTCTTTCATGAACTGTGTCATCCATATCATCTCTTTGCTAGCCTCTGTGACTGTAATATATTCTACTTCTATAGTTGACAAGACAACAACCTTCTGTAACTTTGAAATCCAACTAACCGTCGTTCCACCAACAGTGAAAACATATCCTGTGGTGCTTCTTCTGCCATCCAAATCACCTACCATATCTGAATCTACATAACCATGTAGAGAGGTGTTTGACCCACCATAGCACAAATGCATACTACTGGTCCCTCTCAAATATCTAAGGATCCACTAAACTGCTTTCCAGTGCTCCTTCCCTAGATTGGCCATCTACTTACTAACAACTCCCAGTGCTTGGGCAATATCCGGTCTAGTACATACCATTGCATACATTAAGCTCCCTACTGCGGAAGCATATGGAACTTTTCTCATGTACTCTACCTCATCATGTGAATTAGGACACTGTTCTTTACTAAACTTGAAGTGTCTAGCCATAGGTGTGCTTACCGGTTTTGCATCCTGCATATTGAACCGTTTCAACACCTTGTTCACATAATCCTCTTGAGACAAAATCAACCTGTGATTTTTTTGTCTCTCTTAATACTCATGCCAAGGATTTTCTTTTCTACTCCCAAATCCTTCATGGCAAATGTGTGAGCTAATTTCACCTTAAGCTCAAAGATATCCTGCATGTGTGAACCTGCAACAAGCATATCATCTACATATAGCAATAGAGTAATATATCTACCATTATTCAATCTCTTAAAATACACACAATGATCAGATTGACATCTACTGTAGCCATGCTCAGTCATAAACCTGTCAAATCTCAAATACCATTGTCTAGGAGCTTGCTTGAGACCATACAAGCTTTTCTTCAATTTGCACACAAGTTTCTCCTTACCTTTGACCTCAAACCCTTCCGGCTGATCCATATATATTTTTTCATCCAAATCTCCATGAAGAAACGTTGTCTTAACATCAAGCTGCTCAAGATGCAAATCCTCAATAGTAACTAAAGATAGTACAGTCCGTATAGAAGTCATTTTAACTACAAGAGAAAAAATCTCACCAAAATCAATACCTGGTTTCTGTGTAAATCCTTTCACTACCAGCCTGGCCTTATATCTCATCTATCCATTCTCACCTTCCTTCAATCTGTAGATCCATTTATTCTTCAATGTCTTCTTTCCCGCTGGCAACTCAACCAAATCTCACGTTTGGTTCTCTTTCAAGGAATCAATTTTCTCATTCATGCCTAGCTCCCACTGATTATTGGATTTCACCTGTATTGCTTCATCAAAACTCTCTAGTTCTCCACCATCAGTAATCAATAAATAGAATAATGAAGGGGAATATCAAATTGGAGATTGACTTACCCTTTTTGACCTCCTGATGGGTGTTTGAGACTCATTCACAACACGTTGTCTACCCAAATTCTCTGACAGTGACCAACCTCGATCACTTCCAGGCTTGTAACTGGCTGACGTCGGTTCTCTCTGACCGACGTCGATTCCTTCCTGGCTGACGTCAGTCACTGTATGACTGACATCGGTTCCTTTATTGTCGATGTCGATTCCTGCCTGATCGACGTCGGTCTCTGTGTTTTCCTGTTTGTGATTATTCTTCCCCACGAGCTCATTTTGGACCGTCACCTCATCCAATTCTCCATTGATCTACCCAGATTGATTCAGCTTCTTGAGCTAATCACTATACATCACTTTTTCATTGAAAACAACATCACAGCTCCCAATTATTTTGTTAGTTCCTAGATTCCAAAACTAGAATCTAAAATCATCAGAGCCATAACCAATAAATGTGCACCTCATAAACTTAGCATCTAGCTTCTTTCTATTTTCCTTATCAATGTGCACAAAAGCTTCACAACCAAAAACTTTGAGAAATGAGAGATCTACCTTTTTACCTATCCATGCCTCTTCTAGAATTCCACCATCTAGAGCTATAGAGGGTCCTCTGTTAATTAGGTACACTACAGTATCCACATCTTCTACCCAAAACTCTAAGGGCAAACCAGCATGCAATCTCATACACCTTGCATGCTCCATTACTATTTTGTTCATCCTTTCAGCAACTCCATTTTGCTGAGGTGTCCTTGGAATAATCCTTTGCCTACATATTTCATGCATATAACAATACCAGTTAAACTTGTGGCTATAGAACTCACCACCATTGTTAGATCTCAGGCACTTCAATCTCCTGCCTGTTTCATTCTCAACCATAGCTTTCCAAATCTTAAAAGTATCAAAAACATCATATTTCTTCTTTATACAATAGACCCATACCTTTCTTGTAGCATCATCTATGAAAGAGACATAGTACTGTGATCCTCCAATAGAAGCAACCTGAGCTGGTCCCCACACGTTTGTGTGAACAAGCTCCAATTTGTGCTTCTTCTTTGTTGACCCAGTCTTGAGAAAACTTACCCTCTTCTATTTCCCAAAAATACAGTGCTCACAAAAATCAAAAACTATGCTTTTTAAATCCGAAAGCTTACCTTTTGACTTAAGAATAGACATTCCCTTCTCACTCATGTGGCCGAGCCTAGAGTGCCACAACTTTGCATCCACATCTGAAGTAGATAATACAGAAGGAGAATTATTAGTAATACAATTACATAAATAGAGAGTACATACTCTCTTACCTCTGCCCAATACAAGTGCACCCTTGGTAACCTTCCAAGATTCAGCTATGAGAGTTACTGTACAACCCTCATCCCCTAACTTTCTTACAGAAATTAGATTCCTCTTCAGGCTGGGAACATGCATGACATCTCTCAACACCCATGTGTTTCCATTCTGCATTTTCAGCTACACTTTTCCTTTGCCAACAATTTTACAAGGCTCATCATCCCTTAAATAAACTATTCCAAAATCTCCATGGACATAGTCACTAAAATATTCTCTATTAGGGGTAGCATGAAAAGAGGCACCAGAATCTAAAACCCAAGATTCTATGTTATTATGCAAAGAGAATGTAAGAGCATCTTGTGCAATACCTACAACTTTTGCTTCTTCTTTACCTTCATGTTGATTGTCCTCTTTAGGTTTTGACCAGCAATCTTTGCTTATGTGCCCTATCTTTCCACAATTCTAGCATTGTGGCTTCCTGCCATTTCTGGATTTGGATCTACCTCTCATCTTTGACTTAGACCATGATCTCCTTTTCTTGTTCTTCTCTTTTTGCCTTCCCCTGCTCTCAAAACTTAAAGCGTTCCCTGATGTTTCCTCTATGATTTTCCTATTAATTTCTTCATTCAAGATTACACTAACAACATCATCTACTTTGAAAATATTTGAAGCAGATGCAGTATTACTAACTGCCATTACCAAGCTATGCCAGCTTTCAGGCAAAGAACATAATATTAAAAGAGCTTTAATTTTATCATCAAACACTATTTTGACTAAATTTAATTGATTTACAATTTCATAGAAATCATTTAGATGATTAGATATAGATCCACCTTCCTGCATTTGCAAATTAAATAATTGCTTCATAAGATATACCTTATTTGAAGCTAAGGGTTTTTCATATAAATTTGCTAAAGTAGTCATTAACTCTATCATTGACTTTGCCTGTGATAAATTAGATATCACAGTAGATGCCAGACTCAATCTTATAGATCTAAGAGCCTTTCTATCAAGAACTTCCCATTCTTCATCTTCCATGTCTGTGGGCTTCCTTGAAACTCCACCTAACGATAAGTATAGATCTTTCTAATACAGATAATCCTCTATTTGCATTTTCCATAATTGGTAATTCTTGCCATTGAACTTCTCTATTCTCAGTTTACTTTCTTCTGCCATTGCTTCTCCCACTCAAATAGAAATCCCTGTGAGTAACCTGTAATCAATATACACTAACCAGATCTGAAACACCTGTTAGTCAACCTGAGCTCTGATACCACTTGTTGGGGATCAACCAACAATCTTGATTATTATGTGAAAGCAACTAAATGTGGAATTAAACTAGAAAGATAAGTAACTAGAATCAAAAAATAACAAACAATAAGAGATACAAGAAACCACCCTGAAAACTTGTATTAAACTCTTTACAGAAGGAATACAATTGAAGAAACTTCTTTTCTTCCACACCTCTCTCAGATGTATAGATCTCTTTCCAAATCTCTTTCCCTCAAGAGTTCTCTCTCTCAATTACAATCAACTCCAACAACCTGGATTGATACACATATATTTTACAATACTGTTTCAATAAGCTATGAAGATCTAATCCTATATATAATATTAGGAAACATGAGCATACAATTACAGCCATTAGATGCACCTCCTAATCAAGGGCTCAAAATAGTCATACTAAAGATAGATATGCAGACTTAAGACTAACACTTAATCCTATCATGCAAACATTCTGTTCTGTCCACGAAAATAGATTCTGGATGCATAGGTCACTGACATCGGTCCCTTCCTGTCTGCCTGTGACCGACGTCGGCCAATCCATGACCGACGCCGGCATCTCCTAGTCGACTCCTAAATAACGTCAGTCTCTCCTGACCAACGCTGATGACTGTGTAATTCCTGCAACTTGCAATATACTCATTTGGTGAAGCTTTTAGTTCCACACCTTAACAGTTCAAGTGTTAGAATCCTTCCTAAAAAGTAGCACCATAATTGGATAATAGTGATATATGGCACTAGTGTTCTTTTTTGGTGCTAATGTCCTCTCTTTGAATAATTTCTAGGTTTTTTAGATCAAATCATATTCCAATTCTAATCCAAATTTTAGATTTATGTGATCGATAATTTTTCATATAGCTCTATTTTCCTCCAAAAACAATAGGTTTTTATGCTTGTAAGGGTTTGAATGGAAACCATGAGAAAAAGGGGTTAGTGGTTCTAATGTTTTGGATGTGTGATCCACACCCCTATGTGGGCACACTGCCTACATACCAATACGTTGAGGAGGGATCAAGCCCCATGTAGTTCTCCCATCTAGGTGCTTGGTGCAAGTGCAAGTGAATGCTAGAATGCCTGAGTGTGAATGCATGAGAAGATGCCTTGGAGGCCATTTGAGATCTGAATACCTATACTAAGGCTAGATTATTGAATGTATAGACTGAGTCACTATAATATTGGAATAATTAGGAGTTTTCCCTCAATGTCAAGTGGTAATTTTATGTGATTCTTTGTTATAATGTCCACCTAGGGTGTACGAAGGTGAGAGTAGTGTTTATATAATATTCTCATAAAAATGACTTGGGAGGGTTACTTAAGAATAGGCTTAGGCCGACCCTAATCCTCTTAAGGATATGTAAATTATCTTTTTGGAGGAAAGGACCTAAATCACTAATGAATTGCACCATTATGGGTCTCATGTGGTGTTTTATAGGACTGGGTGTTATTTGTAGCTACAACGTGACTAAAAGTGGATCAAAAGAGCCTCTAAGATAGGTCAAGTGTTATAATAAGGGTAAAGTGATCTCAAGTGGACATTCAAGGCATGAATGGTATTTTTAGGTGATTACAATAACCTTAATAGTGCGCAACTTATTTTGAGTTTGTTTGTGTTATTTGCATTTGATTTTTATCTAGTGGAGCAGGGGCTAAAATTCATGTATATTTATTGTTTTAGTGCTTTTGTAGGTCTTAAAATAGGTTTAGGCTGACTCAAGGTGCTTTTGATTTGAAAATATATCCATTGGTAATAAAAGGCATAAAAATGACAATAGCACCTAAACTAGGACACTAGTGCCATTGGCAATACTATCCAAATTAGGGTGATAATGTCCAGGTGGAAGAACCTAAGGCACTAGGGGCCAAGATGTTGAATTTAAGGTCTAGGAATGCATTAGGTATGTTTAGGGATGATATGGATAGCATGAAGGTTGGATAAGTGTCTAAATAATCCCTAAGATAGGTTCAGATCTAAGCTAGGGATAGGTGGTCTCAAATAGCACTCTTAGAACTCAAGTATCATTTTTAGATGATTACATTTTCCCCTCCTATTATAAAAATGTAGCAAAGTTAAATGACTAGATAAAATAAAAACAATCATACTTAGACTTACCTAAGAGGTTAATCCCATAAATCTAAATTTGAGTATGTGAAGCATGCTCCATTGTGTGTCCTGCAAATGAAATTTACATAGATCAGCCCTTAATTAAGAGATATCAAAAGCAAAAGATAAAACTAATTAAATAGATAAGAGAGAGGAAAGTAATGAAAACACCTCACTAAGTATGTGAACCAATGCATAAACTTGGTGACAACTTATGTGTGTGTGTGTAGATAGTGATCAATCGATGAATAGCTTGAATTGAGCTTATGGATTGCTTAAATCCTGATGTGTGGGTGGTTCAATAACTCAATCCAATTTTGACTCCATCATTTCCCACCCTTTCTTGGTGGATCATGACCTATGAATATCTTGGATTGGTATGATGGTGTGTCTAACCCTCTTATATAGGTGGCTCAAGAACTCAAGTAGACTATGAGTCCATCATTGCGTACCCATGTGTAGTAGATGCCTCTAAAACTAAAATTGCATGATGTAACTGAATATGTGTAACTATAATTGAAACTGTATATGTTGGCTCTGGGCCAGTAAGGAGTATTAGGCAGCTCTAGGCCACTCGAGAATGCCAACTATTGTACATGGAGTAAGGCATAAATCTAGTGTGTAACATTGAACATGGTGTATGGTGTGTACAACAGAGAGAATGACATGGAGTTTGTCATTCCATCTGATCAAGAAATGTATAAGTGAGCATAAGGAAACAATGTGTCATGCACATGCCCCCAAATATGATATCTAAGTATATGGATTTTAGATTATGTTGTAATATTTTATTTTTGAGCATATAAACTAAAAAATGAATAGTCTTGTCATGCATGATTCCTCCAATCTAAGAAAATTGGTATGAATCTAAGCTAAACTGAGTCAAAACTGGTAATTTATAACTAAACCTATGCAAACCTGAACTATACTTACTATACTTTTCTAACCAATCTAGAATTTTTTGAAACTAAAGATATTGGATAGTAACACTAGTGGTGTTAGTGTCCCAATTTGGGTGCTAATGTCTAACTATTCTAATTTTTTTGGAACTAAAACTAGTCTCTATTTTAGTATTTCCCACTATGTTTTCTTGAAATTGATTTCTGTATTACGTGCATATGTGCTAAAAACTATACTTTGAGTGCATTTGAATAGCCTAATCTCTTGTCAAACTAAAATTGGTGTTTTTTAAGGGGATTTATTCAGCCTCAAAATAAGAAGCTATGTAAAATGTGTGTTAGTTGGAGCATATATGATATCTATGTAATAAACAAATATAATGTGCATAAATGACATCAAAATGTAAGATAATCTGAGTATAAATTTGTAGTGTATGATGTATGTTAAATCTAATATTCATAAGGCTATCAATATAGATATAATAATGTAATGAACAACAAATCTAAGTAATAACTAAGTAGCAACCTAGGGGTATGGGGCATGATATCCATCACGACACCAAAGGAGGAAGGGGAGATACATGAGGCCCCTTATGGCATCTAAAACTAGAGTGTGTAATAAGCAAGAGACAATTGTTATGGCCATGACACATACAAGAAAGCATACATACAACACACATGAGGCATAAAAAGTAGGCCAAGGGGCCACAATACAAGGGACATGGGCACATATCACTAAATTTGAGAAAGTAAGACATACAATGACATGTTTAAATGTCCACATACGCAAACAACAAGCAAGTTGACTGATAGCCACATGGAAGAACGTGTTTAAATTTTTACATACACAACCAGAAAGGCACATACAAGGACATGGGCACGTGTCAAAAGCATACATACAATGAAAATAAGTGGCATAGAGTAACAGAGCAATGGCATATTCAAATGTCCTCAAAATAGAACAAGTATAAAGACACAATCAAGTCTAAACTAAGAAAGCTAGAAATGAAAGTATGTATGAACATGTGGTACAAATTTGTATAAGAGAAAAGATGTATATAAGTTGAGTTTAAAGTAGTATTATAGCAAAAAAATTGAGTAGGTGTAGGATGATCAATATCAAGATATAACAATGCTAAATTTATGATGTAGAGTTTAGAAAGATGTAACCTGACAATTGAAACTATGTATAAGATGCCCCCAAATGGGTGAATGTATCAAATGAAGAAGCAATGTATCTATGTATATGCCCCCAATGGGCAAATAGTAACAAATCTAAATCTATGTAGTGGACTTGGCTCCTGTAAGTATCCGTGAACACTCGACAAGAATAAGTGAAGAATGTATATATGATAAAAACCAACTATACTAAGATAGATAGCATATGTAGTGTTTGGCAAATATAAGAAGTATAAAGATGATAATGCATAAAATTTATAATTTGTATTTTCTATACAAATATTTGCATGTTTTTGTGTTTTGACATATTATATTATTTTTGTATTTTCTAGATAAAATTTATGTACAAGAAGGGAGGAACATACTAATCGATGAGTCTCATGGGAGACTCACTATCATTGTGGCTTGTGTCAAATAAAGGAGCTATTGGCCAATTTTGGCCTACATTTAGAGCTTGCCTAGATGTAGTAAAGATCCATGGGTCTTGGTGTGGATTAGAAGGTTGAACAGAGTATTAGTTTAAATGAGGGATCCAAGGATCTCAAAATTGCTCACAAAGCTTTTGAAACACTTTAAGTTTGCTTAAATTGCAATCTGATTTATCTACAGAGCAAGGAGCTAGTTAACAAATGGGTTTTATAGTATTAAATAAATTTAGGGTCATGGATAAGCCTGCATAAGCCTCAATAAATCATTTAGATCTTCAAAGTTTCAATAAAACGTCCCTAACATAAGCCTAAGTGAGCCAGACCATCATCAGGATGTCACGTAAGAATAAATGGACCAGTTTACTTGCAAATTTTATAAATGTGCTTAGAAACCCTCATGCAATCAAAAGATCATGCACAATCAAGGATCCTCATGCCAATAACATGATTTGCAAGTTTCATGCTTGCACAAGCTTTCTAGCCTAAGTTATGGATTTTCAAAGTAGACCCTACAGAGTAAGACATCTATGCGAGTGTCAAGTTTAACCCTTGCAAAATGACCATTTAGATTCAAAAAGTCCTTAAAAGGTTTAAAGTTTATCAAGATAAAATGGTATGCATATCCTTTCATACTAACACATGTGATATAATAATTCACACTAGGGTCAAACAAGTCAAAAGGTCCCTAGGTTAAAATCCCTTAAAATTCCATAGGTTGGACAAGATCTAATAGTGCAGATTCATCGAATAAAGATCTAATGGTGTGCATTAATTAACAAGAAAGTGGGTCCAAGCTAGATTGATGATTGATGTTCAATCATATCAATTATCTGATGGTGTATAAAAATTGACAAGAAAGTGGGTCATAATAGATCAAAGGCTTACATTGCTTCATACATTTTGATTTGATGGTGCACGAGCAAGTCAACATGTCAAAGGATCTTTGTGAAATGAAATCTATGGACTGCATTCATTTATACATTTAGATCTAATAGTGTCAGAGAAGTCAAGAAGTTATTAATTATTTATGAGGTCAATGGGAGCGAAGATAGATTGGAGCATTTTGATTGACTCAAGCAATATTCGATGGACAAAGTTGAACTAGGAGTCAAACTGGGAACCAGTTTTTGATATAAGTAAATAGGGTCTTGCAAGGTCATCCCACCGCCATTAAAGCTCGATCAAATACCATTAAAGGGACATGTTGATGCAATCAGGTATCAAGAAAATAAAGTTATGGCAATGGAACTTAATATGGACCTCTGGTTCAACATTTTATAGCTTGTAGGGTTATTTTTGTGACTGTGATCACCATTCCTAAAGGGGTCTACACATATATGAGTTCTTGATGGCTATAACAGACAGAATAGATCTATTTAGAATTATTTGGATTAAGAAACGAGCTATGCAGTTTATAGGTTTGCATCAACATGACAACTATAGGAAAACCAATAATCCTATATTGGTTTTCTGGATATAGAATAGAACTATGATCCAAACATGGAAATGGAACAGATATGTGATTAATGCAAAAAGTCCTCATCCTTCAACATGGCCATATTTTCAACAAACAAACATCCAAAATAGATAGGGCCATGATTCTATCATATCCATCAGCATGAAAGTTTTGTCTTCAGTTAGAGATGGCATGAAGGATCAGAGAAAAAGATTTAATGGTTGGGACTTGCAGCTAAGTGCATTCAATGCATCCTCAAAGCCTTTAGGGACTTTCCCAATTGATAAACCATGAGCAGTGGCATTCATTAGAACAAAATGTGGTAGGGTATTCATTGGAGAAAAGGGTGGTAACTCAAGTTTAATTAATGATCTAAGACAGTGTGTGCATTTGTTAATGGCATGCTCCCACTTTATTTTTTGCTCTCCCTTCTCCTATATATCCTAGTCTCATTCCCATAATGGGGGTTTTGAGCTCTTAGAATTTTTCATTGTTTTTCAGTAAAAGGATACTCATTGAGACTCTTGCAAAAGTGTGCTCATTTTGATATGGTTAAACCCTGACAAAATATTATAAGAACTACCTTTTGAATTAATAGGATCAACTCTTTGCCTGTCTCTTTTCTTCAATCAATGATTAGTATGCTTGTTTATGGTGAATTTGTGAAGGAGAATATTTCTAGTTTATTGTCCTTCTTCTTGCCTCTTTGAAGGTGTTTTTAAGTTAACTTGCAAGTCTAGGTTAGTGTTCTACTTGGAACATCTCCTATGAAATATTTATGCAATTAGTGAGATTGTGAGGTTGTGTAAGCTATAGTTGTCCTATGTTATTCCAGTGTGTGTTCAAGATTATATGAGTTTCTATTTAATTTTGGTGCATCACCTTTTTATCATCATTAATATCCATTATCTTATTTCTAACCCTTTTCCCTATGAAGCATTAGTTTAGCATTAGTTTAGGTGAGCATCAAGAGGAAGTCGACCTTCTCTAGAGGTCCAACCCCAACATATACTAAACTAATGCTTCATAGTCGACCTCACCTAAACTAATGCTAAACTAATGCTTCATAGGGAAAAGGGTTAGAAAGAGGACAAGGGATCCTAATGAGGCTAAAGGGGTGATGCACCAAAGTTAAATGGAGACTCATAGGAAGTCAGCCTTCTCTAGAGGTCCAACCCCAACATAGGTGACCCACAGCCTAGGGTTGTTCCCATTGTGTATCTCAATTGAAAGGGGCCTAAAGATCACCCTCCAAGGGAAAAAATTGAGCCTATAATAGTTTATGGCACACTCAATGGGACATAGTTTAAGGAAGGTAGATCAAATTTGATGTTGGTTTGATCAAATTTGTAGCAATTAAGGTCCCAAGCAACAACATTTGGCAACTACAAAAGGAAGATTCAACTTTCTCATAATAGAGAACTAACTTCATCTCATGCCAAAAGTGACAACAAGGTCAGCTTCAAGAGGTATTCCCTTTGAATTTGTTGAACTACATTTATATTCAACAAAAAGATTAAGGTTTGCCAATACACATCCATATCAAGGAACATTTGTTCCTAAGTAATTTTTAAGGCCTACCCCTATAACAAAACCTTTGTTAAATCCTTTCATTGCCATGGTATCCCCTAGACCTTTTCCATTTATGGCCTTTAATGGCCAAATTCCTTGGACCTAGCTCAATATGATCCTATCCTAGTTGCATCCCTTAAAAGTGTCCCTTATTATACTAAAGACCAAGCTACAACACCTTCAGAGCACCTCATGGGCATAGCCAATTTATGCAATATCCATAATGTCACTAAGTAAAATATATCTATTAGGATATTAGCTACTTCTTTTAAAGGAAAGGCCCTAGATTGGTATAGAGGTCTTGCTGCTAATTCCATTCAAACATGGGACCAATTAGGTGATAATTTGTGCAAGAAATTTTAGGGCAAAAGTGATCATTTGTTAGTTGTAGAGTAATTAACTATCATTAAGAGAGATCCTATTGAATTCATGTAAGACTTCAACACAAGGTTCCAAAAAACTTAGGACATAATCCCAGTCTCAATTATACCAACCCCTAACTTTGCCTTCCTTTACTATTTGAAGGCCTTAAATAGTGACATAGTAGTGATGATCCAATCTATGGGAGGGAATATACTTACAAATGCTTATGAGGTGGCCATCAATGCAAAAAATTACCTTGTTCAAGCTGGTAAGCTTACACCTAGACCACCAATGCCCTTATTTCTTGAGACTAGACCACCTCCTATTATTATCCCTCCACTTGATGTCATTACTCTTACACCAATAATTGTTGTAATACGTACACCAAAATAAGAGAAAGCTTCCACTAGTGGATCTAGTGATTCCGAAGACCAAAAGAACTTCCAAGACCTTAAGAGTATGATTCAGTCTTTGGGAAATGAGCTTGTAAATTTTAAGAGGTAGAAAGCTTTCAATAGGCCCTATCAAGGTTCATATCAATCTCAACAGCAAGCTTTTCAAGAAAATAAGCCACAATACAAAGGGAACTACCAAGGCCAAAGTCAAAACCAAGGACAAGGTTAGCATGGCTATAACAGGTAGAATAACTACAATCCTAATGTTGTAAGCACTTTCAAAACCTTGTTCCTAGTTTAAAGTAATGTAGCTCAAGAATTTGAGGGTACCAAGCCTTGGAATCAGTCTTTTGGGAAATCCATTGTCCCAACCACTGATTTCACCCAGGCTTTCAATGATCAATGGAAACAAGCTGCTAATTTTGGGTACAACTAAGCTCTTTTGGCCCAAAACACAGAGGTAGCTATGATGACCAAACCAAAAGAGCCTCAACAAGGTCAAAACCTTGATCATCGACCAAGCTAGTTGGGTGTTACAATGATGAATTGTGAATAAGAAGAGTGTTATGAACTCAACCAATAGGCTAGTTCTAGCTAGGATTATATTCTAATAGCATCAAATAAAAGATCCAAAATAAGGAACATGGATGGTAACTAGGAACCAAGCAATGAGCCTCCTACCATTACTCCTTCAATATCCAAGCCACTTGGACTTGTTGCCATTTCAAAGGTCCAAATAGTTCCAAGGGTTCAAAATCAAGGAAATGTCTTAGTCCCTCAAAACTCACAAGCTCAAGGTAAAGTTATGGCTCCTAAAGCACAATGAAAGGTTGGTGGCTCACCTATCAACATTATATAATAAATGAAAAGGTCAAATGTGAGTGTGCCAATGTGGGACATACTCTCCATGCCTAGCTAGGTAGACATCCTTCAAGAAGGACTATTAAATATTAATGTTGTAGACAAGCTACTAAGCAAGGAGAATGTGGTCTTTACCAATGCAACTAATGGACCAAGTGAAGGGCAATCATTTAAAGCAGTTAAGCCTCCCCCTTTTATATTTTAGTGATCACTAGCAACTTTTAGTGTTAGGTTGTGGAGCTAAAAGCTTCACTGATGCAAATAGGGAAGGAGGGTGCTGAGTGTCACAGTCGCCGACGTCAGTCAGGCCAACTGATGTCAGTCAAGGGTAGACAAGAAGGTAACCGACATCGGCAATATTCGACCGATGTCGGTCATCTCCAGGCTGATAGGGACCGATGTCGGTCGCCTGTGCAGTTCAGAACTGTGAGTGTTACGAATAGTTTGTTAACGAATTGAGTGTTTGCATGTTAAGAGCCAATTTTAGACTTGAAGCTGCGGATCTAATTATTGTAATTGGATGTCTAATTATTGTTTGCATGAGCTCTATTTAAGAGACTCATGGGCTGTATTGAAAAGTGTTCTAGTTTGAGTTGAGCAAAGTTAGCTCCTTCTGTGTGTGAAGAGAGCAAGGGTGTTCCTCCTATTTCCATAGGGGTGCCGAGTGTGTATGATCAAGTTGGTCTGCAAGGGTGCTAGATCAGGGAGAAGATCCACCGGGGTACTAGTTTGGAGAATCATAAGGACTTGGTGAGGCAAGGACAAGGGTTCTTCAGGGTGTAGAGAGATCTACATGGTAACAAGTGTGTGTTGTGAGGTCAAAGGAGATCTACAGGTGGCAGCAGGATCAAAGGTGACTGCAACACATCAGAGAGCAAAGAGGAAGGCAAAGAAGTTCCTTCCATAAGTAAGATCATTTGAGTTGTAGGTTATTGCAAGTTCAGGGGAGATCTACTTGGAGTACTTTGAGTACTTGGAGTGCGTGGAGCACTGGTGTACTGGCAGTAGTGGATACTAACTGGTTGGAGGTGAACATTAACTCTGTGTTTGAGTTGTGTGTTGGGACCGTAAGAGAGAGAGCTTTGAGCAAAGAATTATTGTACACTTGAGGTGTGGGAAGCCTCTGAGAGGTGTGAAGAAGTGGCATCTTATTTATTGTATTCTTTTCTAGATGAGTATTAATACAAGTTGTGTATTGTCTCTCATATTCTGTGTTGTTTCTGGTTTCTAGTTACTTGTTACTTCTGGTTTAATTCTGCATCTTAAGTTGCTTGTATATGGTAATCAATGGTGCTTCCATAGGTTCCTAACATTTAATGCATAATTGTTTACTAGATAGTGGGGCTAGTACCTTAATAATTCTAAATTCCATAGCTGATCAGCTTGGTCTAAATTATGAGCCCCAGTCCAAAGGAGTGTTATAACTAGATAGTTCTTCCACTAAGCCATTTAGCATAATCAAAACCTTAACTTGACCTTGCATGTTTGCCATAGTGTCTTAGTGGTTCAAGATGTTTAGATCTTAGATGTGCCTCCTCATTTTTTACTATGCATATTTAGGGAGTTCACTGCAAAGATTAGAGGCTACCTTGTAGTAGATTGGTCATATATGGCATTCAGAATGCCAAATTGTCAATCAAAGCTGAGCCCGTTGCATAATTCCACATAGATCCCTATGAACCATATAATATCAACATCAATTTCACCATTATTGATGAGGATGAATTATATATGTTTAGGAACTGAACACTCATCCAAAGGATATATCAAACATGTTTTTAGATGTGTTATGGAATGACAACTAGTTGGAAGACCCCTTAGAAGGTGTTGAAGAAAGGGACTTGGGTGTCTACTATTTTCATGAAACAAGCCAATCCATGTCATCCCTCATGAGGCCTCAATAATATCCTAGTGGTCTATGGAAGTTGTTCTTCGATGGTTCAAGGAGCAAGTATGGAGTGGGCGCAGGTGTTATGCTAGTATCCCCTTAAAATCACAAGTACTTATCTTCATATAGGTTCCAATTCAGTTGTTCCTACAATGCAATATAATATGAGGGTCTCATCCATGGCCTTTAATTGGATAGTAAGAGAAGGATCAAGAAGTTTCAAGTCTATGGGGACAATGAATTAGTTGTGCACCAAGTCAAAGGCTAGAATGTCACTATGAAACCCTTAATGAAGTCCTAAAAACATAGAGTGTGGGACCAAATTGAGGACTTTGAGGCCTTTAACATCCAATCAGTCCTAAGCAACCAAAATGAACATGACGATAGGCTAGCAGCTATGGGGGCTCATTTTGATATCCCCAATGAATTGAAAAGTACCAAGTTGTAACCACATGTCAAAGTGGTAATAAGACCATCAATACTAGATAATAAACCTCATTGGTAGGTCTTTGAAAGTGATAGATAGATTGCATGTTTCTTGCAGCAAGAATCAGAGTTCTCCACCATCAACCAAGGAAAATTATAGCATCAGTATAGGGAGAAGATCATTTAATTAAGGTCCAATAAGCTTCATAAAGGGCTAGTCACCCTAGAAGGTCTCTTTCATGAATGGAACCATATGAGGAAGGACAAAGTAGTGATGTCAACTAATGAAGAGAACTATGAGAAAGTTCTTATATTTAAAGACAAGGTCCTCAAGCTTGGAAAGGTAAGCATTAAAGCTGAAAGGCATGCTTTCATAGATATTTGTAAGGAATATGCAAACATCTTTACTTATAAATATAATTACCTAAGGGGATTTGACTCCTAAATTGGCCCAACACACTATAGAACTTAAGGCTAATGCCAAGCCTATCAGGAAAAAGTAGAGGCCCATAAAGCCCAAGATTGAAGAGCTTATGAGGAAGGAATTAACCAAGTTGATTGAATCCAAGATCATCTTTCCAATTAATCACTCCTCATGGGTAGCTAATCTAGTACCTATTAGGAAGAAGAATAGGGAAATCAGGACTTCAGGGATCTGAATAGAGTCTCTTTGAAGGACCATTACCCTTTACCATACATGGAGTAACTCTTTCAAATAGTTGTTGGTTTAGAATGCTTCTCTCTCTTAGATGGATATTCAGGTTACAACCAAGTGCTAGTAAGAGAGGAAGACTGGAACAAGGCTACCTTCACCACCAAGTGGGGGCACATTTTCTTACCAGAAGATGCCTTTTGGATTATTTAATGATGGGGAAACATTTAAAAGAGCAATGGGCATGGAATTCTAAGGGCTGCTAAACCAAATGGTATTGGTATACTTGGATGAAATCACAGTCTTCTCCAAGAAAGCTAGTGTGCACATGGACCATCTGAGGTTGATATTCCAGAGATGCAGAGAGTATGGGATCTCTTTAAATTTCAAGAAATGTGTGTTCTATGTGCATGAAGGTAAGCTTGTGGGTCACATTATTTCAAAATAAGTATTATCCATTGACCCTAACAAAGTAAGTGTTATCTTAGCCTTATCCTTGCCAAAGCACAAGAAAGGAATCCAAAGCTTCCTTGGGAAGATTGACTTTGTGAGAAGGTTCATACCTAGTTTTGAAAACTTAGTCAAACCTATCACCACCATGCTAAAGAAGAGCCAAGTGTTTTCTTAGTTAGATAAAGGCAAGGTAAATTTTGAGGCCATCAAGCAAGCCATTGCCTAGGCCCCATCGCTCATATATCTGGACTTCTCCAAGGACTTCATCTTGTATACCTTTGATAATGTTGAAAATATATTAGTTATGGTGATGGAAAATAATGGTGTAAAAATGGAGTAACCAATTGCCTTTTTTAGTCAAGGATTGGAAGGATATGAAGTGAGGTATGTTTTCATTAAAAAATAGGTTTTTACAGCCTTGAGGAGTCTCAATAAGTTTAGAACAATGTTCTTTAATAGAAGGATTCATCATATGGTATCTCACCCTGGGGTTAGGGACTTTCTCCATAACAAGGATTGGAGTGAAAAGAGAGTAGGCTAGATCACCAAGATCATGGAATATGATGTGGAGATCAAAATCACCAATCTAGTTAGGAGCAAGAGCTTGTGTGAACACATGGTACATGGCCTTTAGGAAGATAAGAAAGTTGTTTTGGTCACCCAAGACAACTCACAAGCAAGTGCACCTCCACTTCAAAAAATCTATCTTCAAGATATTTCTCACTTTTTGGTAACAAGAGAATGCCCCCAAGGTTTACACAGAGCCAAAAGAAGGTATTTCAGGCTTCAATCCATACCTTATGCATTGGTTGATGGAATTATTTTTATAAAGGACCTTAATGGGGTACTCCTTAGGTGTATAGATGATGACCAAGTGACCAAAATCTTAGATTAGTTTCATGATGGATCTACAAGAGGCTACTTTACACCAAGAACCACAATAGCAAAGGTAATGAGGGTTGGTTATTACTAGCCCAATATTTTCAATGATGCTCATGCATGGGTTAGAAAATGTCAGAAGTGTGCCCTCTTTGTAGGAAAATAGAAACTACCATCCCTTCCACTCAATCTAATTTAGGTGGAACAACCCTTCATGCAATGGGGGTTATACTTCATAGGGATGATCAATCCACCGTCAAGTGTAGGGCATAAATGGATGCTCACTACAATAGACTACTTCACTAGGTGGGTGGAAGTGATTGATTTAAATGAGGCTAATGAGGATGTAGTTTTGGACTTTTATAATAGTATCGTGACCAGGTTTGTTATCCCAACCACCATAATTTCTAATAATGCATTAGCATTCCCTGTTATGAAGACAAGTGAGTGGGCACTCAAATTGGGCATCTACCTCAGCACCTCTTCTAACTACTATCCTCAAGGAAATGGACTGGTAGAGTCCACAAACAAGAATTTATTAAGGATCATTAGGAAGACTATGGAAGAGGATCAGATAACATGGCACACCAAGCTAAAGACAACCTTATGGGATGATAGAGTGACTCCTAAAGCTGCCATTGGTAATTATCCATATGTTTTTATGTATGAAAGGGAAGCTAAATTGCCTATCTCTATTGATATTCCCACATTAGAGTTAGCCCATCAGCTTAAATTGATTGAGCTAGAAGAAATTAGGGACCTTGCTATGAAAACTTTGGAGTCACATCAAGTTCAGGTCAAAAAAGCCTTTCACAAGAGAGCTAAAATAAGGAGTTTTAAGGAAGAGGACCCAGTCCATAAATGGGACTCAAATAAGGCCAAACCAAGCAACCATACCAAGTTTGACAATATGTGAAGTGGTCCTTATTTGATCCATGGCTACAGAGAACATAATGCTTTTTAACCTGCCTAATTAGATTAAGAGATATTGCCCATCCTAGTCAATGGAAATCATCGGAATCCTTGTTACTAGAAGCATTACATCCATTATAACATATTGTACATATTAGAATAGCTTTTTTATGGTTTCCTCTATGTGCCTTGTGCACATTTTCTTTTTGTTGTGTGTTTCCTTTTCAATAAGTGCCTAGGCACTTTGTTGTTCTATTTTCTTTTATTCCTTTTATTTCAAAGGGGGTTCTAGATAGGGATAGCCTTGTGTTATCATCATGATCAGGTGAGATAAGGATTAAGACTCCATATGCCCAATGGACCAATTTAAGGCCACTAATCTTGCATAGCAGGCATGTAACCCTAGGATGTCACCAAAAATGTTGGCTAATTTTGGCCTACATATAGAACTTGCCTAGATGCATTAAAGATCCAAGGATCTTGGTGTGGAGCAGAATGTTAAATAGAGTGCTAGTTAGAATGAGTGGTCCAAGGATCTCAAAATTTCTTACAAAGCTTTTTAAACACTTTAAGCTTGCTTAAAGTGCAATCTAATTTATCTACAGAGCAAGGAGATAGTTCCTAAGTGGGTTTCATGGTATTCAATAAATTCAGGGTCATGGACAAGCCTACATAATCCTTAAGAAATCATTTAGAGATTTAAAGGTTCAACAAAAGGTCCCTAGCATAAGCCTAAGTGAGCCATACTTTCATCAAGATGTCACGCCGGAACAAATAGACCAGTTTACTTGCACATTTTATAAATATGCTTATAAATCCTCGCATGACTAGCGGATCATGTGCAATCAAGGTTCCTCATGCCAAAAACATGCTCTACAATTTTCATATCCATGTAAGCTTTCTAGCCTAAGTTATGAAGTTTCAAAGTAGAACCTATAGAGTAAGATGTCCATGCAAGTGTCAAGTTAGACCTTCACAAAATTACCATTTGGAGTCAAAATGTCCTTAAAAGGTTTAAAGTTGATCAAGATCAAATGGTCTGCATAAGCTTGCATAGTAACACATGTGATCTAATGGTTCACATTGGGGTCAAATAAGTCAAAAGGTCCCTGGATTAGAATCCCTTAAAAGGCTACAGGTTAGACAAGATCTAATGGTATGCATTCATTAAATAGAGATCTAATGGTGCACATTAACTGACAAGAAAGTGGTCTGAGATAGATCTATGATTAGCATTTAATCATACCAATTATCTAATGGTGCATAGGAACTTATAGGAAAGTGGGCCATAATAGATTGAATGCTTGCATTACTTTGTACATCTTGATCTAATGGTGTGAGAGTAAGTCAACATTTCAAAGGATCTTCATGGAAGGAAAGCCATAGACCGCATTCAATCATATATTTTGATATAATGCTGCGAGAGAAGTCAGCAAGGATCTGTGAGGCCAATAGGAGTGAAGATAGATTGGAGCATTTTGATTGGCCTGAGTGATATTTGATGAACAAAGTTGAACCAGTAGTCAAACTAGGAACTAGTCTCTGATATAAGCAAATAGGGTTTTACAAGGTCATCAAATCACCATTAGAGCTTGATCAAATGACATTAAAGTGACATGTTGATGTAGTCATGTATCAAAAACATAAAAGGATGCCATTGGAGCTTAATATGAACTATGTTTTGACATTTTATAGCTTATAGGGTTATTTCTATGATTGTGTTCACCATTCTTCAAGGGGACTATGCATATTTGAGTTATGAATGGCTATAACAAGCAAAAATGATCTACTTAGACCTATTTAGATCAAGAAATGGGCTATACAGTCTATAGGTCTACATCAACATGACAACTATAGGAAAACCAATCATCTTAAATTCATTTTCTGCCTATAGAATAGACCTACGATCCAAACATGGAAATGGAGTAGATATGTGATTAATGCAAAGGGTCCTCATCCTTCAACATGGCCATATTTTCAAAAAAAAACCATCCAAAACAAATAGGGCTATGATTCTGTCAAATCCATGAGCATGAAAGTTTTGTCTTCAGTGGGAGATGTTGTGAAGGATCAAATAAAATGATCTAGTGGTTGGGACTTGAATCTAAGTGCATTCAATACATCTTTAGAGCCTTTGGGGACTTTCCCACTTCGTAAGCCATGAGTAGTGGCATTCATTAGACAAAAAGGTGGCAGGGTATTCATTAGAGAAAAGGGTGGTAGCTCAAACTCAATTAATGATTTGGGATGGTGTGTTCCTTTGTTAATGACATGTTCCCACTTTATTTCTCACTCTCCCTTTTCCTATATATCTTAGTCTCATTCCCATAATTAGGGTTCTAAGCTCTTAGAATTTTTCATTCTTTTTTGGGACAAAGATACTCATTGAGACTCTTACAAAAATGTGTTCATTTTGATATGGTTAAACTTTGTCAAAATATTGTAAGAACTACCTTTTGAAGTAATAGGATCAACTCTTTGCCTATCTCTTGTCTTTAATCAGTGCTTAGTATGCTTGTGTATGGTGAATTTGTGAAGGAAAAGGTTTCTATTTTACTATCATTTTGCTTACCTCTTTGAAGGTGTTTTCAATCTAACTTGCAAGTCTAGGTTAGTGTTCTACTTGGAACCTCTCCTATGAAATATTTATGCAACTAGTGAGATTTTGAGGTTGTGTAAGCTATAGTTGACCTATGTTGATCTAGTGTGTGTTCAAGCATATATGAGAGTTCATTTAACTTTGGTGCACCACCCTTTTAGCCTTCTTAGGAGCCATTATCATCTTTCTAACCCTTTTCCCTATGAAGCATTAGTTTAGGTGAGCATCAAGAGGAATCCGACCTTATCTAGAGGTCCAACCCCAACATAGGTGACCCATAGCCTAGGGTTGTTCCCATTGTGTATCTCAATTGGGAGGGGCCTAAACAACCCACTCTAAGCATGTGGATTGAGCCTATAGTAGGAACAATAATTGTATGTCTTGTGTGAAAAGGTAATTGAGGTTCTAAAACCTCTTTTACTAAGTGATCTATAGTTGGCACTGTTTGTAAAGGGGTTTTAAGAATCCATGAAGCTGACTAGAGTGACTATGAATTATATAGGTCCTAAAACCCATCTGGTAGAATATGTTATAGTTGGCATGGGTGCCCTATGCTAAGAACCCTAGGAACTCAATGACACTAATCTCAAAAGTAAAGGGGTAGAGGGAGGCACTCTAGAATCTGCCACATATCTCTGACATAGGGGTATTTCTAATAAGGGTCTTCATGAGAGAGTATGCATACATGGTAACACTATAGGAGTAGATCTCAACTAAACTGGTGGCTCAGTTGAACTCTATGGTGTACTGATAGGAACTATGCTTAAAATAGTAACTATGGTGTGAATTCTTACGGTATAGGTAAAGGATACTCATATGAGAGACCCTAAACTATGACCGCTTGATTAACACGTACATACTTGAGGCATATGTGCACAATGAATGGAATGGCTCATAGCTACTATATCCATTTCCTATCCAATACACATCAAATGTGCATGCACTAGGTGTTAGCTACCTTATTGAGGAAGACTATTCACATCTACCTCAAACCTAGACTAACATTGGATTGACCTATAGGTTATGGTCTACCTAAGGTACATGTCAAACCTATAGTTTGAACGGGGCTATCTCCCCTAATTTTTCACTTTAATACTCTTTCTAAGACCCAATCTTGTTGTAGTGAAAAGAGAAAAGAGGTGAAAACTGGTAAAAGAACCTACACTAAAGTGGTGATGCACCAATTATTGAAGATCCTCTTTTAGTTTATCCTTTAAACACACTAATGAACCTGCTAAAGACTACAACTGATCAAACTTCTTGATATTTTTATAATCATGAAAGTTTCATATGAAGGTTAAATGAGAGTTCTACAACTTGAAGGACAAGGACCTAGATCTGCACAAGACACTATTAGCTCATGACACTTCAAGAATAACTCTACTTGTCAACACTTCATACAACTTACATAGACTAATAACCTAAATTTAGGAGCATGAAAGGACCTACATATGACAATAACACTCATACATTTTACAAATCAACTCTCATAAAGCACACTACCATTCAACCAAGAAATTTGCAAATGTTCTTCTATTGATTCAAAGAGTACAGATAAGATGGCCAACTATAGGGATCTCCCTAACATTCAAAGTGACTAGGATGTGTCTAAACATCGTGATGGTCCCTCCCTTGAAGGTTTTAAGTGTTCTTGATACTCAAATGTCCCTTTGCTTCACCTTCTTATGGCACTACCCCAATGAGGGTTTTAGACTAGTTTGTTTGCACTTATGGACCTTGAAAATTGGCTTAAAACCTGGGGTTTTGAGCCACTCCTACATTGTATACAACCTTAAAATTACCTTAGAGGTCTTATGGATTAGAAACATTGGATTTATTAGACCATTTGACTTCCTTCAAGAGCACACAGTCATTTATTTCAATATATGTGCCTATCTGCTTATTTAACCAATCATGGAGGTCACTTTGATGACTACTAGAGGACTTGTTTATGGGCTTTAAAATTCATCCTTCCATCATATTCGTATGATGCATACAAACATTTCCCACCTCCTTGTTGTTAGGCTTATATTGGTCTTCTTAGACCTTTTCCATACAATCCAACCCTTGCACGTGCCAAATAGTAGGTCACTATGAAGCTCAAAATAATTAAGGAGACCTTATTGGTTATTTTAAGGCCAAACCACCTCATTTGGATGGCTTTTGGGGTAAGGATCCACCATCGGGTCACTTATAGGGTTTATGTAGGGTTTAAGACATTCACCATCTTAATGATGGCTCATAGTGTATACATGTCCAAACTAAAAACAATGAATATTAAATTATAGTTCATTGACCTCATCATCTTCCATGAATAATTTTGAGTCCCATGCAAAGGATGTGTGGAGATAGGAGCAATAGAAGGTGGTACTCAAGTTGTTTGTAGACCAATTCTAGCAGGTTATTTTCTTAAGGATCATTCCTAAAGGTTAGCCCCCAACTGCCAACCAATCATTCATGAATCTTTATTCCATAGGAGACTTAAACTTCCCTAAGATCTTTGGCACTGATCATCTTTGTGATGAAGTGTGTGAACACCTGAAGTTGGGCTTTGAATTGACTGTGTTGAGGTTGAATGGATTGAGTAGGGTTTTAAATTCACTTTGGCCCTTTTCTCACTTATTTATTCTTGAAAAACTATTATTAGGGTTTGCAACACCCTCATACATTCCTCATTGTCCATCAAACTTATTTTAAGAGCTTGGAGATGTTTTAAGATGGCAGTAAGGTCTATGAACAAGCTTGAAGTATGTCTGCATTGGTCTATCCTCTAGGGAATCTGATGTAACCTAGAGTGTTGTTCCCTTTTGAGGGTGTATGGAGGATTTTCCCATCATTTTTCATTTCTCCAAAAACATCTATGGACACCAAATGTTTCTGTAGATCCTTTAAGGCAAGAATTCACTCACCTAGCCCTATAACTGGTAGTCACAAATAAGGCTTGGTCTGAGACAAAATATTGGGTATACCCATTTTTTATATGGACCAATTTGATACATAGGTACCTTTAACTAGTAATGATGACCATTCATACTAAATTTTAGGGCTTAGACATGCCTATAAAGGCCTCAAACACTCATTTTGCTCAGACTAGCAGTGGGTTAACTATTGACTATGTGGATAGGCATGAGAATCCTGAGTATGGTCCTTATCCTTTATTTCCTAATATGTTTAAGATAATTAGGTTTTCATAACATGACTCAAAGGTAAATACACTCTCATGTGGTGATTTACCAACCTTACTTCTTCTTGCATACACTTCCTTTCTCAAGCTTAGGGTTTATGTCTGAGTACGTCTATGTGCCCTCAAGCCTATTTTAATGTTCTCTTGCTCTTTAGATAAATTTATCATTGGTATTTTTCCCCTTACCTTAATATGATACTTACTTCTCCTTTTATGAGTTTTTTCTTTCACCACAAGCAAGATAGGGCTCTTAATATGCATCAACACTATTGTGTGCATTCATCTGCCTATAATAACTATATGCAGGGGTTTAAGTATCAAGTTTATGTGAGAAAAGAGTGATTTACATCTTATTAAACTCTAGTAACACATTTACATCTTCACTCATCTCTTTTGAATTCATACCCTCTTATGTTCATACCACTCTTCATGCCTTTGAATGGTCCACACAATATTCTTGTAGACTCTGATGAAGTAGTCTTAAGTGATTGGTTGTAGGTGGTTATTTGCCTTCTCAGTTAGGTGTATGACCACGTAGGTCCAACCTTCCATGATTTCATTATCTTTTAGGGTTAAAATGGGATATGAAGTTCTGATGGCATGGTCTAGACTAGGAATGAAGGGTGGAGGAGTGAATGAAGATGATTGTGGGGTGGTATGAGGTGAGACATGAACACTAGGGTTAGAACATGATGAAAATGGCAGTGGGAGACAACATTAAAATGACATGTATTGAAGCATAAACGCCTTTCTAAGACAACCAATATACACCTTGGAGACCCTAACACATATACTCGTGTAAACACACCACTTTGGAGGCAAAAAAATGGCATACATAGTCAATAAATGCAACCTAGGAATCTCTGAGAAACCTTACTTTTGGCTAAGAAACCTTAATATATTCTAAAACTAACTGAGTGAGCTTAGAGGCAAGGAGGATGGTTTATATTCCTGTGAGGCTACCATGGAGGTCAAGAGACTTGTTCATCAGGGCATGATGATGATCCATTATCACTTCAACACTCCATTTGACATAGTTGACTATGTTTGAAGGCTCTGAGGGCAACTTTGAACCACATACAATGATACAAGGTAGTGAACCTAAGATATGTATGATCCCTTTCCTTTGAAGACACCTTGAGATGAATAAGGGACTGATGGATTCCAAACCTAAGCAAATAGGTATGGGGAAACTTAAAACACTCCACCAATTCTTCAACATAGTCAACACCTTTTGATGAGGGCACTCAACCTCTGTCAATCTCATATACCTACCTGTAGATTACACACTATGCTAGCCTTGAAGGTTTGTTTATTCCATGAGCTCACACATGTGATTAAAACACTAGAAATGACATGATAAGTTCCTTTAAGACCTAAGGAAACTAGATCACTCACTAGTTTTACCATTCAAGCCAACAATCCATGAAAGTCATCTTGTTCCATTTAGCCTGTGCAAATAAGGATGCAATATAGATTCCTTAAGTTATTAATGAATGTTCATAAATTTTAGGGTGTCAATATAGGAATAAATTCCCATGGATTGAAGCTGATTTAGTGTACTTCCCCTAGCTAAGAGATTGGACATCCATTCCTTCTCCTTGGTACGGTCTAAGCATAAACCTGAGAAGCTCTTTAAGCTTGCCAATTATCTCAAGGGGAAGGTAAGATTATTTTGACCTTCATTTTCACTAAAACACTTTGTTCTCTCTCCCACTTGCCATTACTGACCTCACTCTGCAAATCCTTAACTCCACTTGACCCAATATATATTGTACGGATTCGTAGCATTTGAGAAAACTCTACAACCTACAATTTATCTATGTTTCTTCATGTTTTAGATCAAAATACATCGTTATTAGGTCTTATGGAGGGAAAATATGGGTCATATGATATTTTGAAGTTGATGGTACAAAATAGGGGAGTTAAAAAGTCATGAATTAGAATGTGTGGGGCCCATTAGGGAGAATTTAAGCATTAACCATGGTGGTAATAGGCTCAATGGGGAATGAAACGCTTGAGTGATGGTCTATTGAGGTACATGAGGCCCATTTAAGGCATGGAATGTGGCTTAGTGGCCCATCAAGGTCAAATTAGGCCTCATTATGATCAAAAAAATATTAACTTTGGTACACATACATGACTTTAAATGGGCATATCAAATAAATATCATGCTAATATCTTATGAAGAGACCTTTATGACCTATTAGAGACCTTAATTGGACCCTAAGACACTTTTCATGATGTTCTTGACAACTTGAAAGTGAACATACCATATATTATTAGGTAAGTCAGAGATATTCATAATTCTTCATTAAATTGCCTTCTTAGTTCACCTTCACCATGGCATTTTTACATGTTGGATCTCTATCAAAGTGACCAACGACCTTCTAAACATGTTCAATCATCATGAAACACTTGACTCAAGTTGAATAGAGGTATGGAGAGCACCAAACATTTTATAGCATATCAAGGCAGTGAACTAATTGAATGACCTAAACTCATGAGGATGGGATGCAACCATGAGACTAATGATGGATCATGACTCAAGGGATTTAGGTTGATCCCTTTCTAGGTCTAGGACTAGAGAGTGGTCAACATTTTTGGTGACTTAGCTAGTTTGAACATCCTGCTCGTTAAGGAACTCAAAACTCTTTGAATTGCACTTGATGATTTAATAAATGAAACTTCAACTACATATGAACTCTTCCCTTTACCTTGAAAACTTTGAAAATCAAGAAGACACAAGAAAGCAACAAAGAAGAGACAAGAAAGATAACACATAATAGTAAACAATAAGATAAAGCAACAAACACTAAGCACTTGGAAAGAAAAGACAAATAGTAACAACTTATGTACAAGAGGAACGTGATGAAGATTAATATCAGAACTTGAGGAACATCCCATTGATATGAATGGGAAGTTCCTCACAATTAAACCTAGATAGTTGAAAATCATTAATTTCCTTGCAACTGGAGATAATATAGGGCCCACTCCAAAGGCTATCAAACTTGGAGTGCTTTCTTGGTTTGGCATAGTCTTTATCCCATTTGAGCACTATATCTCCATGTTGGAATGTCCTAGATGAATCTATTTTATCAAATGACTTCTTAACTTGGTGTTAATTATACCATATGGCATTCATGGGACTATCCTTTATCTCCTTTAACTGTTTCAGTTCATTCATTCTCACTTGTATTGCATCATCTTCCAAGAGCTCAAGTTGGTGTGCAAGCTCTAAAGCTAGAATTTCAAGGGAATTAGGAAGTCTTACATCTTTACCATAGACAAAGAGGTATGGAGAGTGTCCATTAGACCTCTTAGGTTTGACTCTATTTTCCCATAAGCTAGTTTTCAATTTTGTGTGTAATTCCCTTTAACTATCTTCCATAGTACTCTTATCAAGTTTTTGTTTGTGGACTATGCTAGCCCATTTCCCTATGGGTAATAGTTGGAGGAAACCATGAGGTAGATGCCATGGCTAAGGTCCCACTCACATACTTTATCACTACTAAAGGCCAAGGCATTATCAGATATGATTGTTGAATGTACACCAAACCTGGTGACAAGATTGTCATAAAAATCCAAGACTGAGTTCTTATTGGCCTATTTAAGTGCATCTAGCTCTACCCACCTTGTGAAGTAGTTAGTGGTTTTTATGACCCACTTATGTCCAACACTAGAAGGGGTATGGATCATGCCAATGTATTCTAGGCCCCATTGCATGAAGTGATGCTCAACTTGAATGGGTTATAAGGGAACAACAACTAACATTTATTTTCTGGTGAACATAACATACTTTGAACAATTTATGACACAAGCATATGAGTCTCTAAATAAGGTAGGCCAAAATTAACCTGCTCTAATGATTTTTGAGGTTGTGTTCTTGGTAGCAAAGGGCCCACCAGTAAACCCATCATGAAACTGCTCAAGTAGTTTGTCAACTTGGCTTGATTCAACACACTTTAAAAGCATGTCTCTTATATCCATCTTGAATATCACTCCATCCATCAAGACATAAGGTATGGTATATAGCCTAAAATTCCTTTTTTTGGTCCTATCTAATCCCATAGGACATTGGCCTATTTGGAGGAACTTGACCACATTGATATTCCAATTGAGAGTAGTGTCTATAGCTACCTACTGACTGTCATGGGCTGCCAACACCATGTCTTTCTCTTCTCTAACCTCTGATGCAAGATTTTCACAAAGACCTCCATCCCTGATCAACTTGCTAACACTCACCTCAATGTCATATTCCATACACTTTGTTATCCACCTATCTCTCTTCTCACTCAAATCTTTGTTAAGTATGAACACTTTGATGCTTGGTGCACTACCATCACTATGACCTTATTGTTAGACACCATGTGTCTAAACTTATTTAACCCTCTCATAACAACAAGTACATGTTTCTCTACAAAAGTTTACCTTTCTTCATACCCTTTCAAGGCTTAACTGAATAAGGTAATAGGTTGTTCTAGCCCTTCATCATTCTACTGCATGAGCATAGCAAAAATGGTATGAGCTATGAAGAATGCATACAAGAAAAATCCTTGATAAATTCAAGGTTGAGGAGTGTGGGGGTTTGAGAGAAGACCTATTTGATGACCTCAAATCTTCTCTTTCCTTCCTTTCTCCATGTTAACTCTTTGTGCTTTTTAAGCATATGAGTAAGAGGCTTAACTAACTCTATAAAACCCAAAATAAACCTCCTTTTAAAGTTTATCTATCCTAAGAAGCTTTGAAAACCTTTATTGTGTTTGGATAGGGGTAAGGCTAAGATTTATTCAATCCTCTCAAGTTCTATGGAGAGGCCATCCTTTGACACCACATGTCCTAACAATTTTCCCTCATGAACTACAAAGATACATTTCTTGGGATTTAAGGAAACTCCAAACTACCTGCACCTATCAAAGACTGACCTAAAGTGTGTCATGTGATCTACAAGGTCCTTTGAAAACATAGTGATGTCATCAAGATAGATGTGTACCATCTCACTAATTAGCCTTTTAAATGCAACATCTATTGCCCTTTCGAAAGTTGCCCATGCATTAGACAATCCAAAGGGCATCTTCATGTATGCATAAGTGCCCCTCTATCTTCCTTCCTAACCAATATCTGATTATATCCAGAGTATCTATCAAGTAAAGAAAACCTCTAAGAGCCTACAACCTTCTAAAGGATCTAATCTATGGAGGGTAGTGGATAATGGTCTCTTAAAGACACTTTGTTAAGGTCTCTAAAGTCAACACATAGGCATATTTATCCATTCTACTTCTTCACATGCACAAGGTTTGCCACCCATGAGGAATGCTTAATGGGGAATATGATCTTAAATTCAATCACTTTATACAATTCCCTTCTCATGAGCTCTTCAACCTTAGGATTGGTTTGCCTTTGCTTTTGCCTTACTGATTTTGCATTGTCCTCCAACTCTATGGTGTGTTGGGCTAACTTGGGTTCAAAGCCTTTTAGATCATGGTATTCCCACACAAAAACATCTGTATACTCCAAACATAATGAATGCAACTCTCTCTTCTTTAGTCTTCATTTTTCCCAACTTAAATAACTTGTACTTAAAAAGGCTATCTTCTCATAATGTTCTTCTTTGGTTGAGATACTCACCTTGTCTTTCCTCAATTGATCATCTTCATTGAAGATACTCTCCAATGTCACTAATACCTTGGGTAATTTTTTATTTCTTAGCTGGATAATTTGATCATCAAATTGATGATGCAGTCTCCCTTGGTTTTTATGACAAAATTTTACCTCATGCATGAGAAAACAAGCAATCTAATCATCACTATCAAATACCTACCAACTCCCCTCATGATCAGGTATAGATAGCCTACATACAACCTTGATTTATGACTATCCTTGAGTACCTTTGACCCCATCAAAAATGTCATATGGTGTACTAATAACTATAATTCTATCTGCATGATGATTGGTGTTTCTCTCAATTTCAATATACTTTATTGGAAAGAAAAGGTAAAAAACTAAATATGGGTGTGGTAGAAGAACCTGTTTGTTTGTATGCATGTGATCTAGATGATTGTGAAGAGAACCTCTTTATCTTGGGAAGAATGAGCTATAGATATCAAAACACTAAAATAAATGGGTTGTTCGATTTATAGCAAGGTGGACTACCTAGCATGAATTAGATGCAAGAAGTGTGAGCTTACTAGGAGGCTGTCAATCCACACTCTTAAAAAAGTTAATTTGAAAGAATAAAAATGAATAATTTGAATCAAATGATAGAAAAGACTAAAAGGAAATTCAAGAAGAAAAAAATATTTGATAAAGGAAATAAATTAATCATAGCAAATAGTAGGTCAATATTAATGCTAAATAGGTCAGGTTGAGTTCAAAAAATAAGTGGGGACTCTACGAACAAGAAAAAGGACTGAAAGTGGAATTTGGTTGGGAGTAAGTAGGTGGAAATAGCTTGTTTTTATATCTTACCATAGTGATTATCAACAGTCAGGATGGCCATCGATGGTTAAGGTGACCATCGATGATTAGATGATCGTCGACGGTTGAAGGTGACCATTGGCAGTCAGGTTGACCATCAATGATTATTGTGGGTTTTTTGTATGTTCAAAAAAGCCAAGTGGAATGGATATAATAGGATGCTAGAGGTCAGTTTGGGAGTCAGGGGGTCAGAGGGTAATAAACAGAAGGGTGTGATTCAAGTAAAGATGTCAGAAACTAAATAATCAAAATAAGAAATATACTTAGCTCGTTTTGATGGTTGAAGATGGGCTGAGAAGCAATTTTAGTAGAGTAACAGTACCTATAGTTGTAGAGAAATTTTGGCAGAGTACAAGTCTTTGTTATGCTTACTAGTTGGATGGAAGGAAGACCTGGAAAAGAAATTCTAATGAAGGAACTCTTGATGCTTTGTTGGCCTAGTTGTTGGATGATTGATCACTATGTTGATTGCTTGAGTATTGATTGCTTAACTCTTGAATCCTTTTTCACCGCTTGCTCCTCTCCTTTTATATGTAAAGAGAGATGGAGGTAGAAGGTTCCATATGAGGTTTGGTTGGTTGTTGCGATGCGTTAGCTTGCCATCCATATTAAATTTTGAAATGTTAGCTTGCACCCAACTTGAGTTGTCTTTGTTCAGATGGGGAAGACCTAATCGTTGATGGTTATGGTGACCATCAATAGTTGAGGGTTGAATGTTGAGTGGGGTAAAGGGGTAGGTTAGTGAGTTAGTTTAGCTAGTTAGCTAAATTGACTCAGGGTCATGGTCAAAAGTTGGATAATGGTCCAATCTAGGGGTGTTTCAACATCTAAAACCATCATGTGTGGTTTTATAGTGTCTATATTTTCCCCCTTTTTGTTATGCAGTTCATATTAACAAGATGTAAAATAAAAACAAATTGGGGGTCAAAGGTTTATTTGCCCTGAGTATGGAAGGAGGTTTTCCCCCTCAAATCAGGAGAGGATGACATGAAATTGAATTGATTCTAGGTTTAATGAGTAGTTTATGGTGAGTCACAAGGTTGGTGACAATGGTGGTTAGGTATTTGAAGTATAAATGTATGTATAAAATATGACTAAGTGTGATAGTCGATATCACGCATAAACTAAGTTGCCATAGTTGGTAAAAATAAAGGGTTGATTCTAGAAGGATGGGTGATGGAGTAATTGGGCCACAACATTAGGCATAGCTAATTGGGTTATTCATATCGAGTCTCCTAGACAAGATTGGTGTTTTTGTAGGTATTTGAGGTAGGAAGTTCTCCCATGAAAAACACAAATGGTCTAGTGTGCATTAGGTGGTGCAAATTCAAATATTTAATATGGTAATGTTGATCGGTGAGGTCAAAAGGACCAAGGCAAGGTCATCACAAAATATACAATAGTTTGGGTCAAAATGGCCAATGTCAAGGTGGACATGGTTTTTGGTATGGTAGGTAGAGAAGGTAGTCTCCAAAGGTGGGCACTGAGGTATTGGTGCCAAAATTCTAAGAAAAAGGTTGACATCTTAACCATAGATGGTTAGGGGTCCTGAATGTGATCATTGACAGTCACCCTAACTAACAACATTCAGGGACAAAACCCAAAAAGTGTGGAGGTTAAAACTAAAAATGATGAGTCATTTTGGTCATTTTCTTTTTCACTCTTGACTCTCATGTGTGCCAATATCCCTGGCATTTTATGTGAAAGCGTTGACAAGGTGATTGTTGAGTGATTGAGTGTGAGATTGGTGTTGAGGTGGAATAGTGTATTGGATCAAGGATATAGAGTGGATAGGGGCATGACTGGGTAATGTGACCTAGGATTCCTCCTCGATGATCGTCGAGGAATGAGGTAGGGGTTACACTAAATTGTTAGATTAGATTGATTTGGTCATTATAGGTTGAATTTTGTTGATTTGTGATTGGTTTGGGGAGGTTGGGTTTTACCCTAGTTATGATTTTAGGTTTATTATTATCCAAATTTGTGGGAAAATTTTGAAATTAAGAGGTTAGGTAGGTTGGGAGTAGAGCAGAGGACAACATTAGGGTGATTGGTTGTAATATATGGGTGGTTTGGGTAGGTTTTGAGTAGGTAGGGTTGGGTTTTCCCACCAACAGTCACACATAATGACCATCGTTGGTCATACCCAACCATCAATGATCGTATTCAACCATCAACAATCGAGGACCATCAACCAAATAGGGGCCCGACCATCGATGGTCAGACTGACCATCAGTAGTCGACCAATTTGTGAAGTGTTTTGATGAAAGGTTAAGTCCAGTGTTTTTGATAAAAAAGGTTAAGGCAAGTGTAGTTGGAGTGGGAGGGTAAAAAAGAGGTTTTTTGAGTTTATATAGGATAAAATAGGTGTTATTGGGTAGTTGAGTGAGGGAAAAAAGGGTGAATATTCATGGGTAGAGTAGTGTATAGAAAAACTAAGTGTGTTTTCTAACAAATTTTGCAGGCATGTGACCAAATCTAGATATAGGATCAAGTTCTTTAGATCTTTGTGAAGATCCACCATGGGATGAAAGATGATGACTAGGCACACATGAAGGTAATCAACCTTAAAGTGATGATGCATTACCAGCATGTGTCATGATATGTGGTGATGATCGTGGCTCTCATTAAGAGATGGGATCTGACCATGAACACCTTTCTCTTACTGACTGGTGAGATGACCATCTTTTTAGACGATATACACAAGACCACATAATTGCACATTTAGGGGGAGCTAATATATCACATTGAGAGAGATGAGAGGGATGAGCCAATGGAGTTGATATGGTGATGATTATACATTCACCAGGTGGCATGCTGGAGGGTTTAACTATAAACCTTTATATTAGAGGGCTAGGGATGATCGAAGGCTAATGACAATGATGATGATGGTAGTCTTGTGTTTTGTGGTTCTAGATTTGAGTAGTGGGAGGTTTACCTATCTATTATTGGGAGTCCTGGTGAAGATGTGATCTGGTCACATAATGTTTGGTTGGGAACATATGTTATTGGTACATATATAAAGGGAGTTGTGGGGGTTCAGATCTCATAGGAGATATGACATCAATGTGGGGTTCATGCTACACTGCTAAGCTTATGAACATATCTGAGTTCTGAGGTTGATGGAGCTATCATGGGAAGGATATGCCTAGATGGACTTCAAGGTGGGTTTCATGCAGTGGAGGAGTGATTACACACTCATAGGAGCTAGAGGAGGTGTGTGAGACATTGATTGGTTCAGGGGGGCATTGGAGGCCTTGGTGGTGGGAGATGTGGTTTGGAGGTCGTATGTTGGCTTTTTGAGGTGGGCCCTCTATCCTCAACACATTTTATCAATGCAAAGCTACAAGTGGATGTTTGGGAGGAGAGAGGGTGAGAATGAGCTCATCGCTTTTGATAAGGTTCATAAGTAGTTTGGTTTGATATATGGGGTTTTGGGTTCATTCTTGAGGTATAGGTGAGAGGATGTCAATTTTTTGTTGCTATATCCACAACCAATGGAGATGGTTCTTGATCATGAGGAGCTACCCACCAGAGAAGAGATTGATGATGTAGGTGTTATTGATGGCTATCCGGTATAGTATCAAGCCCTATATGCAGTGATAGACTTTGGATGGGATGATGGGGGCAAGCAAGGTATGGATGTGGACCCAATTGGTGGGGGTCTATAGGTAGAGGTATAATAAAGTGGCCCTGATGGATAGGTAAAAGTGGTACTAACCACTACACAGGCATAGGTCACAACTTTATAGGGGTAGGTGGCCATATTATAGGGCCAAGTTGCTACATTATAGGGATAGCTAGCCATTGTGATGGGTGAGAGGGACCAGACTAGGGCTATACTAGTCCAGGTTACCCATAAGCGAGATGCTTTGAGGCAGAGGAGAAGAGCAACAGTAACACTGATAGGTCCAACAAAGACCATTGACATGCAAAGATACATAGCCACTATACAAGAGTTGTGGTATTATGAGGTGATAGTTTTCACTCACTTTCAAGTGGAACCTGAATGGTGTGAGTATAGAGCGTACATGGTGCTAGTATGGCAACACCAAGTCAGTGGGTTGAATATGCAGTAGGAAAAATAGGCACAAGACAATAACGGTAGTGTAGGAGAGGCCAGTGGTAGTGATGCCCCAAGGGTATAGATCATGATATGATATGTATAGGTGTATATGATTTTGATATCGGCCTATGAGCCGATGCAATGAGATGTACATGTTTTGAGAGAGAAAGAGAGATGCACATTATTACATGTACTATTTTGTTTTAATGGGACATGATGTATATGCTATGATGATGATATATAGATGTGATTTATGATTCATAGTTCATGATTTTTTATGTTTATAGTTTATTATGATTATGTTCATAAGATGTAGACTCTGTAGCTTAAGTATGTGATGTTTATGATGAATGGTTATATATAATCATGATAGTGTGATGCTTTGTTTTATATATGGTTTATAGTTATTTTATTGGTTATATCACATAAATTAAGTTACATAACAAAGCTAGATGTGGGGAAAAGAGATGAAAATCATGAGACATAAATCTAAGTGAATACAGGAACTAATTATGAGAGGATAAGGAGAAGGCATTATGCTTCTTTAATGGTAAATAAAGAAAAAAACCAAAGTTTGATTGGCTTAAGGAACATAAGCCCTTTGAATGCTTCACATTAACATGTGTTGGTTGATAAAAAAGTGTCTGGATCACAGTATGTCAAGTAAGCTCATGAATCCCTTGATTTATAGATGGTACGAAGGAGAGATAGGTGATAGGTGGTGTGAAGGAGAGTGTAACCTCTTATGTGTTGGTTTACCCCTTTTATAAGTGACCTAAGAACCATAATAGATAGTCCATGTCATAATGCAAGGTGCAGATGGATTGATGTGAGAATTCTACTAATGTTATATATGTGAAAGTTGATTGTAACTTTCTTGGGATATCTTGTTATTTATTTTGATATAGGGTATTTTTATTGCTTTGTTTTGATAGGTTTGTGAAGTTGATCTATGCAGGACGCTTCAAATGATTGCTTTAACAAATTTGAGTTAGCCATCCTTTAAGGGAGTGGTCTAAGTTTATATTTTTTTATTTTAGTAGTTGTCCTTCACAGGAGTATTTTATTTTTTTAAGCAATTTATGTTTTGGGTAGTTTTCCTTCAAGGGAGCAATTTGCATGCTAGAGATATTTGACCCAAGTGATATTTAGGTATCCCAAATTATTTTAATGTTAGGTTTAGACATAGACAAGTCTATATAGGCTTGGAGGATTACCTTTATGAGGTGAAACCTAGAGCACAAGAGAGTTAATGATAGGTGAAAGGGGTGGTTTTGAGAGATAATGACCATGGGATCCCGCCTGATTAGGGATGAAAAGTATCCATGAGTACCATGCCATGGATAGAGCCATGGTTCCCATATTTAGTATTAGGCTATGACTGTGATGTTTAATCACATGGTTATATGTTATAATTAGTTGTCCTCAAAGGGACATAATGAAGGTATGAGGAAGCTAAAAATCTCATAAACCAAGGGACAAGCTTAAGTTAGGCAAAATTTGAGTTTGATCTTTGTTTACCAAAAGAAAAGATGCAGGTGCGAAGCATTGATAGGCTCAGGTTCTAGTTTGCCTTCAAGAGAGGATAAATGATAAGCCCCTGATCCATAGTTATAGGTTATGGTATAGGGTCTAAGCTAATTGAAAGTAAACTTGCCTTGCTTTATTTTCTCCATATTGGTCACATGTTGATTTTCCTTCAGGATGAGGTCTTTGATGTTTAATTCTTGTTATTTTAGGTGTTTGTTATGGGTGTGCTTGACTCACTCTTGATAGACACAAAGATAGATAAGTGTGGCTAGGTGGCATTCATCAAGTAGCTCAAGTCATTCTAGATGCTCTTGATGATAGTCTCTCTCTGAAATGATGTCTTGTAAGGATATGCGAAGAGAGGGAATCTAGACTTCAAGAGGCAAGATCACCTCAGCTCTGAAGACCAGAGAGAGAGGGGTAGCACCCATAGAGGTTTGAATGCTAGTATGATAGGCCCACAAAGTGAAGGGGATGTGTAAATGCCAATCTTAATTAGAAGCATTGACCATTTTGGTTAACATTTTATTGAGGGTTTTGTTAAAGTCTTCTACCTATCCATTTGCTTGTGGACGGTAAGGCAAGGAAAAGCTTAAATTGATGCCAAATGCATCACAAAGACCTTGGACTTATTTGTTTTTGAAAGATTTACCATTATCGATGATGATCTTATGGGGAAAATCGAAATGACATATGATATGATGATAGATAAAGTCAACTATCTTGTCAGCTTTGGTTGAGATGAGAGAAACAACCTCCACCCACTTGGTGGAATACTTGATGGCGGTGATGATAGAGTGGTGTCACTATAAATAATGAGGATTGATTTCCCTAATGAGATCTAATCCCCATTGTGATAAGGGCCAAAATTCCTTGGATACTTGAAGGCCATGAGTCGGTGCATGATGTAAATTTTTGTGTTGACATTTAACACGCTTCTTCACATAATCACATCAGTCTTGGTTAAGGGTGGGTCAATAGTAACCAAGGCAAAGGATATGTTTAGTAATAGCTAAACCACTAAAGTGTCCTCCACAGATCCATCATGTGTTTCCTTCATAGTATGAGAAACTTCATAACTACGTAGACAACAAAGAAGGAGTCCATTAAAACCACATTTGTAAAGGATTCCCCCTAGTATGGTATAACAATAGGTACTCTGAACAAAGGCTCTTTGAGCATTCTTAGAGAGGTTGGGAGGAATGATGTCAAGGTTGAGGTAGTCAAAGGCTTGCTCGTACTAAATGTCTGATGGAGATTATTCCACACTACAAATGGTAGGGAGGTCAGAGTGGATATAAGAAGGTGTGATAAAGTGATGAATAGTGACAAAGAGCTTAAAATCAAAAGGCACATATGGGATCTGGGAAGCTAGGGAAGCCATTGTGTCTGCAAACTTGTTAGTAGATTGTGAAATAGATTGGATAAGGTAATGATCAAATGATTATAAGAGTACATCTACTAGGTGATTTTACTATTGCAAGATAACATTCTTACATTGGTAGGATCCATTGACCTAGTTGACCACAAGTTGGGAATCACCAAAGACATTGATCGTCTTAACTCCCAAGGCTAGAGTAGTTTGGAGACCTATTAATAGGGCTTCATACTCAGCCATATTGTTGGTACACTTGAAATCCAACTTGAAAGAAAGAGGAAGAGGTTCACCATCGAGGGGAATGAGGATAACTCTGGCATCCCCACCACACTGGCACTTCAAGCCATTAAAAAACATGGTCAATTGGTATGTGATGTCCTCTTGAGAAAGAGTCGAGATGGACTCATTCAAAAATGCAAGAAGAAGTGGTTGGTTATCTAGAAAAGGAGCTTTAGGTAATTGATCGGTGATAACTTGCCCTTTAATTGACTTTTTCTAGAGGAAATCAAGGTCAAACTCAACTAGGAACATGAACCACTTAGCCATACATTGGTTTTGGTATGGTTTAGAGTGCATGTACTTGAGTGGGTCAGTGTTGGTGATGACAAATGTTTTATGATTGAGGAGGTAATGATGAAGTTTGGAAGCCACAAAGACTAAGGCAAGATAAAGCTTCTCGATATGTTTATACCGAGTCTTATACTCTATAAGTGTTTGACTTATATAGTAGACATTTTTCTCTATATTTTGTTCATCATGGTGAGTCAGCATTGCCCCTTAGGAATGGTCAATGGCTGAGATGTAAAGGTAGAAGGGTTGGTCCTCTTTAGGAGGGATAAGAATGGGTGGACAAATAAGGTATTATTTGAGTGAATCAAAGGTTTCTTGACAATCCTAAGTCCACTTAAAAGATGTATCTCTCTTGAGAAGATGGTGAAAGGGTTGACATCTATTTCACAACTGAGAGATGAAGCAATGGATGGATTGGATCTTCCCCTGTAGGCTACAAAGTTTCTTAAGGTGGGTAGGAGGAGGCATCTCTAAGATTGATTTAAATTTGGCAGGGCCCACTTTAATTCCTTGAAGAGAGATGATAAAGCCAAGAAGCTTTCCCAATAGGACCCCAAAAACACATTTCTTGGGGTTGAGTCAGACATGGAAAAGGATTAGGCACTTAGAGATAATGTTGAGAACTCTTAGATGATCCTTATGATATTTGTATTTTCTGAGGAGATCATCTACATAGTCCTCTATGATTTTTTGGATGAGATCATGGACAATATAGGTCATCACACGCTAGTAGGTTGCTTCAGCATATTTTAGACCAAATGGCATGACCCTATAGTAGAAGGTTCCCCATGGGGTGATGAAGGAGGTTTTATGCTAATCCTTGGAGGTGATCAAAAAAAATTTATATCTTGAGAAACCATCCATGAGAGATAACATCTCATGGTCAGCTATGAGATCAACAAACTAGTCGATGCTAGGCAAATGGAAGTCATCCTTCAGACAAGCAAGGTTGAAGTCATGATAGTCAACACAGAGACAAAGTTCCTCTATGGGTTTGGTGATGGGGATGATATTGGAAAAACATTGGGGATAGTCTATGGGTTGGATGAAGTTGATAGATAAGAGGCATTGAAGCCCTTCTTTGACCAAAAGGGCGATATAAGGATACATCTTATGAAGCTTTTACCTAACAGGCTTAGCATCGAGATGGATGATGATGTTATGGAGAGATATGGAAGAGTCAATTTTGGGCATATTATGATAGGACCAAGCAAATGCTATACTTTGGTTATGAAAGAAGGGTAATCCTTTTGCTCTGAGGAATTTAAGGATTGACCAATTTTTACAATGCAATGGTTATCCTAAGTACCCAAGTTGACATCAATAGTGGATTCATTCAACATGGTTTGGTTTTTATGAGGAAGGGATTTATGGATAGAAGAATCCCCTACACATGAATAGGTGAGAATGGAATCATCATCTTGATGTTGGATGGTGTGGATGGTAGGAAAATCATTTTCTACCATTTTAGGATGAATAAAAGGAAAGGTTTTAGTTTAGCCGCCCTTTTGATAGGTCAGGGGACCCAAACTAATGGTATTGACTAAAAAAAAAGTTAAAAGGGATGGTTTTGAAATCCTCAAATTTTGAAAGAGATGGGGTTGGTGAGGACAGAATGTTCTCAATAATGGTGGCAATGGGTTTGGGTGAATTGGTGGGTTCTTCTAGTGGGATGAACCCAAGGCCAAATAGCTCATGAGGTTTTTGGGTTTTGATTGAAGGTAACTCATGAGGCCCATGTTCATAATGTCTAAGGTTGAATCCCTTATATGCACACCTATGAAGGTATAATTTGTAAAATTCTAGTTTGTCTAAATAAGAAAAATTAAAGGTAAATGGTCAAGTAGAAGAGGTAGTGGAGGAAACAAGAAGCGGATGATCAAGTCCCCCATAGATGAAATTGATTTGGTGGTTGGGAAGCCTGAAATGAATGATAGTTCTGATATTGGGATCATAACTAGGATTATGATCAAGATTCTCATACTCTTGAGGAGTAGGGAAGGCATCTAAAGCCAAAAAACAATATTCTCCCATTGAAAGATGTTGGAACGTGGGTTCCAAGGGGTCCTCTATGGGGATGTGAGAAGAAGGGATAGATGAGCTAGTTGAAGTTTCATCGATGGTAAGGGTGGAGCTATCATTGGTCAGTGGTGAGGTGGATGAGTGAGGAAGAAGAATGTCATTGGGTCAATGTGTCATGTTATAAAATATGAAAGGACTTGGGTTAGCTTGAATGGTAACGACTTGACCCTCATGTTCAAACTTGACACATTAATGCAAGGTGGATGGGACACAACTCATGGAGTGGATCCAAGGGCATCCAAGTAATACATTGTATTGAAAATCACCTTCTAAAATGTGGAAGAGCTCTGGAAGTGTATGAGGTCCCAAGTGAATGTGGAGGAGAATTGTTCCCAAGGTTATGGCTATAGTATCATTAAAGGAATGGAGGACCATTGTGGTTTATGACATGATATTCTTTAGCAGTTGGAGTTGGTCAAAAGCATGAAAGGAGATAATATTAATACTAGCTCCCCCATCAATCATCACCCTTTTTATGTGGGTTTGATTGATGTATATAGTGATGAAAGGGGAGGATCAGGATCTTTAGGATAAACAGAAGGTATTTATGAATCATTGAAGGTGGCAAGGGTAGAGAGTTGAAGAGCACCAACAAATGTAGTAAGAGGTTGAGGGTCTTTAGTTGGGACCTCTATAGATTGTATGGCTTCTATCAGTGCTTGGAAGTGATGAGGTGAGGTGTTGATTAGTTTGTACAGGATCATCTTCACCAGTGTCTAGTGAAGCTATTTCAGAACTACTCATTGGAAAGATTTAGAAGGGTTGGAGGGAGAGGCACCCATAATGGATATTTTAATTTTTGGTGAAGGGGAAGGTGAATGTGCTTGATTTCAGTTGGAAGGTTGAGGGGGGAAGGATATGTCCATATAATGGACACTTTGGTCTTTCCCTTATCCTTTTGTTGGGCCCGAGATCAGGTGACCATATTGATAGTGTGGATAAGGGGAAACGTTAGGCTAGAAGGTTGCTTTAGTTCCTCTTCACTCTTGGGTGAGAGTGTGGGAGTGGGTGAGTGTTGGATAGGTTCATTTGGTGGTTGGGTTGGGAATAGGATCAAGAGAGGTTCATATGATAATAGATCATCCTTGTCCCATAAGTTATAGACAAGTCCTTGGAGAGCTTTGTAGTTCTCTATGTTGTGTCTAAGTGTCCTATGGTATAAGCAGATTAAACTGTCATTGAACCAATATGGTTTAGGACTTGAAGGATCAAAGGGTTTGATAGGTGGTAGGTTTAAATAGGAATTTTGTAACAACCTTTGTAAAATGGTCAAATAAGATTTGAGCAAAGGCGTTAAGGGTTCTAGGCTTTTGGTTTTTGAGGTGGGATCCTTTTTAGGAGTAGGCTTCATCATGGGAGTTGTGGGTGGTAGAATGGTTTTGGTAGGTTGGTTTGATTCGGGTTATATGGCATTGGATGGTTTTGAGGTGGAAGGTTTAAAGGTGAAATATTTGGAGGTGGGTGGTTGAGATGATGAAGGTTTGGAGATAGGTGGGTAGGTAGAGGTAGGTAGTTTGGTTAAGAATGATGGGGAGTTTGATGTTTGGAGGGGTAAGTAAAGGTAGATTAAAAGGAGGAAGTTTATTTTGGGTAGTATGAGCTCCTAGGATGGAAGAAGGATGGGGACCCAAGATAAAAGGTAAGAGGGAAGGGGGTGGTATGGTTCTGGTTCTTGGTGGGAGTTAGGATAGCTCCACCTTCTTGGTTGTTTTGGGTAAGGCTTTCTTTAGTGGAATAGATGGGGTTAAGTCCAACTTCAAAGACGGGTGGATAAGGCTATAAGTAGGAAACATCCCTAGGTTCTTGATAGGTTTGCTTAGAGAGGCGTAAGGTGATTTGATGATTTTGGATGGAAATGGTTTGGATGGTTCTTCCATGGTTTTGGGAAAAAGGGTTTTTGGTGAAGGGGTTGAGGTGATTATAGGTTTAAGGGTAGGTGTAATTTAATATGGGGTGGATGAAGGAGAGGTCAAAGGTTCATGCTTGTTTTGATAGGGGAGTCCAAGATGGTGCCAAAAGGTGGCTCGATCCATATTGGGTTAAGAAGAGAAGTCTAGGGTTTAGACCAGTTTAGAGAAGGGTTTGTAAAATTGGTTTGGTTCCTTGGGCATTGAATTCAAGAATTAGACCCATATGTTGAGGTGAGGGAATGGTTTCATCACCCTTGTCTTTGATGAAAAGTTGCAAGATTTCAGAGGATGTTTCCTCTATGGAATGAGTAGATAAGGTGATCTCTCCTTGTGGAATGGTTTCCAAAGAGAGAGTGGGTGATTCCATGATGGGGGAGAAAGGTGTGATGGAAATGGTTGCCTCCTTTGGTATTTATATCAAAGGAGAGGTGGGTAAGTATTTTATCTTATCAATTGAAGGAAAGGAGGTGGTTGTTTCTTTTGTTTGGTACCCAAAAGAATGGAGGTTGATTCTACCACTTCAATAAGTGGAGTGAAGGAAGAGTTAGTTGAGGCCATGGTTTCCTCAATGATAGGTTTATTGATAATTGCATTAACCATATAGACCTTACGAGCATGAGATGATTCCAATTTGTTATCATCATGGTTGGTAGAAGGGGCATGATTGGGAAAAGGTTGTCAAAAGATGTCGAGTGACTGATTTGGGGGTGCATTGGGATTGTCCAATGCAAGTTTTCCTTTATCAATAAAGTTTTGGAGAATGGTTTTGAAGGTGTTACACCTACTAATGTCATGTCTAATGACATGGTGGAAAGCATAGGGCAAGAAGCATCAAATTGTTGGAGAGGTTTGATGGGGGGAAGTTGTATGATGTTAGCTTTAAGCAACTTGTCCAAAACTAAAGCATATGACTCCCCTAATGGAGTGTATTGTTTTAGGGCAGCCTAGTTTTGATTTTGATTTTGTTGATTGGAGGGGTTAGAGGAGTTGGTTTGGCTGGGTTGGTTGACAACCAGAGGTGGATCAGTTTTAAGGAAAACCCTATTTGTGATTGCCTTTGGTTTTGTATTAGGGTAGTTACATTGGTTGGGGGTTTTGGATGGGGAAGTGTCATTGGATTTGAATCTAAATTTTTTATTTCTTAGTTTCAACTTCCACTCATCAATGCCTATGATTTCTAGTTTGCATGCCATGGTGAAAGCCTCATCAAAGGTTCTGAAGGTTTGAAATTGTAAAGTAGGGACAACGTGTTTGGCACAAGATCAAGAAAAAAAATTAGTCAACTTGGGTTGGGGAAAAGAGAAAGAGAGATGGTTGATAAGACCTCTCCTTCGAGCCACAACATCAGTAATTGATTTGTCATCACATTGCCTGATGGAGTAGAGATCAGTGATGGAGACCTTTTTAGATATATTGATTGAGAAGTGGTCTAAAAAGGTTTGGGTGAGTTGGGAAAAGGAAAAGATAGAGTCCTTAGTGATATCATTATACCAATCTAATGTTGGTCTGGATAAAGACATTGGATAGGTGCGAAGGAGAAGAGCATCATCGTAGGCAATCAAGTAGCAAGAATGCCAAAATAATCTTAAGTGTTATTGGAGGGTCCTCCTTGCTTTAGAATTTAGAAAATTTGGGTAGTTCCCATTAAAAAGGATAAGCTTGGATAGGGATAGATGGTTGAATAGGTTCATTATAGATTTGATCATAAGACAAGAGCTTGTGAGCCCCAAATATAGATGACTCTAGGTTGGTCATTTTGTCCATCAACAATTCGACCAAATTTATTTGGGGTTGGGGAGTTCAATGATTATATGGTAAGTTTTGTTGGGGTTAGGTGGATGCAATATATGGATAATTGGTAGAATGTTGAGAAGATGCCACATGTTGGTATTTGGTTATTGAGGGTTGGGATGATACCACATAGGGGTTAATGGGCACAAGAGGTTGGGTAGAAGATGGAGCTATGTATCCTTGTCGATTAGGAACATAGTGTGGGTAGGGAATCATAGGTATTTATTGAGGAGTTGATGTGAGTTAGTTGGGAGGTATGATTGGATTTGTATATTGGGGTTGGAGGTATGAATGGGTTATTTGGTTGGGGGTGAGTGGTAACTCTAGTACTGATAGGTGGAAGGGTAAAAGGTATAAAAAGCACCACATTTTGAAGTGGGGTGGAGATTGGTGGGTTAGTAGTGATAAGGGGAATAGTGCTAATATGGGTAGAATGTATTCCCATGGTGATTAGAGTATGGGTAACAAGAGGTGAGGTTACTTTCGTGTTGGAGGGGTGGTTGGTTGGTGTAGGGGGTGTTTGGTTATTGGTTGTGTTGTTTGATTGAGTTTGGATGGTGATGGGTTATTGGTGGAGGAAAATGTTTGAGTGATCATAGGTTGGGTAGAGGTAGTGTCAACAAAGATGTCTTCCATAATATGGGGAGGCATCCTATAAGGTGGATCACTAGGAAGAACCAAAGTAGGGGTGTGGTGAGATAGGGTATTAAGGTAATGCTAGAGGGTTGCAAGATTGTTATCAAAGAAAGTATGGAAATTTGCATCACCTTGGACAACTATCCAAGGCATGGTATGGGGGTAGAAGGATGGGGATAACCCTTAATATCTAAGGTATACTCCATGGATAAAGAAAAAGAGGAAGGTGGCTCCTGGTTGGTTTGCTTCCTCGACTATTGTCTAGTAAAGACCATGTGAAGAATAGAAAGGAATAAAGAAAAACTCACAACTCAAACATAACATAAACAAAAAAAGAAGATCTCAAGGCAATAAAAAACATACACTAGAGTATGTTTAAAATCTTAGGGTACCTTTTATCTCATTTTTGGCTTATGCCTTAGTTACAAAATGTGAAGAAGAACTCAGTTTGTAGAACAGGTACTAGAAAAAAATTCTATGGTTGTGTTGTCCCCCAAAAATATCACTCATTTTTTGGACAACATTTGAACTATTTTGGTCCTACAGACCAAAATCCTCTCTTCCCCTTTCAAAAATTATTTTGAGCATTCAAGTTCTTTATTTTTCAAATCTTTCTCAAAAATCTACGGACTCTACAGGATTGAATCTATGGACTCTACAGGCTTGAATCTACAGACTCTGCAGGCTTGAATCTACGGACTCCGCAGGTGCATTTCTACGGACTCTTTCAAGGGACTCAAATCTACAGACTCTGCATATATGTTTCTATGGACTCAACATGCTTGAAGTTAGCAAGTTCAACAAGTTCAAAGGCTTCTACAAGTGATTTTAATCAAAATAACAAGTTTCCAATGCTTAGTCATTTTCAATATTGGTTCAATGCCTTGGTTCAACTAAAAATGTTCATCAGAAAGCTTCTAAGCAAGATTGAACCATTGAACCGTTGAACCAAAGTTGGTTCAATCGGTCGATTCAATCAGCAAGTTCAAGGGGCTGCCCCAAAGCCAAAGGAACAAGTGCCCTTACGGAGGGTTGTGAACCAAGCCAAGTGCCCTTGTGGGGGGCAGCAAGCAAAAGCGGACAAAGTGAACTCCTTCAAAAAAAGTGAACAAGGCAAAAGACAAAGCGAAATCCTTCGAACAAATTGTCTGAAGGAATTCGCCTGAAAGACAAAGCAAAAGCCCAGCAGGAAAGATGCAAAGGCAATGAAGATTTCCTTCAGACAAATTGTCTGAAGGACATGAAGGATAAAGCCTGCTGAGAGAAAAAAGCCTGAAAGCCACCACATGTCCATTATAAAGTAGAGCAGAATACGTCACGTGTCCTGTTATGACTCAGCGGAGCGTGACAAGTGTTTGCAATTGTGTTCCCCTTTTGAAGTTGCTCGAGCAAGACGTGTCGTGGAGCCCATTTTTTGTGAGTTTCTAATGAGTTTCATAATAGTGGAACTTGCCACTCATCAAAGACAGAATAAACCAATGAACTGATTGAACTTTGAATCGAAAGAGTTCAAAGTTCAATGGTTCAACATGGTTCAAAAGTTCAAAGGCGGCCTCAGTCAAAGAAAAAGTAGCGCACAAGTGGTTCAACGGATGGTTCAACCAAGGGTCAAAGAAGTGATTGAACCAAGAAGCGATTGACTGAAAAGAGAGCCCAAAGACTCAAAGAGAGAAGATCGATGCAAAGGACCAGAAATGTCTTCGAAAGAGTTATTTCCAGTAAGTGGAATAGTGGATCGAGTAGACTTCTGAGTGCACCAAACCAAGGACATGGCCTATTTTCTTCCATGAAGTAAAGACAAATATGCAAAGGACCAGATGGTCCATATTAAGGAGGAGACATATCAGATGAAGGGACACGCCATAGTTATGGCAGCGCACTGTTCTCAGCATGGTCTCTCCAGACAAAACTAGAGATGCATTGAAGACACTGACTGTAGCATGTGCCATCCCATGGAAAAAGGCACCAATCCTTGGGTAGTTGCTATAAGTTTGTATTTTCTCTCATTTGTAAAGGAGACTTTTCATTTTACAAGAGCGAAACTCTGCCAATTTTGAAAGAAGAAGACTGAGACTTTGAGCTTAGGTTGTAATTTCATTTTCATTTTTATTTGAATGAGAAAGCATGTCTTTCACAGACTTTGTGCTATTCTGACTTGTGTCATTTTAGAAGATCATTTTTACGTCTGTCTTTTGAAGGTGTCCTTATTCACTTAATTTGGTAATCAGAATTAGTGAAGGTAATAGAGAAGTGTCCTGAAACCAACTGTGGGAAGACTTTGTGCTTTAACAATTGTTTTCAGTTTGTGTTTTTATTTTCTTTTTGTGTTGAGGATTCTAGGATGACTTTGTGCCCCCAGTATCCTTTGTGATATACTCTTTGGGTAGTTGAGGTGGAAACTTTGCGTTCTGCTTCATCTTGTTGTTGCTACGCCCTTTTGATTACTGGTTACTTTACTACCTAAAAGAAACTCCTGTTGTTTCCTACCAAAACACTTCCGAAAGAAGAGAAGTGCCTTCAGTGTTTACACCAAGATTTATCCTTTATCTGTGTGCATCATCTCTAAAAGAAGAGAGATGGATGGTTTATCCTACCCTCGTGTCTTACTTTCTACTTATATATATAGTATATAGCCTCCGCATATTTAATAGGGAACCTCCCCTTAATGAGAGGAGAGATTTGTCCCCTGTTGATGTAGTAAACTTGCACACCATGATGACCCATCTCCCTGTGTTGTGGTGATAGGAACTATTTTGGTCACCAGTTAGTTGGCTGACAAAATATTCACCCAATAGTTTTTGGTGACTCCACTGGGGAAGAGTGCACAGTTTGAAGTCTCAAACTTTAAGCTGAATCAGATCCTGCTCTTTTCCATTTTTTGTTCTGCAATCTGACAACTCCATGTTATACTAGAGGCCACAAATTCCAAGGTGTTTTTGACCCTGCTTTTGAGTTGGTGCAGCAAAGTAATTTTGAGTTGTTTCCTCCACAACCTCACCTTAGACGAACTAGGAGTCTTCCTCCTAGCCCTACTAGGCCACCAACACAAGGCATAACTTCTTTTTCTGCTACTGGCCAAGCTTTACCTATCCACGCTTCGCTTGGATTAGTGATCCCACTTTTGCATAATCAAATCATGGCTCAAGGCCCTTAGGGTAATTCTTTTGGTCCCCTAAACTTGACTCCACCTCTTCATGAGCTTCCACGGAGTTCAAGGAAGAATTTCCCCTAATTCTTTGGCGATGGGAGGTTCATCCTGATGAACACATTACAGCTTTCAGCATAGCCTGCGGTGTAATAGGGGTGGAATTTAAAGACATAGTGGTCAGGATATTCGTGGAGACACTACAAGGCGCTACTGTAGACTAGTTTTACCACCTACAGGCTGGATCAGTGACTGACTGGGACACTCTAAAAGATAAATTTGAAGGCAGGTTCAAGCCTACAGAAGATGCACATGCCTTGCTAGCCCAGCTCACTCAGATGAAGAAAGAGCCTCATGAGCCTATGAGGGATTTTATTACCAGGTTCAACAAGCTGAGGCACAGGATTCCCATGGTCGCCCAATGAACACCTTAGAATCTCAAGTGTTTCTTCATCAACTCACATCTGCCTGAAGTGAGTTTCTTGCTGAGACGAGCTAGGCACATAGACCTTATTGTTGCTCAAGACTTGGCTACTGAGGTAGAAGATGACCTTATCTTGGCTAGAAAGATAAGAAGAGATCCAAACAGAGGTAAATCTTCTCCTTCTTCTAAATACTCCCCTTCAGCCACCACTGATCCAATGGTGTAGAAGCTAGCATATGAATTGCTGGTCCTTAGAAGACAAATGGCCCAAGTTATGTCTGCTTCTCCTAATCGGGATATGCCAAGGAGGACATTTCAAAATCAGGCATACCAAGGCAATGCTATCAGGAATCAAGGGTAGCCAAATCACCTTCCTCCCCTATAGAGGAACCTTGCCCTTGAAGCGCCTCCAACCAACTTAGCAGTTGGATATTTGGAAACAAAACATGATTTCTCTTTCCAACCTGAGTTTGATCAAGAAAATGACGTTGGTCTCTTCATGGAGGATCAAGAAGAATCAACTGGTGACTCCCACATCAGTTTCTTGAACTATCAAGATGAACCCAAAAGAGAAGGTAATGCAGCTAAGGGGTCATATGCTATATTCACCCAGTCCAAGAATCAATCAGCTCAACAAGCTAATAAGGAGAAAGTAGAGGAGCGACCTCAACTAGCAGTTTCAATTGCAAAGCGGGGATCCACTCTTCCTTTCTAGCCAAAGGACCTGGTGATTGTGAGAAAGGTAAGTACCCCAAATGCCCCTACGCTTTCTACTTCAAATTTGCAGTCCAGTCCTCCCCCTTTCAAAAATCAAAAGGATGAACTCCCATCCTCTGCTCCTAGATAATTCCAGGGATTTGATATCATTGACCATATAAAGATAACCAAAATTTAAATGTCTGAATTTAAATTTCTGCAGTCTCATCCTGAGCAATTGGACAAGTTGGTTCAATGTGTCAAGAACCAAACCATCCCTGCAAGACAAGAGGTTAATAAAGTAACTCATGGTCCCCCAAGGAACATGCCCATCCCAAACAATCTTGTCATTACCCCTCCTGCTACCCCTGGGAAAATAGAGTCTTTCTATGTTTCCCTATTGATAAATGGTCACCAGCTCAACAATTGCATCATTGATTCTGGGGCTTCAGATAATGTCATGCCTGCTAAAGTAGTAGAATCTCTGGGTCTCACACTGACCAAGACATTTGGGAGATGTTTCTCCATGGAAAATAAATAAGTGCCACTATTGAGGCAAATTAAAGATGCCCAATTTGCATTTGTTGCCTTTTCAGACAAGCAAATCAAGATGATTGTCCTAGTGGCCGACGTCCCAGCATCATATGGCATCCTTCTTAGGTAGAACTTCTACAAGGATGCTGGAGGGGAATTAAGCATGGACATGTCTCAGACAAGAATCCCTATGAAAGGCGTAATGTAGAGGTTACTCCCTGAGAAGGAGGCAAAATATGTCGTTACTCAGACATCAAGGCCTGAAGCTCAAATTCTGTTTGAGTCTTCAGGCAGGGATAATTATTTTCTATCTACTGAAGACATTCATGTTTCAGTAGATGAAAATCCTATAGGTGATGATCTGGGAATTGGTTCAGACGAAACAACACCAAGTATGCTTGATAGCACCAATCATTGGCAGGTGTTGAATGGAAACAATCAAATCATGAGTTGGATTGAACCAGAAGAGCAACCAATTATGGTAATGGACCATGCTGCTGTGCATCAAAATCAGGAAAAGGAACTTTTTGCCAAGAGAGCAAAGATTCATGGTTTTCAAATTAAAAGTCAAGTCTTGCTATGGGGCAAGAGGAGAAAACCAAAGGGAGGACATAGAAAATTGGTTTCTTGGTGGAGAGTTCCATTCACCCATCACCGATTCTGGAGAGAAAATGGCTTCTTACTAGTTTATCAAGACAGAGCGCCATTTTCACTGCCTCTCAAGGTACAGCATCTGAGGTACTTCAATTCTTGAAGTATCATATAAGATCATCTGTACATATGTATATTTGTATAGTCTTTTGCTTCGATTTTGTTCATTTCATTTTCATTTTTGGAACCTTTCTTTTTGGGTAGCTCGACTCTGTAGCCCAATGGCGCACTTCAAGGCACTAGAGATCCTGGTTTCTACTCCCCTCAGTTGTTCTAAGTTTTCAACTAAAGGAAGTTCCCCAACTGGAGCCAGCTGTTATCCCCCAAAAATATCACTCATTTTTTAGACAACATTTGAACTATTTTGGTCTTACAGACCAAAATCCTCTCTTCCGCTTTCAAAAATTATTATGAGCATTCAGGTTCTTCATTTTTCAAAGATTTCTCAGAAATCTACAGACTCTATAGGCTTGAATCTACGGACTCTGTAGGCTTGAATCTACGGACTCTACAGGCTTGAATCTACAGACTCTGCAGGCGCATTTCTATAGACTCTTTCAAGGGACTCAAATCTACGGACTCTGTAGATATGTTTTTATAGACTCAACCTGCTTGAAGTTAGCAGGTTTAACAGGTTCAAAGGCTTCTATAGGTGAGTTTAATAAAAAGAACAAGTTTCCAATGCTTAGTTATTTTTAGGATTGGTTCAATGCCTTGGTTCAACTAAAAATGTTCATCAACAAGCTTCTAAGCAAGATTGAACCATTGAACCGTTGAACCAAAGTTGGTCCAATCGGTCGGTTCAATCGGCAGGTTCAAGGGGCTGCCCCAAAGCCAAAGGAACAAGTGCCCTTACAGAGGGCTGTGAACCAAGCCAAGTGCCCTTGCAGAGGGCAGTGATTAAAAGTAGACAAAGTGAACTCCTTCGGAAAAGTGAACAAGGCAAAAGACAAAGCGAAATCTTTCGAACAAATTGTCCAAAGGAATTCACCCAAAAGATAAAGCAAAAGCCCAGCGGGAAAGATGCAAAGGAAAGGAATATTTCCTTCAGACATTTTGTCCGAAGGACATGAAGGATAAAGCTCGTCGAGAGAAAGAAACCTGAAAACTGCCACGTGTCCATTATAAAGTAGAGCAGAATACGTCACGTGTCCTGTCATGACTCAGGGGAGTGTGACAAGTGTTTGCATATGTGTTCCCCTTTTGAAGTTGCTCAAGTAAGATGTGTCATGGATCCCATTTTTTGTGAGTTTCTAATGAGTTTCATAACAGTAGAACTTTCCACTCGTCAAAGACACAGAATAAACCAATGAATCGATTGAACTTTGAACTGAAAGAGTTCAAAGTTCAATGGTTCAACATGGTTCAAAAGTTCAAAGGTGGCCTCAATAAAAAAAAAAGTGGCACACAAGTGGTTCAATGGATGGTTCAACCAAGGGCCGAAGAAGCGATTGAACCAAGAAGCAATCGACTAAAAAGAGAGCCCGAAGACTCAAAGAGAGAAGATCGATGCAAAGGACCAGAAATGTCTTTGAAAGAGTTATTTCCAGTAGGTGGAACAGTGGATCGAGTAAACTTTTGAGCGCACCAAACCAAGGACAAGACCTATTTTCTTCCATGAAGTAAAGAAAAATATGCAAAGGACCAGACGGTCCATATTAAGGAGGAGACATATCAGATGAAGGGACATGCCATAGTTATGGCAGTGCACTGTTCTCAGCATAGTCTCTCCAGACAAAACTTGAGATGCATTGAAGACGTTGACTGTAGCATGGGCCGTCCCATGGAAAAAGGCACCAATCCTTGGGTAGTTGCTATAAGTTTGTATTTTCTCTCATTTGTAAAGGAGACTTTTCATTTTACAAGAGCGAAACTCTGCCCATTTTGAAAGAAGAAGACTGAGACTTTGAGCTCATGTTGTAATTTCATTTTCATTTTTATTTGAATGAGAAAGTAGGTTTTTCACAGACTTTGTGCTGTTTTGACTTGTGTCATTTTAGAAGATCATTCTTACGTCTGTCTTCTGAAGGTGTCCTTATTCATTTAATTTGGTAAGCAGAATTAGTGAAGGTAATAGAGAAGTGTCCTGAAACCAACTGTGGGAAGACTTTGTGCTTTCATAGTTGTTTTCAGTCTGTGTTTTTCTTTTCTTTTTGTGTTGAGAATTTTGGGATGACTTTGTGCCCCCAATATCCTTTGTGATATACTCTTTGGGCAGTTGAGGTGGAAACTTTGTGTTCTGCTTCATCTTGTTGTTGCTATGCCCTTTTGATTACTAGTTACTTTACTACCTAAAAGAAACTCTTGTTATTTCCTGCAAGAACACTTCTAAAAGAAGAAAAGTGCCTTCAGTGTTTACACCAAGATTTCTCCTTTATCTGTGTGCATCATCTCTAAAAGAAGAGAGATGGATGGTTTATCCTACCCCTGTGTCTTACTTTTTGCTTATATATATAGTATATAGCCTCTTCATATTTAATAGGGAACCTCCCCTTGATGAGAGGAGAGATTTGTCCCCTGTTGATGTAGTCAACCTGCACACCAGGATGACCCATCTCCTTATGCTGTGGTGATATGAACTATTTTGGTCACGAGTTAGCTGGCCGACAAAATATTCACCCAACAAGTTGGTTTCAGGTGTTCAAGGCTCACAAAAACATTTCTGTTGGAAATCAATACGTGGCTTGGTATTGGGGCCTACCCCCTCCATTCACACACCATAACGATAAGGATGTCGAGTGCTTAGCCAATATATACTGATTTCTAGAGTTTATACTCAATCAGAGAGCTAAGTTTTGGTTTCTCTTCTTGGTAATGACCTCCAAGTAAGATATCCAAAGGGTGTAGGTGAACCACTAGGAGATGAAACCCTAGCGGGCCTTATATCAATTGTTATGATGTTTTGATTGATTTAAGTGGTTTGGTAAGTGTGTGATAAAGAAGTGAAGCTATGATTGAATTACTTTGCCTTTAATTTTAACTATGTAAGCTAAACATGCAAGCAATTAATGTATGCAAGGTTTATTTTAAAACCAAAATAAATTTTGATTTCTTTATATGAGCATAAAATAAGGAAGAAAAGGGCACCTAGATGTTACTAAGTCCCAACGGGTGTGCCATAATGTTTCTATTAATTTCAGTATATTTTCTTCAAAAGAAGAAGTAAGAAACTAGATTAAAGTGTGGTAGAAGACCCTATTTGTTTATGTGCGTGTGATCTAAATGATTGTGAAGAGCTCCTCTTTATCTTATGAAGAATGCCCTATAGATAATAAAACACTAAAATAAAAGGGTTGTTAGATAGATAGCAAGGTGGATTGCTTAGCACGAGTTAGATCCAAGAAGCATAAGCTTACTAAGAGGTTGTAAATCCACACTCTTAAAATAGTTAAGTTGAAGTAAATAAAAATGAAATATTTGCATCAAATGATAGAAAAGATTACAAGGAAATGCAAGAAGAAAAAAATTCTTGATAAAAGAAATAGACTAATTATGGCAAATAATAGGTCAATACTAATGCTAAAGAGGTCAGTTTGAGTTCAAAAAATAGGTGGGGAATCTATAAATAGGCAAAAGGACCGAAAGTGGAATCTGGTTGGGAGTAAGTAGGTGGAAATAGCTTGTTGTTTTTTACCATAGTGATTTTCAATGATTAAGGTGACCGTCAGTGGTTGGATGACCATCGATGGTTGTTGTGGATTTTATGTATGTTCAAAAAAGCAAAGTGGAATGGATACAACAAGATGCTAGAGGTTTGTTTGGGAGTCAGGGGGTCAGAGGGTAATAAGAAAAAGGGTGTGGTTCATGTAAAGATGTCAGAAACTAAATAATCAAAACAAGAAATGTACTTAGCTCATTATCTAATGGTTGAAGATGGGTTGAGAAGGAATTTTTGTAGAGTAACAAGTCTCTATTATGCTTGTTGGTTGGCTAGAAGGAAGACCTTCAAAAGAAATTTTGATGAATAAACTCTTGATGTTTTGTTGGCCTGGTTGTTGGATGATTGATCACTGTGTTGATTGATTGAATGTTGATTGCTTAACTCCTGTATCCTCTTTCACCCCTGCTCCTCTCCTTTTACAGGCAAAGAGAGATGGAGGTAGAAGGTTTCATAGGAGGTTTGGTTGGTGGTTGTGATGTGTTATATTGTCATCCATATTAAATTTTGATGTGTTAGCTTGCACCTAGCTTGAGTTGTCTTTGTTCAGATGGGGAAGACCTAACCATCGACGATCAGGGTGACCATCGACGGTCAAGGTAACCATCGCTAGTCAAGGGTTGAAGGTTGAGTGGGGTAAAAGGGTAGGTTAGTGAGTTAGTTTATCTAGTTAGCTAAATTGACTTAGGGTCATGGTTAGAAGTTGGGTAATGGTCCGATCTAGGGGTGTTTCTACATCTAGAACAATTATGTGTAGTTTTCTAGTGTCTACTATTAGACTTCTTTGGTATAGATTGGATGTCAAATGTTAGGAAGTCCTCTAAGAGATTCAAAAATTAATGCTTGTAGGCCTTTAAAAGATGATTTTTTACTACATTAACTCCTCTCACCTACTACACCACTAGCTCATTGTCACCTTTCACTTGTAAAATTTTGATTCCTCTTCTCCTTGCCCATTATAGCCCATGTATGAGAGCTTCATATTATGTAGTGTTTGAAGTATAACTAAATTTAAACCTTATTGCATAATAGTACCTCTGATTAGAAGGGGGGAAAAGCATCACTCCAGCCCCACTCCCATTCTTTGATCTTGATCCATCAAAGAATAAGGTCCATATGCCTTTATGTTCTTGAGTTGGGCTTGTAAGACTCGGTACAACAACTCCTTCTTCATGCATACAATACACACCTAGGCTTGCCTCCTCAATAGTCTTGTAGGGATAAAAACCATGGTTATCAACTACCCACTCATCAAGGAGTAGATCTGATATGCCTTGAATATGGTCTTTGGACTCTTGATCATTGGTGTTCTCATCTAAGGATGATGAAATTCACATTGGATAGATTGGGCATATAGGGTTCTAAGTGAAACCTAAAAATAGGTTCAGACCTAATAGTGACCTTGTCCCATACCTAGTCCTAAAGACCATGTATGCCCAGTCAGATGAAAGGTATCCCCCAATCCTTGTAGTGAAATCCCTAGATAGGCATAGGGCAAAATATGGAGAGAGATCAACTACCATGACATCTTGTGAGATAGTACAATTAGGGCAAGCAACTAATTCAATATTGAGATCTCTTAGGACACCTACTATCTTTGTGAGAAACCCATGTAATTGTAAAACTCCCTTTTCATTGGGTTCATACTTAAACACTAACTTGTCAGCTATGGCTTTTAGAATGACTGAAGTAGAAGCACCACTATCTATAATGTAATTATGGACAAGGCAATCTCCTATTATGACTGATAAGTAGAAGGGAGGTGGCTTAACTACTTTAGGAGCTTGGATTTCACTAGGTTGACTATGATTAGCATAAACTACACTCACTTTATCAGTGTGCTTGTTTATGAGTGAAAGCTTGGAGAGCTCGTATTGAAGAAGATATTTTTGCCCTGGAATGAGTAGAGCATCCCACATAGGAATGCAAACATTAGACTTTTTCATGTAATCTACAATGATTAAGGGATAATTGGCACTCTTAGTTTGCATCTTAGGAGCAAGAGCATCAATTGTAGCTTGTGTGTCTTGTGGAATGAAGGGACTCTTCTGTCGTTGCCCATGTGTTTGTGATGTATGTTGTGTTGTAAGTGTTTTATGGGTTGTACCTTGAGTGGCAGGATTTTGGGCTTCTTGTGGGTGTGTTAGAGTGGCCTTAGATTACCCCAAACTATCTTCTACTACCTCTTTAAAGCTACCAATTTGTTATTTTGTGCTTTTAGTAACCCCTAAATCTTACCAAGCCTATCTACTTGTTTGCAAATAGATTGGTCTTGGTTGTTTGGATCTGGAAATGGAGTAATGGTGGGGGATTGAGGTTAGATTTGTGGAAACAAGGGCATGAGAGGAGTAGGAGTAAGTTTTTCTAATTTGATTAGGCAATTTTCTACTTTTATGGAGATTTCATATGATTATGGCAATGTGTTACCCCCCATGGATTGTATCATCAAAACAACATCGGAATTCGACACCTTTAGATAGTATAAGAAGGCATAGTTAGGTGTAGTCTTGATGATGATAGGAATCCTATCCCAAGTCTTTTGAAATCTATAATTAAATTCAACCATGGATTCTTGGGGTGCTCTCTTGATTGAGGTGAGTTGTTCAACCAATGAAACATGATCACTTTTATCTTCAAAATGCTTACATAGACACTCACCAAATTTATCCCATGTGTTTATGGAGGCAAGAGTGAGACCCCTATGCCATTGAAGAGATTTACCTCTCAAAAAGGTAGCCAAGAGTCTCATGGCTACATTTTCTTGGGTGATGTTGTGTACTAAGCACAAGTTAGCTATATCAACTATGTATTCCATAGGGGTGGTGGAGTTTTCCCTTGTAAACTAGGGTATGATTTTAAGGGCAATATATGGGATACTATAAAATTGGTTAAGATTTAAAGGGATACGACCATTAAAGGGTACAAATGATTGCATTCTAGGTATTGCCATTGGGATTAGAGGACTTGTAATAGATTGTGTTTAGGCATAATTAGTAGAATTGGGGGAATTAAAAGAGTTAGGAGGTGTAGTATTAGGGTTAAACCTAGGAACCATTTTCTCCTTGCAATATCTAATGATAACTCAACAAATTCAATTTGGTTACCTTTTGAAGATGATCTAGTGGACACGTTTTGCATGAAACTAGCTTCCAATTTGTCACTGATTGTCTTTAGCTTTCCAAATGTCCTCCAACATTGTCAAAGTGTGTCAAAGTAGGTCTTAATTCACTTGATAGTTGGTCCCATTGGGTGTGCCAAAACTGTTAGCTACGTAGGTGGAACCCTTCTTGAGAAAGACTGGTCACATCTACCTCAAACCTACACTAACATTGGATTAACCTATAGGCTGTGGGATACCTATGGTGTAGGTCAAACTTCTAGTTTTAATGAGGCTAGATCCCCTAATTTTTCACTTAAATACTCTCTCTAAGACCTAATCTTGTTGTAATGAAAACAGAAAATAGGTGAAAACTGGTAAAAGAACCTACATGAAGGTGGTGATGCACCAATGATTGAAGATCCTCCCTTAATTTATCCTTTAAACACACTAATGAACCTGATGAAGACTACAACTAATCAAACTTATTGATAATTTTTTAAACATGAATGTTTCATATGAAGGTTAAGTGAGAGTTCTACAACTTGAAGGACAAGGACCTAGATTTGCACAAGACATTATTAGCTCATGACACTTCAAAAACACCTCTACTTGTCAACACTTCATGCAACTTGCATAGACTAATAACCTAAAGTTAGGTGCATGAAAGGACCTACAGATGAAAATAACACTCATACATTCTAAAAATCAACTCTCATAAAGCACTCTAGCATTCAACCAAGAAATATGCAAATGTTCTTCTATCGATTCAAAGAGTACAATGTAATTTTGGTAGAGTTTTGCTACATTCAATTGAGGGATGCCAAATCAAGAGCTCAATGCCTACTTAAATATAATGTTTGAGAGAGAAAAGAGAAGAATCTATGCATAGGTGAGGCCAAGGTGGCACATGGCAGTTACAACAATCATAATCACTCACTCCATGTGTTGACACTTCTTCGATGGCTCCATTTTGGCATTGAGATGAGGTGTGGGGATGTAAATCCTCTATTTGACTTCATTCAAGGCATTGACCATGCTCAAAATAGCCCAATATTCCCTCTAATGTTAGTTACATAATGCAAATGGAAAGTTATTAGGCCTCCAAGAGGCATTGAGTAGTCTCTCCTTCAATGTGTATGTTGACTTATCCTTGAAACTGCCTCCACCCTTTCATAATGGTCTTTAATTTGGGATATGCTCACCTAAATAGGTAATGACAAAGTACAATGGTGTCTCATTAATTCCATAATGTTAGTCTACACCCACTAGAGCCTTCCATCTGTAAGTTAAATAGGCCTATCATGTTAGTTCCTCATCTTTCTACTCATTCACTATTTGAATGACTAAGGTAGATAAACCAGGGCTTCAAAAAATCTAAGAGGAATTGAAATATCCTTTGATTAACTCTTTGTATCAACACTTGGACCTTTCTCAAATATCTTCCACCTGCAAATACATTCACCTTGCTAGACTAGGCCTCTCAAACCAATTCCATAGACTAGTTATTTAGAATGAGATAACAAAGACACTTACAGGTAACTTTATGAATATTTATAGCCTTGGAGGAGTAGATCAAGTCTTTAACTTACCTTTCCCATAGTTTATGACTCTTGACTAGGTTTTGTACCCCATTCTTCACTCAAAACCTTGCAAACTTACACTTTTTAGAGGTGTTCATACAACCTTCGTACAATCAGGTGCCATGGTCATGGGCTCCTTTGAGTTGGCAACATGCTCCAAGTGTTAGTCAAGAAATTCTCAAATTTTTGAATGCATCTTTCACTAAACCTTTCTAGTCGAGTTCCTATTAGGGTTTAAGAGTGATTAGGGTTATTAGTGATGGTTCATAGAGACTAGGGCTTGAATCTTTGAACTAATTATACAAAATGCATGCTAACAAACCTCTCAACTTCCCCTAAAGTGATTGGCTCCCCATGAATAGCATCCATAATGTGGTGAGCATTTGAATATGCTCCTAGTGTGAGAAACATGCTTCCTGAGTAGGTTTTGGGTGTCTGCAAATAAGATGGCCAACTATATGGATCTCTTTAGCATTCAAAATGACTAGGATGTGTCTAAACATCATGATTGTATGTAAAAGGTCTAACAAGACCAGTCAGAGCCTAAAAACAAGGAGATGGAAAATGTTTGTATTCATCATAAGGATAGGATGGAAGGATGACTTCTAAAGCCCCTAAACAAGTCCTCTAACAGTCATCAAAGCGACCTCCATGACTAGTTCAATAAGAAGATAGGGACAAAGGTTGAAATATAATGGGCATATAGATTCTTAATTTCTTAAGGAATTTTCATAAATTTTAGGGGGTCAATCCTAGAACAAATGCCCATGGATGGAAGCTGACTAAGCGTACTTCCCCTGGCTAAAAGCTTAGACCTCCATTTTCTCTCCTTCGTATGGTCTAAGCATAAACCTAAGAAAATCTATAATCCTACCAATGAGCTCAAGGGGAAGGTAGGATGATTTTGAGATTCCTTTGCACTAAAACACTTTGTTTTCTCTCCCACTTGACATTACTGACCTCACTTTGCAAATCCCTGACTCCATCTGAGATAGTTCGTACTGTACAGATCCATACCATATGAGAAACCTTTGTAACCTACAATTTATCTGCATTTATTCTTGTTCCAGATAAAAAGACATCATTATTAGGCATTATGGAGGGAAAATAAAGGTTATGTGATATTTTGAAGTTGATGGTACGAATTAGGGGAGTTGAAAAGTCACAAATTAGCATGTGTGGGGCCCATTAAGGACAATTTAGGCATTGACCATGGTGGTAATAGGCTCAATGGGGCATGAAACATTTAAGTGATGGTCTAATGAGGCTCATGAGGCCCATTGAAGGCATGGAAGGTGGATTAGTGGCCCATCAAGGTCAAATTAGGCCTCATTATGATAAAAAAATATTGACTTTAGTACACATACATGACTTTAAATGGGCATATCAAATGGATATCATGTTAATATCTTATGAAGAGACCCTTATGACCTATTAGAGACCTCAATTGGACCCTAAGACACTTTTCATGATGTTATTGAAAGCTTGAAAGTGAACATACCTTATGTTATTAGGCAAATCAGAGATATTCATGATTTTTCAATAAATTGCCTTCTTAGTTCAACTTCACCATGTCATTTTTCACATGTTGGAGCTCCATCAAAGTGACCAAGGACCATCTAAACATGTTCAATCATCATGAAATGCTTAACTTAATTTGAATAGAGGTATGGAGAACACCAAGCATTTTATAGCATAACAAGGTAGTGAACTGATTGAATGACCCAAACACACAAGGATGGGATGCAACCATGAGACTAATGATGGATCAGGACTGAAGGGCATTAGTTTGACCCCTTTCTAGGTTTGGGACTAGAAAGTGGTCAACACTATGTACTACTAAGAATCTAGTGGCCATATGTGTTGGTCCAACATGTAGTGGAAGTACAATCTCCTCGATGGAGCACTAAACATGGCCATTAAAATCACAAATAATTGTGTCGGTAGGAGAACTGTCCTACTCTAAATAACCCAAATGTTGTATAAGTGTGATAGTGCACATATTAATACTCAACCCACTATCAACCATAACACTTTGAGAAAGTGATGAGTGGTCTAACTAGCACTGTAGTATGATACACATCAATGATATTACGTAGGGGGTGTGCATCCTCTATAGTAGTGTGATATGATACCAATGGTAGATGTGCTTGATACATATAGTGAACACCTGAAGTTAACCCTGTTTCATTAGTTGTATGCTTTGGAAATACATCCAAAAATATTTTCAATGCCTTAGCTTTCATTTATTAAACTTTGGATGCCTTTATGGGTGTGCCCACATCAGTGATGGTGGCCTCTATCAAATCTTGTATCTTATGTTTCAAGTCGATGCATCTATTTATGGTATGGCCTGGTGCCTTATGATAGTCACAAAATGCATTAGAGTCATAGTTATTTCAAAGATTTTGTGTCGTATCTGTTGGGTGAATATATTGTCACCAGCTGACTTACGGAAAAATAGTTACATCAACCACAACATAAGGAGATTTATGCGACAAAATGGGTGCGGTGACAACCAGAATGAGATAAATCTCTCCTCTCAGCAAGGGGAGGTTCCCTATAATTTATAGTGTATATATATATAAGCTAAAAATACACAAAGGGGTGAAATCACACCATCCATCTCTCTTTTTTCAGAGATGATGTTCACAAAAAAAAGGAGAATACCTGGGTAATTGCTCAAGGCATTTCTCTTCTTTTAGAAATGATGTTTAGAAAACTAGAGGAAGACTTCATAAGTAGTAACTATAACCACAAGAAACCCACGAAAGCACAAAGTCTTTCATTGCTTCTCTCACTGATTAGGACGAAGGACACTGTAGGATTAAGCGCAGCCCAAAGTCTCCACCTAAAACTACAACAGAGTGAAAGATTACGCAGGATAAGGAGAGCTCAAAGTCTCTCCAGTATCCTTTACACAAAATACAGACTAAAGACAATTATGGTAGCACAAAGTCTCCCACAATTGGCTTCAAAACATCTTCCAGCTTATTTCCACTTATTCTGCTTATTTGATTAAATGGACAAGACTGTATTTAGGAAAAAAGACATACAAACAATTTCCTAAATGACACAAGCTATTTCAACACAAAGTTTGAAAAGTCACTTGCTTTCTCATTCACTTAACAAAATATGATTAACAGTCTAAGCTCAAAGTCTAAAGAATGCCTTTCAATTTGGGCAGAGCTTCACTTCTGATAATAGAGAGATCTTTCTTATATAAAATGAGAGATTACAATATATAGCATCACAAGAAAGACTTGGGCACTTGTTTTCACGAAAATGGCCCATGCTGAATTGAATGCATTGAATATCTATGAAAGGACCATGCTAAAACAGGTCATCAACCTTCACTTTGGTGTTCTGAATCATCTCAAATGTCTCCTCCTAAGCATGGGTTGTCTGGTCTTCTTTATGACGCTTACACGACTGTCTATTTGCCTTTACTTAATGCATAAAAATAGGTCGCACCTTTGAATGTTTGCTCTTTCTGATGTCCACCTAGTGGAATGTTCCACCTACTGGAATAACTCTTCTATAGATATTTATGGATTTTTTGTAGTCGTTCCCTCCTTCCTTGCCACGTTTTATCTCTTCCTGGTGTTATGAGCTCTCGGTGCTATCTTCTCACTTTTAGCTAGCTTCTTCAGCTCTTTTCTTGGCTGGTCACTAAGTTTATTCTCAGGTCTTTTGAAAATCAACAGTTATTCCATCACCCTAAATTTGACATCCACGGGGACATCACCGGTCGCTTAAACCACTTCAAACCTTTGAACCTTGAACTCTTTTAGTTCAAAGGTTCAATGGTTCAACAATTCAATGTCTTGTAAAGGGCTGCGCTCACTTGGTTTTCTTCTTCGGTTGAACCATTTGGTTGAACCTCTTTCTAGAATCTTTCAATTCATCCATTCGCTCGAAGCTTCCACTCAAACTTTTAACTCTTTGAACCCTTTGAACCTTTGAACCTTCGAAGTTCAAGGTTCAATGGTTCAAATCTATTTTTTTGAATCTTTTGAAGCTTCGAACTCTCTGGATCCTTTCATTCTCTAAGTCCGTTGAACTCGTTGAACCTTTGAACCTTTCAAAGTTCAAGGTTCAATGGTTCAATCTTAACTCTTCAAATCCTTTTATTCTTTAAATTCATAGAAGTCGTTGAACCTTTGAACTCGTTGAACCTTTGAACCTTGCAAAGGTGGGGTTCAATGGTTCAATGGTTCATTTCAATTATTTGAAGCCCGCCGTTAAGTCTTTTGATTGAACCTCAGCATTGAACCATCCTCAAAACACTAAGGAAATGCCTTAAGTGTTTTGAACTTCCCTTTGAGAAAGCCCCTCTGTTGAACCTATGACTTCCTTAGCTGAAAAAGCTTGAATATTTGAAAAACTTAACTGCTTAGAACATTTTGAAAGAAAGAGACCATTTTGGCCTGTAAGACCAGAAATGATCAGCGTGTTGTCCACAAAAATAAGTGACGGATTTTAGGAACAACAGCTGGCTCCAATTGGGGAACTTCCATCAATTGAAATTTTGAAACAATCGAAGGGAGTAGAATTTAGAATCTCAGTGCCTTCATTTATGCCATTAGGCTACAGAGTCATGCTACCCAAAAGCAAAGGAACCAAAAACAAACAAACAACACAAAATAAAAGGAAGACTATACATAAATTATACATATGTACAACTAAACTTATTTGATACTTCAAGGATTGAAGTGCTTCAGATGCTGCCCACTGTGAGGCAGAGAAAATGGCATCTCATCTTGATAAATCAGCAAGAGACTATTTTCACCCCAAAATCAGTGATTGGCAAATGGACTTCTCCACCAGGAATCCAATTTTTTGTGCCTTCCTTTTGGTTTCCTCTTCTTGCCCCTTAACAAGACTCGATCTCTACCATGAATCTTTGCTCTCTTGCTGAAGAGTTTCTTTGCCTGACGTTGACGCGTAGTAGTATGGTCCACTACCATAATTCATTACTCTTCGGGTCCAATGAAGCATATGATTTGATTGTCAGCATAAAACACCTACCAATGGTTGGCATTATTAGGTACACTTGGTCAAAAGACCAGTTCGATAGTGTAACTGTGCTCTTCAAAGTCTTTGTGAGGAACCATGAGGGTTGCAGAGACAGCCAATGAATCTGCATGATTATGAAGCTCTCTGGGTACTGCATAAATATTGAAAGCATCAAAACTTTCAAGACAATCCCACACCAGATTGTGATAATGTCATAATCTCTCATTCTTAGTTTGATACAGGTTCCTCACCTGACAAACCACCAGCTCAGAGTCTCTCCGAGTGTGAAGCTACTTGATGCCTTTAGCTTGAGCGGTCTTTAATCCAAGCAGCAAAGACTCATACTCGGCAGTGTTGTTAGTGTTGTTGAACTGCAACTTGTATGAGTATGGAAAAATATCTCCTTGAGGAGATATCAAAACAATTCTAGCCTCAGAACTAGTAGAAAAATTGATGTCATCAAATTCTAGAATCCAAACATCATTAGAATTTGATCTTCTTTCAGATTTTTCTTCATTAGGAAGGGAAGATCCTTTTTCATCTATACTGTGCCCTACCAATTCTTCTGATGTCTTGCATAAATTTTTTGGATTGTCACTTATAAACTTTCATCTGCTAAAACAGGAATGTCTTCAGTAGACAGAAAGTAATTACCCATTCCTGAATATTCAAACAAAATTTGAGCTTCAGGGTCTGAAGTTTGAGTGACAATGTACTTTACCTCCTTCTCAGGAAGTAACCTTTGCATGACATCCTTGACAGGGATCCTCACCTCAGACAGGTCCATGGTCAATTCTCCACCAACATCCTTGCAAAAATTTCACCCAAGCAGAATGCCGTAGGAGGCTAGAATGTCGGCCACCAGGACTGTCATTTTAATTCTCTTATCTGGGAAGGCCGTAAATGCAAATTGGGCATCTTTGATTTGTCCCAAAAGTGGCACTTGTTTGTTTTCCATGGAGAAACATATCCTAAAGGTTTTAGTCAGCGTGAGACCAAGAAATTCTACCACCTTGGTGGGCATCACATTGTCAGAGGTGCTAGAATCTATAATGCAATTGTTCAGCTCATGACTATTTATCAGTAGGGAAACATAAAATGGTTATGTCTTCCTAGGGGCAGCTGGAGGAGTGATGACAAGATTATTTTGGGTGGATGTGTTCTTTGGGGGACCAGGAGTTACTTTGAAATTTCTTGTCTTGTAGGGATGGTTTTATTTTTGACGCATTCAACTAGCCTGTCCAACTGCTTAGGGTTGGATTATAAGAATTCAAACTCAGACATTTGAATTTTGGTCTTCTTAGCATGGTCAATTATATAAAATGACTAAAATGAATTTGAAACAGAGGAAGGCAGTCCATCAATCTAGGTTTTACTGGGTGTGGGACTGGTTTGTGAAATTGAAGTAGAAGGTGCAGGATTGTTTGAGGTACTTACTTTTTTATTGCTCACCGGGTCCTTTGATTGGAAAGGTAGAGAAGCCCCTCATTTAGCAATTGAAATTGCTGGTCAAGATTCTTCTCCTATTTTTCTCTTATCAACTTTTTGAGTTGACTGGTTCTGGGACTTGGTAAATACAGCGTATGATCCATCAAACACTTCTCACTTCATCCTGGTAATTCAGAAAACCAATGTTGGAGTCGCCAACTGATTTTTCTTAGCCTTCTATAAAGAGTTCAGCGTCATCTTCTTGGTTCAACTCAGGTTGGAAAAAAAAATCAAATTCAATTTCAAGATAAACAACTGCTGAGTTAGCTGGTGTTGCTTCAATGGCAAGCTTCCCTGGTGGGGGAAGAAGGCGATTTGGTTTCCCTTGATTTCTGGCAGCATTGCCCTAATACGACTGGTTGGAAAACATCCTCCTTGGTATATCTTGATAAGGAGGAGCAGACATTCCTTGTGCCATTTACTTTTTTAGAGCTAGCAATTCATTTGCTAGCTTTTATACCATAGGATCAGTGGTGCATGTAGAATAATATTCATAAGATGAAGAAGATTTACTTCTGTTAGAATCTTTTCTTATCTTCTCTGCCAAGATAAGATCATCTTCAACCTCAGTGGCCAAAATCTGAGCTGTAGCAAGATCTATGTGGCCAGCTCACCTCAATAGGAAACTCACTTTAGGAAGATGAGAATTGATGAAGAAACATTTGAGATTCTTAGGTATCGGTTGAGTAATTGTGGGAATCCTGTTCCTCATCTTATCAAATTTAGCAATGAAGTCTCTCATAGGTTCATGAGGCTCCTTCTTCATTTGTGTAAGCTGGGCTAATAGGGCGTGTGCATCTTCTGCAAGTTTGAATCTAGCCTCAAATTTGGCCTTGAGAGTGTTCTAGTCAGTCATTGTTTGTGCTTGCAGATGATAAAACCAATCTGCAATAGTGCCTTGTAATGTTTCTACAAATAGTATGACTGCAATGTCTTCATATTCAATGCCTATCACACCACAGGGTATGCAAAAGGCTGCAATATGTTCATTAGGATGAACCTTCTCATCACCATAAAACTTGAGATTTTTTTTCTTGAACTATGAGGTAGCTCATGTAGAGGTGGGGTTAGATTCAGAGGACCAAAAGTATTACCCTAGGGGCCTTGAGCTGCCATGATATGAATGTTGAAAAGAGGGATAATAAATCTCTGTGGGATATGTATAGACAAAGCTCTACTAGGAGAGGATAGAGAAGCTTTGCCTGGTATTTGGGGACTTGATGTTTGTAGAAAGAAAACTCCTGGTTCGCTGAAGGCGAGATGGTGTAGGAAAAAGATCAAAATTACTTAGCTGCACCAACTCAAATACAGGGTCAACAATACCTTGAGCTCTCTGGCTTCACGTGTACGATGGATCTGCCAGAGTGTAAAATGAAAATAAAAAATAACTAAAACTGATTCAATTTGAAGCTTGAGGCTTCAAACTGCTTGTTCTTCCCCAACTAAGTTGCCAAAAATTGTTGGCGTGGAGCTGTTGGAAAAAGATCAAAATTACTCATTTATCCCCAACGTAGTCACCAAAAACTGTTGGTGTGGAGCTGCTCGTTCTATCCCTACAAGATATGAAATGCTCCAATTTGAATAAAATGAAAAGGGACTGAAAATGCTCGTCGATCCCTAGCAGAGTCACCAAAAACTATTGGTGTGGAGCTGCTGGAAAAAGATCAAAATTACTCGTTCATCCCCAGTGGAGTCGCCAAAAACTGTTGGCATGGAGCTGCTGAAAAAAATCAAAATTACTCATTCATCCCCAGCAGAGTCGCCAAAAATTATTGGGTGAATATTTTGTCACCAGCTGACTGACGACAAAATGGTTACATCAACCACAACATTATGATATTTATGCGACAAAATGGGTGCGGTGACCATAGCCAGAATGAGATAAATCTCTCCTCTCAGCAAGGGGAGGTTCTTTATAATTTATAGTATACATATATAAGCTGAAAATACACACAGGGGTGAAATCATACCATCCATCTCTCTTTTTTTAGAGATGATGTTCACAAAGAAAAGGAGAATTCCTGGGTAATTACTGAAGGCATTTCTCTTCTTTCAAAAATGATGTTCAAAAAACCAGAGGAAGACTTCCTAGGTAGTAACTATAACCATAAGAAACCGATGAAAACACAAAGTCTTTCATTGCTTCTCTCACTGATTAGGACGAAGGACACCGTAGGATTAAGCGCAGCCCAAAGTCTCCACCTAAAACTACAACAGAGTGACAAATTACGAAGGATAAGGAGAGCTCAAAGTCTCTCCAATATCTGTTACACAAAACACAAAGTAAAGACAATTATGGTAGCACAAAGTCTCCCATAATTGGCTTCAAAACATCTTCCAGCTTATTTCCACTTATTATGCTTATTTGATTAAATGGACAAGACTGTATTTAGGAAAAAAGACATAAGAATACTTTCCTAAATGACACAAGTTATTTCAACACAAAGTTTGAAAGGTCACTTGCTTTCTCATTCACTTAACAAAATATGATTAACAGTCTGAACTCAAAGTCTCAAGAATGCCTTTCAATTTGGGCAGAGCTTCGCTTCTGATAATAGAGAGATCTCTCTTATACAAAATGAGAGATTACAATATATAGCATCACAAGAAAGACTTGGGCACTTGTTTTCATGAAAACGGCCCGTGTTGAATTGAATGCATTGAATATCTATGAAAGGGCCATGCTAGAACAGGTCATTGGCCTTGACTTTAGCATTTTGAATCATCTCAAATGTTTCCTCCTAAGCATGGGTTGTCTCATCTTCTTTATGATGCTTACACGGCTGTTTATTCGCCTTTACTTAATGCAAAAAAACAGGCCGCGCCTTTGAATGTTTGCTCTTTTTGATGTTCACTTGGTGGACTATTCCACCTATTGAAATAACTCTTTTGCAGATATTTCTAGACTTTCTGTAGTCATTCCCTCCTTCCTTGCCATGTTTTGTCTCTTCCTAGTGATCTGAGCTCTTGGGGCTATCTTCTCGCTTTCAGCTGGCTTCTTTGGCTCTTTTCTTGGTTGGTCGCTGAGTTTGTTCTCAGGTATTTTGAAAATCAATGGTTATTCCATCACCCTGAATTCGACGTCGATGGGGGTGTCACTAGTCGCTTGAACCACTTTGAACATTTGAACCTTGAACTCTTTTGGTTCAAAGGTTCAATAGTTCAACGATTCAATGGTTCGACGATTCTATGTTTTGTAAAGGGCCGCGTTCACTTGGTTTTCTTCTTCGGTTGAACCATTTCTTTGAACCATTTGGTTGAACCTTTTTCTGGAATCGTTCATTTCATCCATTTGCTTGAAGCTTCTGCTCGAACTTTGAACCCTTTGAACCTTTCAAAGTTCAAGGTTCAACGATTCAGATCTATTTCTTTGAATCCTTTGGAGCTTCAAACTCTCTTGATCCTTTCATTCTCTAAGTCCATTGAACTCGTTGAACCTTTGAACCTTTTGAAGTTCAAGGTTCAATGGTTTAACGGTTCAATCTTAACTCTTCGAATCCTTTTATTCTTTAAGTCCGTCGAAGCCATTGAACCTTTGAACTCGTTGAACCTTTGAAACTTGCAAATGCGGGGTTCAATGGTTCATTCCAATTGTTTGAAGCCCACTGTTAAGTCTTTTGATTGAACATCGGCGTTGAACCATCCTCAAAACACTAAGGAAATGCCTTAAGTGTTTTGAACTTCCCTTTGATAAAGCTCGCTTGTTGAACCTGCGACTTCCCTAGCTGAAAAGGCTTGAATATTTGAAAAACTTAATTGCTCATAACATTTTGAAAGAAAGAGACCATTTTGGCCTGCAGGACCAAAAATGATCGGCATGTTGTCCACAAAAATAAGTGATGGATTTTGAGAACAACAATATCAACCTCTTTGATGGGAGGGAGAGATATGACATTGCATTCTATGAGTTATTGTAACACGTGTGTCATGATTCTAAAAGGTTGGTGAAAACTTTTTGTGGAGAAGATGATAAAACCAAGTGAGGAAGTGGCTTTGAAGCTATGTTAACTATGGCCTTTAGATCACTCTTGTTTTCAGTGGCCCTTACTTTTTGTGGAGGCTTATTAGAACTCTTATTAGTTGATTCTAATCCACTTGTATACTTTAATTAGCCCATAAAGAGAAGTTTGATTTCCCTTTTTTTCACTATGGGGCATAAATTTGTGAACGTTGGAAATTTATTGAACAAGATAACTTCATTCAATGCTAGTAGTAAACTCTGTTTGAATTTGTCTTAGAGCTCTCTATCTGCCATGGGGCTAGTCATCTTTGCCAATATAATTTTATATCGCAAGACATATTTTGCAATAAACTTATTGGAATTTTGCTTTATTTGTGCCACTTGAGCATATGAGATATTATCACTTATGTTAGTTGAAAAGTGTGCTAAAAACATATATGCCAATGGATTGAATGTGGTGATAGACTGATTTGAAAGATCATATAGCCACTGTAAAGCATAGTCCATTAGACTACGTGGGAATAACTTAGTAAGGAACCAATCATTGGACACGTAGTCTAAATATGCTGCATGGAAAGCTCATAGATGGTGCTCTGGGTCACCTTTGCCATCATACAAAGTAAGCTTAGGTGTCACAAATTCATATGACAAAGGAGTTGTTGTTATGTGATGTGCCAAAGGTGTATGTAAAAGAACATGAGAATCCAAGGCATGTGATGGCCTAGTAGTACCCTACTCAAGATGTAACACCTTAGCCTGTAGAGAATGAATCTCATGCATAAGGTATTGTACATCTAGAGAGGAAGAACTAGCCATAGGAGGTATTGCTATTATTAAAGGTTGTTTGAGTTAAACCATGTTGTACAAGTTGAGTTGCCCCCAAAGTATGTGTAACAATATTATTATATGGGGGAGTAGAAGATTGACCATTATTGGATTTTTGAAGTTCCTCGTGGACAATATTGATAAATTCATCTTGCCTATCTAGATGTTTGGAAACAAAATCTTGTATTTGTCTCTTATTAGTTTCATCAAATTCTTTATTGAATTTTGTCATTGTAGGTTGGGAAGTAGGAAAACAAACAATTGTAAATTTTGAACCTTTAAAGAATTTTAATTTGTGAAAGATTGCAAGAATTAAATACTAAAACAAATATGAGATTTTGGAACTTATATCCAAGCATAGAAAACAAAAGGATACAAACCCTAAGAGCATATAAGGCTACGATTTTAGCAATATTCGAAGTAAGTCAGGTTCACCAAATAATTCAACTTTTTAGGGTTATGGAGTTTAAGCTCTAGGTTGTTAAAAGGTTTGAGTATAGTAAATCAGAGTAAAAATATGCAATAAATATAGCCATTGATTTGTAATAGAATTGACCTTGTTTGACCTTTTTAAAAATAACAATAAATTATGTAAACAAGTACTTAGCTAGAAACTGTTTGAGATGGGAGATATGGAAGTTACAAACTAGGACGGGAGTTGATTTGAGTGTTGCAGACAAGATCCAAGTGTCAAAACCCTTCTTGGATAGTAGCACCAATGGTGTTAATGTCCTTATTTTGGTGCTAGTGTTCTTTGTGCATAACTATTCCAAGCTTCTGGGTACACTTGTGTCTGACTCTGTCAAGTTTGTTCATGTGTGCATGAGTTCTGATTCCTTATCAGTGACATGTTTTGACTGATTTTATATGCAAACTTTAAACTTCCATGTTGCTAGGGCATCCGACTAGCACAAGTAGCAAAGTGTGATGTTAGTGGTGTAGGTTGGACATCTTCAACACCTTGTTGTGATGAGAGTTGCTTACATACCAATACTCTGATGAGAGATCAAACCCAATATAATTCTCCCCACCTAAGTATTAGTGCAAGTGCAAGTGAAGCTAGTATGCATGCTAGTTTGAGTGCTTTTGAGTGGAGCTTGAGACTGAAAATCTAAGTATTCTAAGCTTGGGATGGCTATAGACAGTTGTATACAGAAGTAAGGCAGAATAGAGATTGACAATCTTGATTTTGCATAACTTGTTATGAGTTTGTTTGTGTTATTTACATTTGATTTCCATCTAGTGGATAAAAGGCTAAAAGACACACACACACACACACACACACACACACAGACACACACAATTATAGTGCATGTGTGGGCTTTAAAAGAAGTCCAAGCCGACGCTAGGTGGTTTTTAATTTGAAAGGACATCCATTGGTAACAAAAGGCGGGAAAAGGACAATAACACCCACACTAGGACACTAGCACCATTGAAGCTACTGTCCAAATTATGGCGGTAGTGTCTAGGTGACAAAACTTGAGGTACAAAGGCCATAATGCTAAAGTGAAGGTCTGAGACAGTTTTAAGGATGTTTAAGGATGCATGTGGTCCACATGAAGGTTGAATAAGTGTCTAAATAGGCCCTAAGATAGGTCTAAGGCTAAAAATAGGGATAAATAGTGTCAAGTAACACTCTTATCACTCAAGTGTCATTTTTAAATGATTACAATATCTTTAAGAACTTTATTAAATACTTTCTTGAAATCAACAAAACAAAAAAAAAACTTTTTCTTTTGCCATTCCATATTTTTTCAATTAAATAAGTGCAAGATGTTATTGAATGCTTTAGCCCAAGTCGGCTTGTCCTTTGGCTTATATCCATTTGACTTGCATTTTGTTTTTGTTATAATAAGAATCAATTACAATTTGTCATTATCTTCACCTAGGTATGGGTTTCTACTCTGATAACTAAGTAGCCACCTTCATGCTTCGTCTTGCTAGGCTCTCACCATGTCTAGGCTTCTGATTCAGGTTCACATCCACTATAACCCACCCTCATCTCGATAAAGTCCAATCGAAGAGAGTGAGACCCCCAAAGGCACAAGTTTCAAACGGCTGACTTCAAATTGACAAGCACTTAGCTCCATGCCAAACGTACTACCAACCACGCCCTATTTAACTTGCATTTTAACTTGTTTGCTTCAATGTCATCTAAAGATTTGAAAAAGATTTATTGACTTTTTGTAAGCTCGGAGCGGATTACTTCGTAATTATTATTCTTCAATCTAAATCCTACGTAAAGATGAAAGCACGACGAAATGAAATGAAATGAGTTTTAATAACGTCCACGAGACCAAACAATCTATGGGACCAAGTGTCAAGACCATTATAAGTTCTTCAGAATCCTTTCGATGTCATCCCGCCTCCTATGAATCTTTACCAACAGCCGGGCCGTGTTGTGTAGCCTCTCCTCAAATAACTCACTAAAACTGCCCACATTCACGTTGTTATCCTGCTGCATACGGATATCCTTGTACACATCGACTCCCTAATGAAGTGTCGTTCAGTTTCAACCTCTCTATCACTGCAGAAAATGCAAGTCCTATCTTCCCATCTTTCCTTGGGAACCGTCCATCTTCCAGTTTCACACTTAAGATGGTGTGAATCGGTCCTCAATTGTGCCACTAGGAGCCTAGCTTTACCTTTAAGTTTGGCACTTAGGTATGCTTTATCCCTGTGCTCCCAAGTGGGATTGAACTCTTTGATATAATGCATTTTTTTATGCCCAATCTGATTTGTCCACATGGCAGTCCTGAATTTTTCTAACACAAACTTTTTTATTTCCTCTTTGGAGTTAGGGCAGTCATGTAACTTAATGTCCCATTTTCTCAGCGACTTGATGTTTTGCTTCATCCACGTCTTCTTCCTCCAATCTAACACCTCATTCACCACCATTTTGGGCCACCAGTGATTCCCCATGTTTTCAACCTTTTTTAGGTAGTTAGTAACCGTGAAATTGCCGCAGCTTCCATTGGGAAAGTACTGGCTTCCGCCAAGAGAATCTCATATGGAACAATTGCTTTAACTTTAAGACTACTGGTGATAAGATGTTTTTGAATTCTTTCCAACTGTCTCCATCTGTGATTTGACATGTTGCTTCCCCAAACCTCACAACCATAGAGGACAACCGGTGTGACCAGCGAACCAAAATGGGTTTTCTTGGTTTTCCAGTCCCAAAGTTCCGCTTTCCTACACCTGTTCTGGAGAATGTAAGAAGCTCTTCAACTTCCTTGAATCCTTTTCGCTTTGCAAGTTTTCCAACTGAACCTGTTATGAAAAACAATGCCAAGATACTTGTATTTTTCGACGATTTCCAACGGGCTACCTTCGAACATAAAATTAGTTTACTGTTGTTTCCTTTTTAGAAAGAAGATCATGACTTTAGTCTTGCGAATGTTCATTTGCATCCCGACATCTTGACAAAATAGCTCTAAAGCCTTCAAATGATCCCTCAAACCATGGGCAGTTTTTACTATAAGAATAAGATCATCTGCATATAAAAGTAGCTTCAAAACAATGAGATTCAAACGATGAGATTCAAAACAACTCGAGGACGTCAATTGAATAAAAAAGGATCTAGCTAATGGAGGTTAGTTGATCTATTGGAAGAATGGCACCAGCCTGGCTAATACTGCCCTACTTGTGCTGGAGTAACATGGACGTGGTGGCATACAGTTTATGGGTAGGTTCATGCGGACGGTGGCTTTATAACAGACTTAAGCGCCATGGCTCCCTAGACAGTGAGACCTGGCCATTGGCCACTGCAGACAATGCCAGAGACATATTTCACTACTGCAAACTTGTCCAAGGTGCATATGAGAAAACCCCCTTAGACTTGGTAAAATCCACAGGCTATGGAGAACAAGATTGGATAGTCAAGTTAGTCCCCACAACTTCAAGGCACTGCCCTCCCCATTATATCATGAGAGATCCTGTTAGAGAAGAAATTGTTATTTGCATTCGAGGGCTTAATCTGGCAGAGCCCAGGAATTACTTGGTACTAGCAGATACACGAAAGGGGAGCCAACCTTTTGATGGAGGTTATGTTCACAGGGGCCTCCTCAATGCTGCAGAATGGTTGAGAGACAACCAGAGCGATGTTCTCAAGGAAGAGTTTGAGAAATATCCACGCTACAGGTTAACTATAGTTGGGCACTCTCTGGGCGCAGGGGTTGCTTCTCTGTTGGCTGTGCTGCTTGTCAATCATAGGAATTTGGTTGGGAATATTAGGCGAGAACAAATTCAATGTTATAGCATTGCACCTGCTCGTTCTATGTCTCTCAATTTGGCTATCAGATATTCTGATGTCATCAATGGTGTTGTCCTTCAGGCCAGCTCTTATCTGGGTTCGTTTCTTTTTCCATTTTTGTTTGTTTGCTTTTGTGTACTGCATGGTTTCCTGAGGGGAACTTTTGCCATATGAATTGGACTCTCTGGGGAGGAAGAAAGAAAGAACAAAATAACTTATTTTTATTTCCCCAGGACAATGGAACTTAAAAGCACAGCAAGTTATAATCGGGAGTGCTAAAGGGACTCTAACAACCAATAATAAAGTTTCTTGATCTAAATAGAGATTTAAATCTAGGAATCTAACCTGCGAAGAGTTGGGAAAACCCAATAAGAGGGGTTTTTTTGGGGTCACAAGGGGGCTCCAGGGTTATACTTAACATAGGGCTTAACTTTTCTTTGATAAATTTCAGTTGGTTGTCAACTTGTTTTTGGTGCAAGTGAGGTTGTCAATGAAATTGCAAACAAATTGCACAAGCACAGGTCTGAATCGCAACAGATGTACCCGAATCTATCCATGCTCAATATGTGTAACTGGCGATTATATATGTGTGTGTATGGTTTGTGAGTGCGGTGGGGGTGAAGCATTTATGCCTTAGATTCACATCTATGGATCTATATATGGTCAGATTTTGGCACATCTAGTGCAGTTTAGTCCCATGGATAATCATGGCCAATTGCATTCATTTGGTTGTTCTAGCAAGTCTGTCAGTGCAAATGCAAACAAATTGCATTCCCAGGGTTGTTTTAGCTTAATATGCTTCATCCATTCTCTAGGAAATAGGTCCGTAACATATCCATGGTTTAATAATAAATTCCTGCCAATTCAAATCGTATGTATAAAATCTGACTGGTATTTACATATTAGAATGCCAAATTATGTGTATATGATGGTTGATTCTAAACATGTTATTGCACCCTTTGTCTCAGATCACAGGGATGTGTGTGTGTGTTTAGGATGCACAGCAATTGATAATCGCTAGAGTAAGCTTGGAATCTTTTCTTCTAATCGGAAAAATTAAAGAGTTGATATTTATATTGAAAACAAGTTACAAAATAAGCAGAAACTAGGTCTGCCACCAGTAGGAAGTTTCTAAGACACTGAATACAAAGGAATGATAAAATGAAGACATGTATCCTTCTCGAACACCTTTCTTCAGCTGATTTGGACTTAATTATGCTTGGCAACTTAATTAGATAAACACATAAATCTACAATGACAATAAACATCTTTAATAACCTGTGTAAGATACAGCACAAAGCAGCATACAACACATCATCTATATTTTCAGTCTTTTGATATCCACCTTTTACCATTTGGTCGATAGACAAGTTCTGAAATTGCCACTAGGCCATTGCAACCATCTTAAACTGTGTCATGGATTTTTAAGGTTGTTTATAATGGTTTTAGACTATGTTGGGCCACACCATTTTTGCCCATTTTATGCATTTTTAAAAAAATCAGAAAAACACCTTTCATATTAATTTAGAAAATTGGTCATTTGGTCTGCTCAAGTACCAGAATAACTAATTAGAGTGTACATGCTTTGACCATGCATTATGCATTATATTTATAGCACCCACAAGCCTACAGACATTACTGTGCCAAAACCTATGCTTGATTCAAACTACATATTATCTAACTGATAAAAGGAGGTGCTTGGCTAAAACTTCATGCTGGTCTAGTCCTTTACACAATCAAGATGAGGGTCTGGCGATCTTCGAACTGCTCCTTTGTATTAGGCTTTGAACGGTCCTTTGATTATTTCAATGTGTTTGCTTTTTCTTCCAGCCCTTCAAATAGCTCCTTCATATGCCTGATCGGTACCTCCTTGTTTCACAACATGATCCACCACCTCTTCGTACCTCTCTGCTATGCTCTTAACCTATAGTGCGTCTAGGAATATGTGTGGCCGACTTGTGGCTGACACAACTTCATATTATCTTGTTGCATTTCACTATGTTCTTAGTATGGTCAGCCTATGGAATAACTTTGGCTAAGTAGGGTATATATAGGAGGTAGTGGTTAGTCTTTTATTATCATATTGCGAATTTTGTTCTTATGGAATTGTTGTGGAGGCTTCCCCCTTGAAGTGGCTCAGTCATAATATTCAGGTATTTTGCTCTTTTGGTAATTGTTGTTGTGGATCTGTTCATTCTGCTCTTAATTCTGCGATATATAATTCTATTGTTGCAAATCATCTACTTAATTTCATTACAAGTGGTATCAAAGTTTCGATTTGGGCAAGTTTCTACAACACCGTTTTTTCGGATCTGTCATCCTAAGCACTAGAGGGTTGACAAAACATAACTTGTGATCTGGGAGGAATTGATTTTTTTTGTCAATGCACCTTCCCAACACCATTATTTTCACAACCTACCAGATTGACACCTCAGCGAGTTGAAAAAAAACATGCAAAAGGCTGGTGTTTTGAATGCGATAGCAAATGGAGCAAATGACATTGATGTGCTGAAAAGAAGTTGTTTTTCATTGAAGGCGACAATGAGGAGGAAGAAGATGATGAGGCACCAGGTTTGGAAGAACTTGATGATGAATTTGAAGATTCTCAACCTACTATTTCATGTCATGCACTTTCAGGCATTAGTACTCAAACTTTTAAGATGGTGGGTTTCTTGAAGAAACAAAAGGTCATTGTGTCAATTGACTCTGAGAGTACACATAACTTCATCAATAGTAAGTTGACTATTCGTTTGAACTATTTCATTTATCCAACTCTAGAATTTCAGGTCATGATTACAGATGGTGGTATAGTCAAATGTTATGGAAAATGCCAAAGCATTAAGCTTGCTATGGGAGACTAATTGCTAGATTCCCCTATGTTTGCTATTTTCATGGGAGGAGCTGACATTATTTTTGGGAGTGCAGTGGCTCACCACTTTGGGCACTATTGAGATGAATTTTCAGGAATTATTCATGAGGTTCCATTCAGAAAGCAGGACCTTTGAATTGCGTGGATTACGAGCTAAATCTCCAGAACTGGTTAGTTCCCATCAAATGACGAAGATTCTCAGAAAATGTGCAAAAGGATTTGTAGCAAGCTTATTTTCCATAAAGGTTCAACCAACCAAGGTGTCTACACAACTTGATTTGCAAAGGGTGCTAGATGATCATTTTGTTGTTTTTGGTGACTTGCCAAAAGGACTTACTCCTAGTTGTGCACATGATCATGCCATCAGGTTCATTCTAAGAAGTACACCACCCAACATCAGACTCTACAGGTATCCCTATGCCCAGAAGAGTGAAATTGAAAAGATGGTATAGGAGATGTTGAAGGTAGGAATCATCCAACACAATCAAAGTGAATATTCCTTCCCAGTGGTCATGGTGCAGAAGAAGAATGACAATTGGAAAGATTTGCTGAGACCATAGAGAACTCAACAAGTACACCATCAAAGATAAGTTTGCTATTCCAGTAATTGATGATTTGCTAGATGAATTGCATGGTGCTGTTTATTTTACCAAGTTAGACTTTTGCTCTGGTTATCATGAGATTCGCATCCGCAATGAGGACATACCTAAAACAACTTTTAGAACTCATGAAAGTCATTATGAATTTATGGTCATGCCTTTTGGCCTCAAAATGCACCATCTATATTTTAGAGTTTGATGAATACTGTTTTAGGCATTTTTTTAAAAAGTTTGTATTAGTGTTTTTTGATGAGATCCTTATTTACAACAAAAATTGGGAAGACCATTTGAAGCATGTGAAACAGGTACTTTCAGTTTTGGAACAACATTAACATTGTGCAAAACCTTCCAAATGTGCTTTTGGTGTCCAAGAGGTGGAGTACTTGGGTCATATTGTTTCACATGGAGTGAAAGTTGATTCTAAAAAATCCCAACAATGGAGTGGCAGGTTCCCAAGACCCTCAAAAACTTTCGAAGATTTATGGGGCTAACTAGTTACTATCGCAGGTTTGTTAAAAATTATGGTAGCATTGCAGCCCCACTCATCTCTTTGTTGAAGAAAGACTTCTTTTAGTGGACCGATTCAGCTACTAAGGCATTTAAACAGTTGAAAATGGCTATGTGCACCACTTCGGTTTTGGATACTCCTGATTTTTTAAAACAAATTGTTGTGGAGTGTGATGCATTGGGATATGACATGGGGGCTGTACTCGTGCAAGAAGGCAGACCAAACGCATTTAAAAGTCGCCAACTGGAGGGAAAAAATAGGCTCAAACCAATCTATGAGAAAAAGATGATGGCTATTCTGCATGCAGTGAAACAATGAAGACCTTATTTGATGGGTTGTCACTTTCAGGTAACGACTGATCATGTTAGCCTTAAATATTTTTTGGAGCAACAATTGTCATTTGAAAAACAACATAAATGGGTGACTAAAATGTTAGGACATGAATTTGAAATAGTGTATAAGAAAGGAAAAGAGAATGTGGTGGCATATGCCCTGTCCCGATGGAATGAATCAGTTGAGGCATTGTTATGTGCCATGACCATGTAGTAGACAGATTGGCCAGAGGAAGCAAGATCTGAATGGGAGAATAACAATGCTACCAAGGATTTGATTTAAAATCTTCAACAAGGTTCTGATAAATCTGAAAAATTTACATCGAAGGGGAACACATTATGGTATAAAGATAGATTATACCTCTGCAATCTTTCTCTCCTCAAACATAAAATTCTGCAGGAACTTCATGCCTCTCCACTTGGAGTTCATTCCGGATTTTTGAAAATATATCATAGAATCAAACAAGATTTCTTTTGGGAAGGACTTTAGGGGGATGTCCAGAAATATGTGACTGAATGCATGGTATGTCAACAAATTAAAGGTGAAACCATTAAGACTCTTGGTCTTTTGCAGCCTTTATCCATCCCTAGTCAGCGTTGGGAGGACGTTTCCATGGATTTCATTATGGGGTTACCACGGTCTGAGGGTAAAAATGTTATCATAGTTGTAGATCGTCTCACCAAGTATTCTCATTTTTGTTCTTTATCACAGCGATTTGTTGTCGGTACAGTAGCTTCTGCTTTTTTCAATACAGTTCCAAAATTACATGGTACCTCGAAGATCATTGTAAGTGACCAAGATCCCATTTTGCTAGTAATTTTTGGACTGATTTATTTGCATGTTTGGGCACCCAATTGGCTCATAGCTTGTCCTATCATCATCAATCTGATGGACAAACAGAGGTAGTCAACAGATGTCTAGAAGGGTATCTTCGTTGTTTTGTTTCTGACAAATAGGACAAATGGGTTCATTGGTTGCCACTCGCTGAATGGTGGTATAACACATCTTTTCACACTTCTTCCAAGATCTCTCCCTTTATGGCATTGTATGGGTATCACCCCCCATCCATCGCTTCATCTTTAACAGTGCATCCTAAGGTTCGAGCTTTTGAGGAACACATTCACCATCAACAAGAGGTGTTAGTCAGTTTGCGAGAGAATTTAGCAATGGCACAAAATAAAATGAAGCAACAAACAAATCAACACCGTAGTGAGTGACATTTCTTCATAGGTGATTGGGTCTTTGTGCATTGGCAACCATATAAGTAGATGTCTCTAAAGCAATAGAAAAATGATAACAAGCTGTCACCTAAGTATTATGGCCCTTATCAGATTTTGCAGAAAATTGGTAGTGTGGCTTACAAGCTGGAATTACCTCCATCCATTCGCATACATCCGATATTCCATGTATTTTGCCTGAAGAAGGTAATTGGATATAGAGTTTCCACTCAGATTGATTTATCTTAATTGCATGAAGAAGGCCAAGTCATTCTAGATCCTAAAAAGTTTTTTCATATGCGCACTAAGCAATTGCGGACTAGAGTCATTAAGGAGTATTCGATCAAATGGAAGAACCTGCATTCTGAAGATGCAACATGGGAGGATGAAACGTTCTTGCAACAACATCTTGATTTGATTCAACGTTGAGGACAATGTTGTTTTTAAGGGGAGGGGCATGCTACGCCCTTAATCTATAGTGCGCCTAGGGATATGTGTGGCTGACTTGTGGCTTACACACCATATTATCTTGTTGCATTTCTCTATGTTCTTAGTATGGTTGGCCTATGGAATAACCTTAGCTAAGTAGAGTATATATAGGAGGTAGTGGTTAGTTTTTTATCATCATATTGTGAATTCTGTTCTTATTACATTGTTGTGGAGGTTGCCCCCTCGAAGTGGCTCGGTCATAATATTCAAATATTATGCTCTTTTGGCAATTGTTGTTGTGGATCGATTTATTCTGCTCTTAATTCTGCGATATAATTCTATTGTTGCGAATCATCAAGTAATTTCATTACACTCTCTTCGTGCTGTGCTTTTGTAGGTCATTCAACACCTCCTTGTTTCTCAACATGCTCCACAACATAGCCAAAATTATGCAATCCACCTTGCTGACAGTGTCATCATTTCCTGATAGAATGTCCTTGGCCTCTTGCCTTAGTTCCTTTGCCAAAGGCGTACACATTCTTCCAATACCTTGAGATCTTGGATCTTACACGCCATTATTCTGCTGGCCCATTTGAAATGGTGCCACCTGTATGCCTTCATCAGTGTTGTTTTGCTTAACCAATATTGAGGATCCCTCATGAAACAATATTAAGGATACGATTTTGCATAACGATTAACATCAGGGGATTGATCTTATATGATTTTGTTTAGCTTCCTACCATCATAATAAGGTATTATTCTTAATTGAATGGTTCAAAATCTCACCATCTTGTTGGCTATTCTTTCAAAATGACTTTCTTTTTGTAGCTTTGAACATGTACCACAACTGTGTGGGAAATTCAAAATTCCCTTACCAAGTTCCCTCCAAAAATTTCTTGTAAATGACAATCTTTATTTTCTCTAGTTATGACTAACATTGTTAACAACTGACGTGGAATCCCCTTTCACGATAAAGTTATCAACATCTAAAAATTGTGTAATCTCCAGTTCGGGAATAAAGGCCTGAACCTCTGCAACTGCAACATTGTTTGTGGTGTAGTCCAATAATAAAGCACAAGTGATACTGATAATAATATTACGGTTTACCCACCAGTATGGCTTAGGTTTTGTTAGAAGCACCATCAAAACTTAGAGCACACCAACCTCACTTGTCACTTTCTGGATGAGAACCTTAGATCCCTGGTCTCTCATGGATTGTTTTTCAAGACCAGTGTAACTGGGAGTTGTTTGAAAGCAATTACAGAATTGCTTCTGGGATTTAATTTGTTGTTTCAGAATGTTTGGAGGTGCTCTGGGTCATTTTTTTTTAAACGCTTTTTAATTTCCTTCCCAGGAAGTATTTTGAAATTCTTAGCACTGAGATTCTCTCCATGGAAACTGCAAAACATTTCTTCTATTTTAAGCTTAGGTATCTTTAGAAGGCGAAGAATATTATTTTCCACACATGGATAGTTGGAAAAAATATTTTCATTTAATTTGCATTCGTTTAAACTTGGAGATATGCATATGGGAAACTGATAAAGAATGTCTAGGCTGCTGAAATTATAACGGCCAACATGCTTTTCTGTAAGATTATTGGTTGGCCTATTATAGACATTTTTGTTATTAGTCAATAGCCAATTTCTTAGAAAAAGGGTCAATATCATTAACTTCTTTCTTCAATCTTCTACATAAAGATGTGCATGGATTTCATTTATAATTGACATCATCTAATAGCTTTTTGACATTTGGCATTTTCCCTTGCTTGAATCAGGACGACTTTTTGCCAAGGACGTCGACTCCCATAGTGAAGATCTTTCTCCTCACATCTCTAGTCTTGTAAGTAGTTATTTTGAAAGAAAATCGATGCAGGACCTATATTGAAAGACAGTAATTGAGTTTAACAATTTTGAACTAATCTTTGGGTCTCATAAATCTGGTTACTGGTTCAATGGTGGCAAGCCAATTTACCTAATAAAAACTTGACAACATTTACTTGTCAGATTTTTATGCATACAAGCCCCTTAACAGATGAACAAATATCATTAAATGGTTATCATTTAGCTTTTTAATACTTTATATGATTTAGAAATAATGTTTTTTTCTTAGTGAAATGCCGGGTTGCATTTGATAAAATTCGAAAAGTTCCAGGTACTTGTAACATACTGACCACTGATTAAATTAAACTCTAGTCTGCTTGATTTGCCAGGATTAGCTTACTGTGTTGGTCTTTGGTGAAGTGTCATTGCCAATTTGTTTCCTTAAGTAAAACATCAGTGCTATAGGAATGAGACTTATTCTACAAACCATTATGTAGGAAGGTTCTGAAGATTTCCTTTTGCTGTTTGGTCCTTGACTGGAGTACAATATATCTGACTGGGATGTTTATTGTAGCTGTTGTATATTCCTATATAGATGAAATTACTAAATTTTAGTTCCCCTTTTCTTTCAGCCATGCCAGTTAAAGCATTCGGCATAGTAAGCTAGAAACTTGTACACTGACTGCTGTTACTCGTCTCCCATCTTGGAGACACATCCCTGGCCCAGAGACGCATATGGGGGCATCTCTAGACATTGTGGGACTTACACTGACCTCTCCATGTCTCTTGGAAACATCCCTTGGAATTTGGGAAACTTCCTATAGACGTTTGGTAAATATTTCATAGAAATTTCATGGCTTTTGCTCTTGTGATAATAACTGTTTGAAGAGAGTTAAAAGGACAAATATAAATATTAATAGGCATATATTTTGATTAATTCATAATGAAAATTTACTGCATGTTTTGTAACAGAGATTTTTCTTATGAAAGGCCAAAGTGGTACTAGTAAGAGGAGAAAACAATAAGAAGGGTTGAGATGTTTATGTGTACAAAAGCTTTATCAATTGATTGAAATAGGAAAGAAGGGTTCTCCATGTTGGTAGCTTTTGCTGATAAACTGTAGTCTTGCCTGATATGCATTTGCAATTTTCTTATAACCATAGTTACCAACTCCGGCCAGATCTGGACTAAATCCGGCCAGATCTGGATTTTTTGGCTGTCTCAGATAAGTTCGTCCAGGTCGGCCTTGTTTTTTTCAATTTTTTATTTTTTTATTTTTAAGGCTTTCTGCGCCAAAAACGCCCAGAAACCATAAATATGGTATAATATTAATATTTGATATTATTTTCTTAATGTTTTTCATTGTATTTGTTAGTTTTGCATATATATAAAACTATGCTCACATATATATCTGTATATATTCTGGATCGGATTTTTCCCAACTTTTTCAAGAATTCTGGATTTCAGATTTTTTTGCCCTTCTGAACCGATCCGAATTTCCGAACTTGGTAACTATGCTTATAACTAATGAAAATATTTGGAGGAGGAATTCCATATAGTCATTGGCCTCTGGGAAAAGACCTTCAAGATTATTCAACCGTTGCTGACAATATAGGTAAAATCGGGCCATAAATTTTCTATTTTTTCTATTTTTATGATATATATATATATTATTTATTGTGGCATATATATATTATTTTGGCATTTACTTGAATCCTCGTATCCTATTTATTGGAAAATTGTTGTACCCATCCTCATCCCCCTTTCCTGGTAACTTTGATATTTGGAGAGCAGTCCTGAACGTGTCTCAAATCTTAGAAGAAAATAGAAATTGAACACTTCAGTTCTAAGTGCTTGTAAGTTCAGAGATCTTGAGAATATTGAGGATACTTTGATATTCACAGGTCACAAGTTGACAACTGAACTAATGAAAATCCATGAGGAAATACTATGTATAGATGTGATATTTGTAAGCTATGACACGTTACTGCTGATTTCTGAGAAACGGGCTTTGTTGCTGATGCTTCTTCCTTGCAAAAGTTACTAAAACTTTGACCAAGATTTGATGACTATATAGAAATGTGTCAAACTGAAGAGCTGAATTGAACTACCCTCACAAACAAAGACATTCAAGGTACAAATGGGACTATGAGTACAAGAGTAACCCTAATGCTATTTGTCTTTCTCAATATCAATACAGATGGAAGACATTGTCAACTTTCTACTATGATATCTCTACGATTATAAAATTATGCCTGTGACTTCATAGCTGCTATGGCTGTAAGCGAACATGCTTTACCTTTGGATTCTTGAAAGCAGGTCTTGTTGCTTCTCTCTGAAGCTGTTGCTTGTTTAGACAGAGTTTCTAAAACTTGATTCATGACTCACTAGCTCACGAGTGAGTAGAAAAATACATTGTTTGAACTTAAGAATTTATTTAAATTACACTGTGCATGTTTTCAAATTCTTTTGGACTTTCTCAGCTCAATTTTAAGTGGATGATAAGGTCATAGAATAATCATGATGTTCCTTAGGAGCAATGGATGTGAAAGCATTGTTTAGCACATTGGTGCCACCAATCTCCAATGTCAACCATAAGGTTACGCTTAATGAGTTCACTAGTCCAAATAGATCCACCTTAGCTTGTACCATCGCAGTTTAATTATCTTTGTATATGATTAAGTGTTGTGCAGATGCAGGGAACTAGGTTTATCAAACTAGTCTCTTGATATCATCTATAGTTTCAAACACCTATTTGGCATCTTGGAAAGCTTTATTACCCAGGCCACAGCTTGTAAATTTTAAGATCTTGTGAACAGCTCGCCAATATCACTACTGACAACTTGCTGTAAAGGCTAATATCACAAATGATAATTTTTTGTCAGATATTTTTTTTGCATGCATTTGAAGGAAAAAAGATTGTGTTTTTCTTATGTGATTATACATTCAGTTTGAGGCAAAAATATCCTTTCCAATTCAAACCTAACAAGAAATGTCATAGGAATGCATATATATTTTGGGTCCCATATGGTTTTCTATAGAAATATGATTGGACAAATAGGAGTACTCAAAGTCAGAGAAGCCATGTTTGGTGATCAATGATTAAAGATATTAGGCAGGGGCTACTTTGCTAAGCCTCAATAATCCGTGAAAATATGCTCTCCTCACTAATGAGCACTTTTGATGACATAATGATCTCTTAATCACAATTTTCTATGTTTAGGAGAATTGAAGATTTTAAATTTTCCTCACTTCTTCAGTTCCAATCATTCAATTTGTTTTTCCTTGAAAGACGAGTTCACTAGGAGAAGAAAGATAAAGACATAACACATGATATAGGCAGGAAACCCTTAAAGGGAAGAAAACCCACATTGATCATTGCATGGACTACTTGTCCTAAATCAGATATGCAATGAGTCAACAAAATTGTTGAGCACCCACTCATCTTGAGGCACCAACCCCAAATAGTCAAGCACCAACTTGACGAAAAGATTCAACAATCACCCACTTGCTAGGAAGCACCAACTCCCTGATTTGTAGATACCAATCTACAGAAGGTTTCAATCTTCTTTGCCAAGCACCAACTCAACAGCTTCAAATCGTCCACCTTTCTTAGTTGCTTCTATCAACAAATGATGGTATAATTCTGCTCACTCTCTACTTATCAACCTCACATTTACTTTGTTGCCTTTCTGTTTATCAATCAAATAGACACATTAGGCTCTCTTTCCTTTCCTCTTTATTTTCAAAGACTCTGTCCTCTTTGCTTTCTTTGTTCATCTCTTTTAGCAAATTCTGTATGAATCATTCGATGATTTCATATTCACACCTCTCTGGGCATCCGTTCCTCATCAGACCTCTGCTCTGCTCCTTAGTGAATATTTATTCTCTATTTTTCACACTTCAAAAAGACAATTTGATCTTGCCTATATACAAGACAATACTCAACAATCTCTTGAAGGTCGGCCAAACAAAACTCTATAGTTGGCTACATAATGATTTATTCTCTTTTGCAAACATAATTCCCATTAGCTAATATAAACGCTCACTCACATAGGTTGGCCTAAGTGAAATGAAGCTGGGATAGACCAAACAATCATTAGAATACATTTAGTGTCGGCCTTATGAAGTTTGTAGTGGTCTTGATGCAATTTGTAGCAGCTCTGATTTAATCCGTAGAACCCCCGATGCAGTCCATAGCAAACTTGATGTAATCCATAGCATGGCTGATACAGAGCGTAGCAACCTTGATGCAGTCCGTAGCAAACCTGATGTAGTCCGTAGCATACTTGATGTACTTTGTAGCAAACCTGATACTAGCTGCTCGCAGAAATTCCTTGACATCAATGACCATATTTTTTACTAAATAGCAAACCCTTTGACATCAATGACAACATCTCAACAAACTCCTCCTTTGTCATTGATGACAAACCTTTACACGCTGATGACTTGAGCAAATTTTATCATTCAATGAACATACCTTTACACCAAAACTTGAACTTGGTTTACTCTTTCCTCTATCATTTCTTAACCTAAAGCAACTAGATAGCAATTACACAACTTGTTATTTCTCTCCCTTATACAACTATCTCTATTGCTGCACTATTTCTCCCTGAAAATAGTCAGTTTGCTAATTCTCCCCCTAGCTTGCAAATTCTCTCCCTTTGACATCAATGGCAAAGGATTGCACAATCTGAAATCTATTTGATCCCAAACAAAGTGCTGCTTCTTTAAAACTGATAATATCCATCTTCATTTACCTGATGAGAATTCCATAAAACTTCTCCTTAGAAAACTGTAAGATACTACTCACTGCCACTCGAACATCTTTTGACTGTTATCAACTCTTGACTCTTGATCCTCGGAGCTAAAAAATACCCAAATGTTAGCTCCCCCTCAATCCATACCTTTCTTAGTGACTGGCAGAAGAAGGAATTACTCTCAATTCCTGCCTTAAGAACTTAAATGTTGCCCTTGGAAGAGATTTTGTAAAAATGTCTGCAACTTGTTCTTTTGTGGTTACATACTCTAGTTTGACAATCTGCTCAGCTACCTACTCCCTTAGAAAATGACACTTGATTGGAATATGCTTAGTCTTGGAATGCATGATTGGATCCTTTGAGATGTTAATGGCACTGGTATTGTCACAAAATATAGAAATTGCACTGTCATTCTTAATCTTAAAGTCACTCAATGTTTGTTTCATCCATAAAACCTGTGTGCAACATGTTGCTGCTGCTATGTCCTCAGCGTCCGCTGTGGACAAGAAAATTGATGGTTGTTTCTTACTCAACCATGACACAAGACTCTTTCCAAGAAAGAATGCACCACCACTTGTGCTTTTTCTGTCATCAATGCTGCCTGTCTAATCTGCATCAGTATATGCTATTAAAGTGAAATCCTTATCTTCTGAGTACCACAAACCAAAGTCCATAGTACTTTTGAGATATCTGAATATCCTCTTGACTGCCTATAAATGTGTCTCTTTTGGGTTTGCCTGAAATTTGACCACTAGACTTACTGCCTGCATGATATCAAGTCTTGATGCAGTAGTATACAACAGACTTCCCATCATATATCTGTACAAGCTCTGATTGACTTTTGATGACTTATCTTCTTGACTCAACTTGCAACTTGTCATTTGAGTACTTACTAATTTACAATCTTTTATATCAAACTTCTTCAACATTTCCTTAATGTACTTAGCTTGAGAGATAAAAACTCCCTTATCGGACTGAACTACTTGCAATCCAAAAAAAATGACAATTTCCCTAACACAAACATCTCATATTCTTGCTGCATTACTTTTGCGAACTCCTTACACATCTTGTCATAGTCACTACCAAAAATAATATCATCAACATACACAACTATGATTAATTGATGCTCACTTTCTGTTTTGATGGAAAGATTACTATCAACAACACCTCTCTTGAAACCCTGATAAAGCAAGTATTTGTCAAGTCTTGCATACCACGCTCTAGGGGCTTGCTTTAACTCATATAATGCTTTCTTCAGTTTGCAGACATAGTCCTTATTTTCTGACAAAGAGAAACCTTCAAGTTGCTCTATATACACTTCTAATTTTTTTTTTAGAAATGCGGACTTTACATCCATTTGATATATATTTTGAATTTCTTGAAACCCAGATATGTCAAAAACAGTTTTATGGCTTCTCGTCTTGCCACAAGTGCAAAAGTTTCTTCAAAGTCAACACCTTCTACTTGAGCATAGCCTTTACATACTACCTTGCTTTGTTTCTTGTGCCCTGACCATCTTCATTCAATTTGTTCCTAAAAACCCATTTGGTTCCAATGACATTCTTGTCCTTAGGTCTGGGAATAAGTTCCCAAGTATCATTTTTCTCAATCTGATTTAGCTTTTCCTCCATAGCATTCACCTAATGCTTATCACTTTTGGCTTCTAAAAAGTTTTTGGTTCTATCTTTGAAAATAGAGAGAAGATTACATTTTCTGATGTATTCATAAACCTTCTCCTAGTTTGCACTCCAACATTAATGTCATCGATGATTTGACTCTTTGCATGATTTTTCTGAACAAATCTGGGAGGTGTCCTTGTATTTTCCCATTCTTCTTGACTTTCTTCTGCTACTTCTTTTGATGCTCTTTCTTCTTCCTTGAAGTCTAACTCCTATGCATAAACTCTTGGTGGTGTGCTCACCTTCTTAGATCTGGATTCATCCACTTTTACATGTGTGCTCTCCACAATCTTCTGTAGTCTCTTGTTGTAGCTTCTATATGCAGAACTAACTGAAGAATATCCAAGTAAGATGCCTTCATCAACCCTTGAGTCAAATTTTCCTAGATCCTGTTCATCTCTCTTGACAAAACACATGCTTCCAAACACTCTAAAATGTTCCACTGAAGCTGGTCTGTCTTTTCACAGTGCATAGGGTGTTTTATTGCTGTTTATTTTGATTTGACCTTTGTTTAGAATTTGTACTGCTGTGTTTACGGCATCTCTCTAGAATCTATTAGACAATTTGGACTCATTTAACATTGTCTTGGCCATTTTCTGAACAATCTTGTTCTTTCTTTCTACCACACTATTCTGCTGTGGTGTCCTTGCAGTTGAAAACTGTCTCTTGATTCCATGTTCCATACAAAAGTCATCAAACTCATTTGACCAGAATTCTCCTCCTCTGTCAGATCTTAGACACTTGATTTTTAAGTCCATTTCATTTTCAACTAAAACTTTGAACGGCTTGAACTTATCTAGAGCCTCAGATTTCTTCAAAAAAGCAACCCAAGTCATTCTAGTGTAATCATCAATGAGAAGCATGAATTAACTTTCACCTTGAATACTTTGAGTTCTAGTTGGACCACATAGATCTGTATGAATCAACTCTAAAGGTTTTGTGGTTGAATATTCTTGTCTTGAACCTTCTTCTTGTCTGTTTTCCATGATATGTTTTACATAGGTTGTTTGCAGGCTTGGTGATCTTAGGCATGTTCCTAATTGATTTTTTAGTACCTATTTTTACTAAATTGTCAAAGTTTATAAGTCTCATTCTTCTGTGCCAAAGCTAGCTCTCATCCACTTGACTCATTACACACCTGTCCTTGATCTCATTCAACACATACAAATTATTTTCAGTCCTGTTAGCATCTGCTACCAATCTTCCTGAACTTGCTTTTCTTATATCACATCCTTTAGCATGAAAAGTCAGAGTATATCCTTGATTGCACATTTGACTAATACTCAACAAATTATGTTTCAGTCCTTTTACATATAACACATTCTCAATTTTAGTTTTCCCATTGTCAAGACTTAGTATTCCCTTGCCAACAATATTGGTGGTTGTATTGTCTCCAAACTTGACTGTACCTTCAGTAGTCTTCTTCAAAGATATAAATTTATTTTTGTCCCCTGTCATATGGCTTGAACAACCACTGTCAATGTACCATTTCAAACTCTCATCTTGAATGTGAAAAACTTGTGCTAACATGGATTCTTCTTCCATCGGACCAACATTTTCTTGCTCATTTTTTAGTATTTTTAAAGGTTCTGACTTTTTATCAATTTGAACATACACCTTCCTGTTTTGACTAAGGGGTTTTGCATAAGCCAATCTACAAAATCTTGCAATATGTCCAATTTGATTACATTTGTAACAAATCACACTGCTTTTACTGATATTTGACCATTGGACAAATGAATTTGAGAATCCTTTTGAAAATCCATGACTATTCATATCACTTCTCCATGCATGATTGTTTTTAGCATTTGATCTACAATCTACAGCTTTATGTCCAAATTGATTACAAGAAAAACAATAGCCATAGAAGAAATTCATGTACCTTATTGCATTCAGTTGCTTGATAGAAAATGATCTCTACAGATTTTTGAAAGGCATATTGACACTTTTGTTATCTCTGTGAGGAGTGATAATCTTCTTGACCTGTTTTGACCCCTGATTGTCATTCACAATCTCAGATTTCTTGAAAGCATCAACATATGTCTTTGGCTTACTGATATTCTGCTCTTCCTTGCTACTCTTCTGGTCATCCGTGTATCCAAGGCCTGTTTTGATGATAGGCGACCTTTGACTGTTCAATATGTCATCAAGAATTCCATTGCTCTTTTCAAACTTTTGACAATTTTTCAGTTTGACTGTAAGCTATTCCAAATCTGACTTCAATGAACCTATCTCAGATTCGTACCCATTGCACTCTCCTTCCTTGGACTTCAGACTTGCATTTGCTTCTTCTAATTGAGTCTTGAGACTGTTGATGACCTCCTGAGCTTCCTTGGCACTCTTAATTATCTTAGTTTCAAAGATACATATGTGTTCTTCGTGATTTTTGACAAGAGACTTCAACTTTTGGTTTTTCTTTCTTTGCTTATTCAATTCATTCAAAGCATTGATAAGTTCTGCGTCAAGAACAACCTCGACTTCATTTGCTTCCACTTCATCATCCACGAAGACTTGTTCTTTTGAATTATTCCCTATTTCAACTTCAATGGCCATGAACAAAGCTTCATCACTTTTATGGTCTGAATTGCAGTCATCACTGTCTGAGATATCTTCATCACTGACTTCAGAAGAGTTGTTGTCTTCTTTAGAATACAAACTCTTTTTGTTATTGAAAAACTTTTTCTTATAGTCACCTTGCTTGAAATTTTTCTTGCTCTTGTCATACTTTTTATTCTCTTCACCATGTTCTTCATCATGATCATGTCTTTCTTTTGAGGACACTTGGCAGCAAAATGACCAATCCTGCCACAATTGAAGCATTTGAATGATAGCTTGCCTGTGTACCTTCCTGAACATTTTCTCAATTTTCTCACAAACAAGGCTTCGGCGTTGTCTTCATCAATATCAGTGTCACTGTCAATTTCAACCTTTTTGATATGTTTTTTCTTTGCAACTTTGAATGCTGCTTCCCTTTTGGAAGATCTTCCATCATCAGTTCTCATCTCATAGGCAATAAGTATTCCATGAAGCTCATTCATTTGTAACTTGTCTAAGTCTTTTACTTCTTCAACTGTTGACACCTTTGAGTCAAATCTTGGGGTCAAGGATCTTAGAACATTTTGAACAACAGTTGACTCATTAACCTTTTCTCCAAGACCTCTAATTATGTTGACTACTTCATCAACTCTAAGAAGATATGCTGCAATATTCTCTTCTTCCTTCATCTTTAGACCTTCCAACTGTGTTCTATGGGTTTGAAGCTTTGCCAATTTTACCTTGGTGTCACCTTCATAGATAAGCTATAGCTTGTCCCAAATTGCCTTAGCTGGCTCACATTGTATCACCTTGACAAACTTGGATTCTGTCAATCCACACAATATAGCATTCATAGCCTTTGAATTGTTCTCACTTGCTTTCTTTTCTGCAACATCAGTTGGAGTTTGAGGGATAGTATATCCATCAACAAATGATTGCCAAATGTCAAATCCGAGAGCCATCAAATAGGTCTTCATTCTAATGCTCCAAAAGGCATAATTGGTTCTAGTGAACAAAGGGGCCTTGTTTGTTGAAAACCCTTGTACTTGATGACTAGACATTGTGCTTCCTAGGATCTACCTTCCAGCTGTCAAACCTGACTTTGAAGGCCCTGCTCTAATACCAATTGTTGGAAGCACAACCACTGAGGAGGGGGGGGTAAATCAATGAGATCGTAAAACTTTTTTCTATTTCTTTAGTTCGTTAGTCAAGCATCAATATAGAATCCATAGAGCACTCAAACCACAACAAATAACATAAAGACATAACACATGATATAGGTGGGAAACCCTTAAAGGGAAGAAAACCCACAGTGATCATTGCATGGACTACTTGTCCTAAATCAGATATGCAATGAGTCAACAAGATTGCTGAGCACCCACTCAGCTTGAGGCACCAACCCCAAATAGTCAAGAACCAACTTGACAAAAAGATTCAACAAGCACCAATTCCCTAATTTGTAGATACCAATCTACAGGATGCTTCAATCCCCTTTGCCAAGCACCCTAATGAGGGATGCTTTGAGGTTGAATTTTGGATTTACCGAGACGTGTTGGGCATTCATGAATATGGTAGTTGTGTTTATATTGTTTCTAAACCCTAAAAACACATTGCAAGTGAGATGATCTGCATCGATGTTCTGATTTTAGATTCAAATTCTGATTTTACTGTTAGCAGGGTCACATTAGGCCTGTTGTAGGGACTGTGACTAAGATCAGGGATTCACTGAATAAGATGTCTCCTTTGAAGACGATGCAGAAAATGCAGTATGAGCAATCCTTGTTATTGAGTTTTCATGCATTTTGGAAACCCCAAAGATCCTATTTGGATGAGACTATCAGTCCCTATGAACGAATTATTTAAGCTATTTTCTGAAAATCAAGAAGGCAAAATCTAAAAAAGGAATAAAATTATGAAAAAATATTATGGAAGCCAAGACTGCAGTAGCAAAATCCCTATGAATTTTGGAAACCCCAAAGATCCTCTTTGGACGCGATTATCAGTCCCTATGAATTTATTATTTAAGCTATTTTCTGAAAATCATTAAGGCAAAATCTTAAAAAAGGATTAAATTACGAAAAAATATTATGGAAGCCAAGACTGCATTAGCAAAATCATATTCACTGGAACATATCATAAGTACAACAAAATCAGCAGAAAAAATGGTACAAATATGGGCCCCTAAAGCAACAGCTACGACAGATGTCACAGGAAAAAATGCTTCAGATGACATGAGAATGCTCCGCTGATATCATAGAAGGAACCTCCACCCCAATGAATTCTTAATGTGGATAGTTTCTTGGAACATCAGAGGTTTAAAGGCGCCTAATAAATGCCTTTTCCTGAAAGATATTACAACAGCGGAGAACATAGTTATGATACTTCTGTAAGAGGTAGCAAGGACTGAATCCATCAAACAACCACATTATGCTGGAATATTGGGGAGTAAAAAGACTTTTTTCTGCATCAAAACCAAAACTCTTATTCACTGAAACCCTGCAAGGTATGTTCTCAAATCCGTTCAAAGTTTTCCTTGGGAATTGCATGCTGCTTTCTTTTCTTATTAATTGCAAATGGAGATCAATGTTGTCAACTTGTACATACCACCACATGGGAACAACAGATTTAGTTTGCTGGAAAATATAAACCCAATGTGGTCATTACACCAGCACCCAAGATCTTATAATAATATAGGACTTCAACACCATAAGAACCCATGGGGAAAAGAAAGGAGGGTTTGGATTAAACCAAAGACTCCGAATAATCTTGAGCTCAATACCATTACCCACTAATGGAATTGAAATTTACTCAAGGATGCTCCACATGGTCAAACAAAAGGAAGAGACAGATCTTTATAGCAGAAAAGTTGGATATAGTTTTGCTTTCCAAAAATTGGCTTTCCCCTAACAAACAAATGTAAGATTGTGCGGGAGACACGACCCTTTCCAATCATTGGCTCATATTTTTAGAAATAACTCACAAACAGGTCATTAAGAAGCACCTGCAATTCAGATTTGGAAAAAAGTGGTTGACTCAGCCTTTGTGTCATGTCCTTTTTTTTTTCCAAAAGACGGGCACGAACACACAATCAGCACCAACAAAATGACAAGGACGTGGATCGATACCACGGCCCATTCCAAACACAGAACATGAGTCTGCAATCTTCCAAAAAGCATTTGGCAGATGCATAACATAATTTGTTCAGCTCTGCACTCAAACTCATTTGCCCAAACGATTTCTGCACAATTGACATCGAGTCAGCTGTCAAATTTAACTCGGGCCAAAGTTGATGCAGTCGGGCACCATGTGGCGACCTCGAGACCGCTCCAGTTGAAACTACTGGGCGCTGCAGAGGCGCCACGCATCAAAATCTTGGCCCCCCAAGTCTATTGCCAAATGCAAGCCTCACCCTCTATGAATTTCGGGATGCTGCGACTTGGTAGTCTTGCGGGGCTCCGAGGCATTAAGGACTTAAGCCTTTTGGCTAATCCTCCGGTTTGCTGGGATGATGCCACGTGGCCTCATCCGGCTGACTTACAAAACTGCCCAAAATTGGCTAAGTCAAAAATCAAAATGAAAGTGGTCTTCTCTGGATCACGGGTCGTCGAGATGATGCCACGTGGCAACATCCTGCTAGCCCGCTAGTTGGGAGGCTTTGCACTCTGCAAGTTATTTCCGGGATCGCGGGTGGTTGGAATGACCCCACGTGGCAACAATCCCCTCACCCGCTCACTCGGAGGCAAAGCTTTCTATATGGCCATCTTCGGGTTCGCGCGTCGCTATGATGATGTCATGTGGCAGCATCCTACTACTCTGCTAGCTCGGAGGCATCCATATAACGAATCAGTTGATGTCACATCCGGGCTCGTGGGAGAGTGACATGTGGCTTCCTCCGAACCACTCACCCAAAAGTCGTAAAAACGACTAAGGCAAAAAGCTTGCGAGAAGACCCAACTCAAAGGCGTTTAAGGCGAAGTCCAGGTGGACGACAAGGACAAGTCAACAAGGCAAAAAGTTGAGGAAAACGACTAAGTAAAAGTTTGTTGCCTTTTTCAAAGGCGACTAATGCAAAAAGCCATGTTTGGCTATGTTGTAGTCTGCGATCAGATCAAAAGTGACTAAGGCAATTAGATGCCGAATATGCCATTCTTCTACACAAAATAATACGACCAATTAGAAGCCAACAATCAAAGCGAAGCATAGAGACCTCTACGACCAACTGTGAATCAGAACAAGCCATCAAGGCAAGATTGAGTCGAATTCGATAAAACAAAAGCGTCAATGCTTTAAACAAGCTTTCGACTCTAAACCAATATTCTCATTGGTTTAGTCGACTTGTCCGAAAGCATAATGCAACTCAATCAAAAAGTTGTCTGGTCTACTCATCCTAAGATAAGACTTCTAGGATTAATACAAAGACCCATCCCGTTATGCCAAGGCTAAGAGATCGATCAATAGATATGAGCATAGAACTTAGAGTTGAGGAATGGTCTTTAAAATCCTCCTCAATCATAAATTAATTCCTGCAAGGGATTCTACAGTCACACCCAATTGGTTGCCTTGCATTAATATCTTAACTCGAGGGCCCAACTTTGTTATAATTTCTTCTTTTTGGAAGTTCGTCTTGATACAGGAAAGGCCTAAGGCAGAAAGCTTGCTCAATGCTTTAATCTAGAATCCTTTCATAAGGCATTTCCTTATCAGAATATAATTGATACTCAGGCTATAAGGTCCTATTTTATTGATATTCTCAATAACAATCCCTTAGCCATTTATTTGAGTTCCACTCATTATGGATAAGCTTAGTTCGAAATATACTTTCCAATAGTGTATGAGGAGGCACAAAGCTTATTTTATAGGCTGATTATCATTAATTTTAAGCCAAGCAAGGCATACCTATCGTTTTATTAAAAATGCCATAAAGGCCCAAGAGCTTTCTTAACAAACGACTCCTTTCCAAGGGTCTGAATACAACAGTGCTAACCAATTTAAGACCCTTTTTACAAAGGGGTTCAACACGAGTCAACATAGTCTTAATTCATGATTGTCATAAATATACTAGAAAACATCAATGGTTAGTTCTCTACAACAAGCTATATTGTTATTCCCAATAACAATCTTCTAGCTTTTTATCTAAGATCCACTCATTCTTAGATAAGTTTAATTCGATTAGCTCTGCTTAATCAGATATAGACAGATGCATAATGCTTAAAAGACCAACCACTCATGACAAAGATTTAAGCAATGAAATCAATTTGTTTATTCGTTTGAAAGTGCTTCAAAGGCTAAAGACTTTGATACATACAAGACTCTTCCCAAGATCCTATAAATCAAACATTCACAAGATATTCAATTGAATATTTGTATATATTTAGTAAGGCCCTTAACTTGGTCAAGCTCAAGTATGAATATACAAGCATCCACCAGGATTCTATTTACAACAAGGATCCCTCTCAAGGAGCCTATAAATCTGATATAACAGGCAGCTTTTAAAGTAGTTCTCTCAAATAATAACCTGAACATTCAGCTGGTAAAATACATAAGATAATGGCTCACACACGGCCCACAACAATCATTAATACATAAATGTAAAAGTTCAGTTGAGAACAATTAATCCTTGGCTTAAAGACAGTTGTAGAAGGCAGCAAAACATGAGTGGACTGTAGCTGAAGCCAAGCTCTTCTTCGCTTCAAGTGCAACTTTGGCCAACAGAAGGTGGGCTCACCTTCCAACCTTTTGCCATCATCAAGCGACTGCTCTAGGCACCCCTGAGCAAGACTCCCAACTCCAGGCATGTTCACATCATGGTGTAAGTTAAATAAAGACAAACAATAATCAAGATGTCTTGGGGTCAAGGAGACAACTACTCATAAGGTGACAATCCACGCATAACTAAGTCATGAGGTTACCAACCTTGAATCTGTCTTTAGCAAATAAAATACACAAGAGATAACAACACAAGGATATAAACTTTCAGGCTTACAACCACTAAAATATGTTCTAAAAACAATCATGACAAGGCTTAGGAAATCTACCATCATGTCCAACATGAGAAGCCTAACCCTTCTTCCATCATGAAGAATGTGGTCTTTCAAAACATCAAAAGTCATTCATGGTAAAACCTTTCTCTCAAGGCAAGCAAAAGTGTTAACAACTAGGACTATCATGGAGGAATATCTCAAGTCCAAGCTCCCACACAAGGGTAATAACATTATGGGGCGACTCAAGCATAGCCATAGAGAAATAAACAAAGAGAAGAAGTAAGCCAAGCGGTCTTACTCCACTCAAACACAATAATAATTCCAGAATAACACAAACTTCATTTAGTTAGACAACAAGATAGTCAAGTCATAAGACACCTACCAAACGATCCAGTTTTTTCCATGGATCTTTTTTGAAGGTTTCCACCCACCGAGGCTCTCCCTCTCCCGCCTCTCTTCTTGTTCTTCCTTCTTTTAGGTTGGTTCTCAAAAGCTCTTAAAATTTGAAGTTTAGAGAACAAAACCCTTTTCCAAGAGATCCCCATTCCTCAAATAGGTGTTCTCTCCTTTCTGCCACCCAATCAGAACATGGCATGTGTCTGTTCTTCCCTTAGATTGGCCAACCAATTTTGTTGGCCAGCACATGCCTTCTTAATGGTGGTCTCTCTTGTTAGCCCATAATGGTGCATGACGGCTCTAGTAGAGATCTGCGGTGGATCCTACGATCAATCCACCTCCTCTCATTGGTTCGAGGTAGTGGCCAATAAATTGATAACCCTGCAAGCTGCCACTAGACAAAGTAGATGTTGGTCCACTTCTCACACATTAAAGTTGACAAGCTCAAAGGTGGTTCGACCAACCTAATCGGGATAACAATAAAAGACTGTAGAGAAGGCCGAAAGGTAGACAAGGAATTCAATTTGAATCAGGCAAGGTTTAAGATAAATCAGAGGTGGGATCACTCATGATGCAACAATCCCTGGCATAGTCCTTTTCCTTTGTTGGCAATGACCTGTTCCTGCACACTTATTTCACCCATGAAATCTGCTATCTTAATAGCCGAAGCTTGCAACATAAACATGCTAGATCATTTGATTTAAATAAAGTAATTAGCTTACTAAGCAATTCACAATGTTAAGAAGTGATATTCTTTTAGCATCTAATGCATGTTTAATTTCAATTGCTACATAAGGCAATAATTCAAGCATTGCTTAGCTAACTCTTACCATAGGCATGATCCGTTCACTTTGCAATCAACACCACCATGGGAGTATCGTCATTAATTGGCATAGTGATCCGAGCAACATTTTAGGTAATAATTCGGGTGACGGTTCTATCCCAATTGATAACGGAATTTCTAGGGGCCATACCTTTTACACCGTAGCTCCAATCGACTCATCGTTTGAACCGTTGGAAAGCTAAGAACAAGGAGAATTCAGTGAGATGGCATGGAGCTCCGCTCGATGGATTTTGACCCCCGAAAACCCAATGGAAGTGCTCCAAATTTCAATTTTGGTAGTGCAGTCTAAAAATAATAAGTTTTTAAAAATAGCAATTCCTTGAATTCTGTATTGTTGTAAATCGTGGAAGTCGAACCACTTGATCTCCCTCGAAATTGATGACCTTCCACATTCTCCTTCTACCTTCAAAATGTGTATAAATGAAGATGTAACCCGAAAAGGAAATCAGACATCTCTTCTCAGAGATAAGCATATGTTTGGATCTGCAAATTTTGATGAATAAAACATCTCTTCTCAGAGATAGCATTATTGTTATTGTGTTGTTCTTGTTTCTTGAATTGTCTTTCAACCAAAGCTTCTGAGTTTTAGATCACATAGTCACCTTGTTGTCTCATGAGAGGTCTTACACTTTGGAAACATTGTTGTGAAGGCTCAAAGTTCAACTTTGTGATATGCAATTATTGTGGGTTTAAGATGAGTGTAGGGGTGAATTGCCTCAAGTACCACATGGAATGGATACCAGAGAACGCTGTGCGAATATGTAACAAAGTGCCACCTGAGGTTCAAAGGGAGATGGTTGTTGTTCCAGCAGTGTATGAGGAGAAAAAAATGAAAAAAAGGACTGTTGATGCACTTGCAATGGTGATGAATAGGGGGCAACAAGAGCTGAATCTGATGAGCTAGCATTCTCTGGGTCTTCTTTTGCCCCAAGGGTGGTTCGAAGATGGGCTCACCTAGTGGAGGCAGTTCAAGTTCACATTTATAAGTTTTTTTCCTTAGAATACCCCTGGGCAAACCTTCACTTAAAGGTTCGACTTGGAATAGGGAATTGCATGATGAAGCAAGGGTGGCAGTGGCAAACTTTTGGTACCATAACATTCCATTCAATGTGGGGAAAAACCCATATTGGGAGAATCTGGTAATTGCTTTGACCGTTGTTGGGAAGGAGTTCAAGACCCCTACTCCTCATGACTTGAGAGGCCCACTGTTAGAGGATGTTGTGAAAAATATAGAGATCATTTTAGATGAGCAAAGAACATAGCGCAAGAAGGGTTGCAACATTTTGTCCAATGGGTGGACGGATGGAAGAAACTGAACTTTAATTTTCTAGTGGCTCCAAGTGGACAATTAGTGTTCTTGAAGTCCATTGATGCCTCTGACAAAGTGAAAAATGCAAAAACTTCGTGTGACATGTTAGACGAGGTGGTCATGGAGGTGGGTGTGGAGAATGTCATCCAAGTATAGATCAATAATGCAATAGTGTATGTAGTAGCGGGGGGAGATTTCTTGAAGAGAGACACTTATCACTTTTTTGGATCCCATGCTCAACGCATTGCAATGATCTTCTACTTGAAGACATAGGAAAGATGTCATGGGTGAAAAATGTGGTCGAAGAGGTGAAGAATATCATACAATACATGTACAACCATCTCTTAAGTGTTGAGTTTGATGAGAGAGCACACCAACGAAAAAGAGCTTGTGTGATCGAGAGCCACAAGATTTGCTATGAACTTCATCACATTGCAAAGCATTTTAACCTCCTTAACATCTTTAAGCAGATGTTTGTGAGCATATGGTGGTTGGAGTCTCCCTATAGCAAGAAGGCCGAAGGGCAAATGGTCATGAAGACCGTTTTTTATGATATCTTTGAAAAGACCATGGATGAGGTCATCAAGGTAACTTTAGATTTAATTTTTTTTAGTTGTCATTTATTTATTTTAAAAAAGGGCCTAAATTTATCTTAATTTTAATTTTAAAGTCTTAGGTGTTAGAGCCTCTTGTTAGAGTTCTCCGATTGGTGGACGGAGAAAAGAATCTGATGGGATATTTGTATGAGGCCATGGACAGGGCCAAGGAGAGCATAACAAATTATTTTGGGCAAAATAAAAAAAATATGAGCCCATTTGGCACCTGATTGATCATAGATGGAACAAGCAACTCCATCGATATATAGATGGAGCGGCCCACCACTTGAACCCCAAGTTTTTCTTTGTAGATTCATTTAGGGCTAATGGGGAGGTCATGGATGGCCTAAATACATGCATAGAGAGGATGGTTCTTGATGAAGCCACTGAGACATAATTGTGGATGAGCTGCAGATTTATAAGAGTGCAGAAGGGAGGCTCTTTTCTTCACCTCTATGCATTCAAAGGAGAACAACCCATCAACCAAGTAAAAAAATAAATTTAAATTGGGTCTTTTAGGCTTTGATTGTATCATTGTAATGTCGTTATTTCTTTATAAATGCACACCTAGTTGACTTACAAATTTATAAATCTCTTATTGTAGATTTGTGGTGGGAAGATTTTGGTGCAAGGACACTAAATTTTTAGAAATTAGCCATTTGCATCTTGTTCTAGCCATGTAATGCTTTGGGTGTGAAAGAAATTGGAGCATATTTGAGGCCATTCACACAAAGAAGTGCAATAGGCTAACAACACAACGTCTCAATGACCTTGTGTTTGTGTGGTACAATCTTCGCCTCCGTGTTAAACAAGTGGAAGGGAAAGATATTCACGAGGCAATTGACTTGGATGATATTAATCCATATTCAAATTGGATCATTGAGTTTGATGATGTGCAACAGGAGCCCATGTTTACTAAGGAGGTCACAAATTTAGAGAGGGAATCAAAAGAAGCTATAGTGGTAGGGGAAGCAGAGGCATTGGGAGGGGTTGGTGAGGATCTGGACGATGTGTTTGTGGATGGTGTTCTAGAAGAGTCTTTACCTTCCACTTCTAGGGGGCAGTAGAGGAGTTGGAGAGAACTTTTATGAGCCATTGTAGTCTTTTTTTTGTTTAAAATATAGCATTGTATTCTTATTTACTAAAAAACTAATATAAAACTTATTTATGACTTTGAGTTATGTGTTCTCTAAATCTCTACAATCATTTCTCTATGTTTATTTTATTTTTATTATGTATTTTATGAATTTATATATTTTTTTAAAGTAACGATAAAATTGCCGAGTTGCGAGTATGGGTCAATTTTTTTGGTTGTCGAGTAATTGCGGTTTACGAGTTTTTCTACTATGGTAGCCACTATCACTACATAAGAGTGCACAACAAGCACACAATTTCAAAAAAAAATTGACAACCTAACTTTGCCGTTTTAAGTCAATAAAAAAAGCATAAAAACCAACGAACAATTTAGGAGAGATGTTACATCTCCAAGCCTAAATGGGCATTGAAACTACATGGTGGCCATTGACACAACCATGGAATACAAAGAAAGAAAGAGGGTAAGCCAAATGAGCTTATACCTCTTGAAAACTACAATCAAAGGGAGAAAGATAATTTTAATATAAATAAAATTAAAGCAAATGGGGCATGGAAGCCTACTTGGGTTCCTTCTTGGATCCACTCAAGAGCACTACCTACAATCCTTGGGCAATAGCTATCCTCCTCCTTTTATAAGTCTTTCCTCCAAGCTCCTCTTCCTCATTCTCCTTTCCTCCACTTCCCAATTTTCCACTTCTCAAGGAAGGCTTTCCTTCCTCATTGGACTAAACTCCTTTCCATACGAGCCAATGAGAAGGTGACGTGTTTCTTCTCATCCCTTGGTTCATGGTAAAAAATCTCCCCTCTCCATAACTCCACTTACAAGCTCATGTGGGCAAGCAAGCAAGTCCCTCATAAATGAACCCACTATCCCATTCTATAAATGACACATGGGCTGCCTCAAAAGTCCTCTTTAGCTCCCGGAAAGACTCTCCAACATTCCTATTAGTCCAATGACATAAAAATCAACTCAAAATATCTAAAAACCACTTTATGTCATTCTCTAAAGTTGGCTCTTTTAATCCATCCGAGTTTTGAGTCAAAGGGGGCCACTTAAGTGGCTTACAAAACACTTTATGAATGAAATAAAACTTAAAGAAAACTCCTAAGTTTAAGGAGGAAATGTGCGAATAATATCTAGGGGGTGAATAGTGCTAAGAGGGTTAAGAAAGTTTACATTTCCGACTAGGTCCACAAATGATACAAGGAGTGGTTTGGATCACGGAAGGGTCAAATAGACAAGTCACCACTCTACCCATGATGTACTCATGCTCGACGTAGTCCTAATTCTCTTGTTGGCCTCTTCTGTCATTTGCACAACATTGCACATATAAAATGCCCTACCCTAGATAGTCGAAGCTGCAAAACGTAAACAATACAAGTGATTTAAATCAAACAAAACATGCACACGACATATCCAGGGCATCTCATATCAATGGTAAGAAGCTAATACTAATCATCTAAACATATGTATAATCAAATACATGCTTAAGAACAATAGCTCTAGTGGTACATAATCATTACGCATCATAATGGACAACCAAAATAGCGTAAGTAAACTGATATCATAATGCATAGAGTAATCATCTCATCGAAGCATAGAACTGTTCTTTGTTAAGCAATCAATAGCATCACATAATATATAGAATCTTTTGTCTTAGAATAAGGGACCAATAGCATCTTGTGTCTCAATAACACAGGAGGCACTTCTCAACAGGATGTGTGTACAACACAAAATGTCTAGAGGTAAGCATTGTGAAAATAGGGGTCTCACAAAGAAGAGGAGGATAAAGTCTCAGAAGGACAAAGTTCAAAGAAGGAAAACTCCGAACAACATATTTATGATACCCTTTGCATTTAAAGAAAACATCAGGTTTATGGGACAGCATCATCGCCAAAATGCATATCAAAATTTCAAAATGGACAAATTAGATGGCTTAGTTTTGCTGGAAGAATCCAGATGGTCAAAGCTATCTCGCAGGCTGTACCTATATATCTCCTCTCTCCCCTTCCTCTTCCAATAAAAACTGAAAGTCAAATAAAAAACAATCAAAGAAATTATCTCTGGAGAGAAACAGAAGAAAGCTTCAAACAGCCATTAGTTGTTTAGTCAATGATCACCACTCCAAAAAGACAAATGAGGTTTCAATATTAAGAACACTCATTCCTTCAACCAAACTCTGTCGATGAAAACAACATGGAGACTCCAGAACACTAGAAATATGCCATGCTTCCATTCTATGTGACAAATATCAAATAGATAATTCTACAGGTTTTTTCCATTCCACCACAAGTCAACAAATGACTGCCACTTTCAAACATATCAAAAGTGGAATAACAAATCTCAAAGAACATAAAGGTTGGGACATAGGAAAGGGAGACAAAATCAGTCTATGGACTTAAAGTTGGGAAGGACATACATCTCTTTCTCAATTAGTGAACAAAGATATGCAAAAACAGCTGGAAACATAGGGTCATATATATTAGTTGCTGATCACTGCACTCAGAATGAGCAAGGTATTTCCAAATGAAGCTTTTCTATTTTATAAAAAAATGGACATTTCAGTCAACCAAAGACACAACTAAGGGTAAAATTGAATGTAAAACAAGTCTTTTTATCTTCAGCACAGGATGAGGTTATTTGGCTACACACTACTAATGGAGAAGTGACGGTTTCTTCAGCCAATCATCTCCTCGGTAATTTTTACGGCACCAGTAAAAAAATGGAATGAAATATGGGACAGTCATATTTGGCCAAAAGTCAAGGCCTTCCTATGGTTTAGTGACAGAACAGAATTGTAATAGATGATAATTTATAGAAAAGGCCTTCCATTGTGTCATGATGCAAGATGCAAGAATAGAAGCTATGAACAATTGTGTGGACATGCTAAGCATAATTGTTCAAAAACATGAAAAAACTCTGGATGCAGTCAATAGCATCATTCTATCTGAAAATGCGAGGTGGGGAATTTCTGATGCACGGATAGCCCCTCCAATGAAGAGAAATGCTGGTACCCTTGAAAGATCTACAGAAGCAAATATAAGGGGAACGGCTTGGCAACAGACACTCTTCAAATCTTAAGCCTCTACCTCTGGACACATTTGGATTGATCGCAACTCCAATGAGGGAAGTTCTTCTAACCCTCTTGCACACAGGTCACACAATAGCAGCTTCAATTAATGCTCTTAATATTGTGCATTTTTTTGTATAATTGTTAGCCTACTTTCATTAAGATCAGAAAGAATAGTATTTAGGACTTCACTATTTATCCTTCTAGTTATATCTGTAGCTTACCACTATAGGTAAAAAATACTTTGTAAAGAAGGCTCTAAATAACCACGTGATTAATTTAGTTAAGAATAACAGAATTAGCATCAAGAATATTAAGAGAGAGGAAAGCAGAAAAGTTCAGTACAACAGCTCATGGTGAGCCTTCTAAACTGATCTTCTTCTTTTGATCTGTCTTGAATGACCTGATTTTGTTGTTAAGGCATCCTTTTTGTATCCCTCTCCTTTATAAATAGAATATTTTACTTATTATCAGAAAAAAAGACTGCATTATCATGACTCATATATTGTGGGGTGTGAACAAACCACCATGATGCCTAGACGTGACCATTAGTAACTTTGGTATGTCTAGACCATAGTGTTGAGACTTGGACATGGCAAGTTAATTTTTGACTTGGATCCAGACAAAGTGAAAAAACTATGCAAATTTATTTTTTCGTAAAAAATAGCAAATTTTAGGTAAAAAACTATTAATATGCATTTCATATCAAATCCACTTCAAATGCACTAAAAAATAATCAGTTACATCTACCATACACTTGTATACCCCATAAGTAAGTAAATAATGCGATATTAAAAGTTGGACTTGAAATTTGAAAGCTGATATAAATGAAGAGTTGCGTTTATATTCATGAATTTTTTTTCATGTATAAAAAAATGGATTTAGAAATCCATGGCAATTAAATCAGCAAAAAGCATAATATAAAAGCCCAGACTATGGTTGGGAGGAAACTGCATGTCTTGTCCCAACACCAAATGTAGAATGTTGGACTTGCAACACTTTGTGTATGTCAATGAAGCAACTGGAACCATTTTACTTGTAGTAGAGGCCGTCCATAACCTCCTTGTTAGCCTTGAATCTCTCAAGGAGTTGTATTGATCATTTTAGAAAGTACACACAATCATAAGTGGCCCATGGAGCTGTTTTATCCACCGATGATCAATGATATTCCAAATGGGCATATACTTGGTCTCCACCTTGCCATAGAAAAATCTAATATGCTACTTGACTCGGTCCATTGTGGAATTTTATACATTGATTGTATGAAGAAGAGAAACCAATGGCTTCCCGACTTGTAAAAAGTTAAATATTTAGAAATGAACTCTAGACTTAAGTCTTAAATGAAGAAAAAATAAAAATAAAAAAAACACAAAAAAAGAAAGGAATTGAAAAAAAAAAGATTTACATCTACAAACCCCTTTGCCTAAATCCAAATTGGGCCTCCTTGAATACCCATTCTACAACATCAAACCTGACATTGGTCCTTGAGTAGGAAGATGCATTCCTTTGCTTGTGAGTAGATATTTGGTTCAAAGAAGCTTTTGATCATAGCAAAGAGTACAAGGTGATGAAGGAGGTTGCAAAACAAGCTATACCAACTCTGTTGTCTCTATGAACTGTCTCATTACAAAGAGGACCCAAGCATGGTTGTAGATGTATTTGCATATATTACAACCTTGCTTCACAACTAGTTTTATTTGCAGATATTACAGCCGTGCTTCACAACTAGTTTTACCCACTCCATTTTTCTAATATCCTCTAGCATTAAATCAATGCAATGGGCCCAACAAGGAGTCTAAAAATTACCAGGATGCCTCTCCATTAGTAGTCTACTTGTATCTAGATAATTTGCGACATTTTCGGTGACTACTTGCACCACATTATCTTTGAATCGGACTTGGATTCACGATTTCTCGCTTGGAATCGTCGAGTCTCATAACATGAATCCAAACAAACTGCCCAAGTACCTAATGAACCATTCAATCAATCACTTACAAACAAACGACTAATTATTACACCAATAAAGTCTAATATGTGATATGCCCAAGGTGGGTTATATAACCAATATTTTCTGCTACACCCTAAACCTATAGCTTGTCTAAGGATATGTGTAGCTGATTCGTGGCTTACATAACCTTTTGCCTTATATTGTCACATTTCTCTAAGTTCTCATATTGTTAATAGGGTCGGCCTATGAAGTAATTATAGCCTAAGCAGGGTATATATAGGAGGTAGTGGAGAGTATTTGAGGATCTTATTATGAATTCTGTTCTTATTGCATGGTTGTGGAGGTTTCCCTTTCAAAGTGGCTTAGTCTTATTTATCAAGTACTCTGCTCTATTGTCAACTACTGGTTTGGATCTAATTATTCTGCTCTTATTATTGCGATATACTGTTGTTGATCTGCTCTTAATATTTACTTTAAATCTACTGTTGTGAATTGGCTTGATCTAAGTAATTTAATTACAAGTGGTATCAAAGCTTCGATTTCGACGAGGTTTTGTCGTGCAGTTTTTTCAGATCTAGCGTAGCGATTGTTATAAGCTAAAGGATTGAAAAAACACTTGTGATCTGAGAGAAATTTATTTTTTGTGTAAGTGTAGCATTGCTTGAGGTTTTTATTTTTATTTTTAAAATCCTGGATTTGTTTTTCATACCCTTGTGCAAATCAACAGCCATCGAATTTGTATCGACGATTTGATCTCAATGGTATAAGCCTCTGATACACTATTTTTGGACCCCAAGACCTTAAATCTGGAACCCTTACCGTAAATTCCCGAACCCTATTCCCTCGAGTTTATGCATGGCCAGTCCAAACACTAGAGTTAGCGGAAAAGGGCAAGCCACTCTAGGCAAAATGCCTAGCAAGGATGAAATGGACTCTCGAAACTTTTGATACATGGGTTTTTGGTTTGGTTGCCCAACTCCATGTAGATGTGCAAAGCATGGCTAAAAAAGAGGATCTGGATGTGGTCAAAGTTGACATGGATTCAATAAAGGGTGTTAAGCACAAGCTTATACTGAGGGGGGGTGAATCAATATAAGATATTTTTTTCGTTTTCGACTATTAATCTTAAATCCAAAACCTCAAATTACTCCACAATTAATATATTCAAAGCAATCAAAGAATACAATGCAAAACCACGCAATGCAAATAGACACAGATTTGCGTGGAAACCCTTTCGGGAGAAAACCACGGAGAAATTCTCTTAATATAAATATTAGTAGGCACCAATCTACTGGAGCACCTACCCCAAAAACAATTTTGTCGGCATCAACCTACAGGGGCACCAACCCTTTTCACCAAGCACCAACTCAGCAAGAGACACCAATCTCTTCAAAACGAAGGCACCAACCTTCTCAAAAAAAATCACTCTTCTATCTCAAATTTGTTGTCAAAACAATGGATGATAGAACACTTGTTTTATCTCCTTTCGATTCGATCTACACTTGAGTGTTTTTGTTGCTATACTCTTCCTTATACTTGCTGATTTTTTCCTTTTAATATTCTCACAAAAATTTGCTTTTAAAAATTCTTCTCTTTTTTTATATTTTCCACATTCGAATCTACTTTTTTGCCATTCGTTATGCACTTATTTATAACCCACGAAAAGTCACAAATTAAGGTCATGCCTCTTCAAGTGAAAAGGTCCATTCGAACGGTCACAACTCCTCCCAATAGGTCGGCCAAGGTCGACAATTCCGTTCACTTCCGTCGACATTTCTGTTCACTTCTGGCAACAATTCCGTTCACTTCCGTCGACATTTCCGTTCATTTCCGACAACAATTCCGTTCGCTTCCGTCGACATTTTTGTTCACTTTCGGCAACAATTCCGTTCACTTCCGGCAACAATTCCGTTTGACATTTCCATTCATATCCGTTACAATTCCTTTGACATCAATGACAATTATTTCAACAATCTCCCCCTTTGTCATTGATGGCAACCTTCCAAAAAGATCTTTTCTGCAACTCCCCATCTTCTTTTCTGCAACTCCCCCTTGCTGTAACTCCCCGTACTGCCATTCTCCCCCTTTGACATCAATGGCAAAGGGTCATTCAAGGAGCTGAAAAAAGAAATTTAGCTCCCCCTTAACCAATGCTTCTTTTGATTTTTAATGAGTAGAAGCAAATGATAGTACTCCCAACTTCTGTCGTAGGTACTCAAATGTTTTCTTTGGAAGTGGCTTAGTGAAGATATCTGCCATCTGTTCGGATGTGGAAACATATTCCAATTTTACTTGTTGTTCTGTCACCTATTCTCTCAAGAAATGATACTGTATAGGGACATGCTTAGTCTGGAATGCATAACTGGATTCTTCGAAATACTTATCGCACTAGTATTATCACAGAATATGGAGATTGGATGATCATACTCTACTTTGATATCTTTCAAAGTTTGTTTCATCCATAGAACTTGTGTACAACATAGCACTGCCGCTATGTACTCTGCTTCTGCTGTGGATAGAGATACAAAATTCTGCTTCTTACTCAACCATGATACTAGGCTATCTCCAAGAAAGAATGCTCCTCCACTTGTACTTTTTCTATCATCTACACAACCTGTCCAATCTGAATCCGTGTACGCTACCAATGTGAAGTCTTTACCTCTCGGGTACCACAACCCATAATCCAAGGTTCTCTTTAAATATCTGAATATACGTTTCACGGCTTGCACGTGTTTCTTTTGGAGCTGCTTGAAATCGTGCAACCATACCTATCGCTTGCATGATATCTGGCCTAGATGCCGTCACATATAGTAAACTCCCAATCATTGATCTGTAAAGAGTTTGATTAGTATTCGGAGATTCAACATCTTTGCTCAACTTCGTACATGTAGCCATAGCTGTGCTAACAGGGGCACACTCCTCCATATGGAATTTCTTCAACATCTCCTTCACATACTTGATTTGGGATATGAATTTTCCTTTGTTGGATTGAGAGATTTGTAAACCAAGGAAAAATGACAACTCACCTAACATGGACATCTCAAATTCCTTTTGCATATCTTCGACAAATCTTTTAAACATTTCCTCATTGTCTCGTCCAAAGATTATATCATCTACATACACCACAACAATTAACTGGTGATCTTCAGTTTTGATGTAAAGATTACTATCAGCATATTCTCTCTTGAATCCTTGGTCTTGTAGGTATTTATCAAGCCTAGCATACCATGCTCTAGGAGCTTGTTTCAATCCGTACAAAGCCTTCTTTAACTTACACACATAATCCTTGTTTTCTGATAAGAGGAATCCTTCTGGCTGTTCTATGTAAACTTCCTCTTCTAGATTGCCATTTAGAAATGCTGATTTAACATCCATTTGATAGACTTTGAAATTTTTGAATACTGAAAATGCAAGAAATATTCAAATTGCTTCTAATCTAGCAACATGAGCAAAAGTCTCTTCAAAATCTACACCTACTTGAGCATACCCTTTACATACCAAATTTGTTTTTTTTCGAGTGACTTGGCCATTTTCATTCAATTTGTTTCGAAAAACCCACTTAGTGCTAATCACATTCTGATCCATTGGCCCGGGCACAAGTTCCCAAGTCTCATTCTTCTCAATTTGATCTAACTCGTCTTCCATTACTTTTACCTAATGTTTATCATGACTAGCTTCAAAAAAATTCTTAGGCTCTACCTTGGATAACAAAGAGAAATTTACATGCTCGGGTATACTTACAATTCTTCTTCTGGTTTGCACCCCAACATCAATGTTGCCAATGATCTGACTTTCAGCATGATTCTTTTGAACAAAGTGAGATGGTGCTTTGGTGTCTTGCGTTTTAGATTCACTCAAATTTTCTATATTTTCTTCCTCCCCTTCTACAAGATTGGGTATTTCTAGAGGCTCTTCTGAAAGTTCTTTTGCCTTTTGATTTATGATCTCATCTATTCTAACACTAGCACTTTCTACGATAGTTTGTAGCCTTTTGTTATAACATCTATAGGCTTTGCTTTTGACAGAGTAGCCAAGAAAAATTCCTTCATCAACGCTTGAATCAAATTTGCCCAAATTTTCTTCATTCCTGTTGATAAAACATGTACTTTCAAACACTTTGAAATGTTTGACCGAAGTTGGTCTTCCTTTCCACAATTCATAAGGAGTTTTGTCATTATTAACTCTAATTTGCCCTCTATTCAAGATATATACTGCTGTATTAACTGTTTCTCTCCAGAATCTATCTGATAGCTTAGATTCATTCAACACATTTCTAGCCATCTCTTGAACGGTTCGATTTTTCCTTTCCACCACTCCATTTTGTTGTGGAGTCCTTGCAGCTGAGTATTGTCTTTTAATTCCATGATTTTCGCAAAACTCAATGAATTCATTTGAAATAAACTCACCTCCTCGATCTGACCTTAGGCATTTTATTTTCAACTCTTTTTCATTTTCTACTAATGCCTTGAAAGCTTTAAACTTTTCAAATGCTTCTAATTTTTTTTTAGAAAGGCTACCCACGTCATTCTAGTATAATCATCAATGAGCAACATAAAGTAGCTCACCTTCATGCTTTCAGTTCTGGTAGGACCACAAAGATCCGTATGAATCAGTTCTAGTGGTTTGGTGGTCAAATATTCCTTCGTTCTGAACCTTGCTCTGGTTTGCTTCCCATGTTGGCATTGCTTGCATAGAGTGCTTGAAGGTTTCGTTATTTTGGGCATATCTCACACAGTCTGTTTGTTGCTGATTTTCACAAGATTATCAAAATTTATGTGCCCTAACCTTCTATGCCATAGCCAACTCTCTTCAACTTGACTGAGACAACATTTCTCTCCTCTCATTTCTCCAAGCACGTATAGGTTGTTTGTGGTTCTATGAGCATCTGCAATTAGTTCTCCCGTGTCTCTTTTTCTAATCTCGCAACCTTCAGAAAAGAACTTGAGTGTGTGTCCTTGATCACACATTTGGCTAACACTTAGAAGATTATGCTTTAACCCTTCCACATATAACACATTTTCTATTTTGGTTTTTTCATTATCGAGACTAAGTGTACCTTTTTCTGGTATTCTAGCTGTAGTGTTGTCTCCGAACTTCACCGTGCCTTCATTGACCGTTTTTAATGAGATGAATTTGCTTTTATCTCCAGTCATGTGTCTTGAACATCCACTATCAATGAACCATTGTTGTCCTTCATCTCTAGCGTGGAATGCTGTTTGAACGATCATGGGTTCTTCTTGCTTCTTCTTCCAGGTCTTTGATGGTTCTCTTTTCTTTATCACCGGATCCTTGAACTTTTGATCTTGTCTTACAGATTCAAAAACACTTCTACAATAGTGTGCTATATGTCCATAGTTGTTGCACTTGTAACAAACTATAGCTTCATCAAAGTTTGATAAAGGAGCAAACGAATTGTAGTTTCTGTTCGAAGCTCCATAGGTTCCTTTGTTTCTGCTCCTGACTTTAATACGCTTGGCTCTCTTTCTACAATCTAATTTCTTATGACCAAAATGATTGCAATAATAACAATATCCATCAAAATAATTACCAAACTTGGTTTTATTTGCATATCTTGGAGCAAATGGTCTTCTGAAGTTTTGTTCTCCTTTGCTTTCTTTGTTGATAGCGCTGGTTTTTGTATTATGGGCTTCTTCCTTCTTGGCCTCCTTTTTCACTGATTCCTTAAGAGTTTCAACATAGCTCTTAGCTTTCTCTTTTTCCTTCTCATACCCAATGCTTGACTTGTTAGATGGTGATCTTTGACTCTCTAGAATCTTATTCAAAACTTGAGCGCTTTTCTCAGATTTCAAGTCACTTGCTATTTTAGAATTCGCCTTTTCTAGATCCCTTTTTAAAGCAGTGATCTCAGAGTCATACTTTTCACAGTCTTCTCCTTTCTTCTTTAGCTGATCCGTTAGATCTTCAATTTTCTTTGCTTCTTCGATTTGGACTTTTAGATCAACAATTACCTTGTTTGATTCCTCAAAGACTTGTGATGTCTTCGCTTTGAAGTCTCGATTCTCTTCATATTTTCAGAGCTATAACTTCAGTTTCTGATTCTTCTTCTTAAATGCTTTCATTTCTTCCAATGCGCAAATAAGTTCTTCTTCAAGGTTCACTTCACCTTCTTCCATGTCTTCGTCTTCCTCCAAATTATCTTTGTTGGTGGCGGCATTTTCTTCTGTAGCCATGCACAAAATCTCTTCATTATCACTCTCAACATCACTTTCTTTGTTTTCTTCGGATGAGCTGCTATATCTCTTGGAGTATAGGCTTTTCTTTTGTTTCTCAAATCTTTGTTTGTCTTTGCTCGGCTTGAATCCCCTTTTGTACTTTGGTTTGTTTCCCTCATCATCGCTATTTCTTTTATGTGGACATTCGGCTGCAAAATGACCAATTTTACCACAATTAAAGCATTTAAATGGTAACTTTTTTTTATATTTCCCTGATTTTTTCTTTAGCTTCCGAATGAATAGAGCTTCATTTTCATCTTCTTCACTACTTGAATTTTCACTTGATTTTGGTTCTTTGATCTTCTCTTTCTTCGAGACCTTGAATGATGCTTCCTTCTTCGACTGTTTCTCAGATTTGGTTCTCATTTCATATGCCGTAAGAATTTCATGGAGCTCATCCATTTTCATCATGTCTAAATCCTTCATTTCTTCAATGGTAGAGACCTTTGCATCAAATCTCAATGGTAGGGATCTCATGACTTTCTGAACGATCACAGATTCTTCAATTTTCTCTCCGAGTCCTCGAATGACATTAACAATCTCATCGACACGAAGAAGATACCCAACAATGTTTTCATCATTTTTCATTTTTAAACTTTCAAACTGCCTCCGGTGGGTTTGGAGTTTTGCTTTTCTAACCTTACTATCACCTTCATAAATAGTATTGAGTTTATCCCAAATCTCTTTTGCAGATTCACAATGCATAACTTTAACAAACTCATTTTCTGAAAGCCCGCATAAGATTGCATTCATAGCTTTCACATTGTTCTCATTGGCCTTTTTTCCGGTGGCATTCCTTGGTGCAATTTGTGGCGTTGTGTATCCTATTACCACTGCTTGCCAAATATCGAAACCTAGGGCCATCAAGTAAGTCTTCATTCTTATGCTCCAAAATGCATAATTTGTTCCATCGAACAAATGACCCTTGTTAGTGGAGAAACCATCCAACACTTGAGATCCTGCCATATGTGCTTTCCAAGATCTACCTTCTAGCAGTTGTGCTAACATCGAAGGAACCGACTCTGATACCAATTGTTAAACACAAGCTTATACTAAGGAGGGGGGTGAATTAGTATAAGATATTTTTTTCGCTTTCGACTATTAATCTTAAATCCAAAACCTCAAATTACTTCGCAATTAATATATTCAAAGCAACCAAAGAATACAATGCAAAACCACACAATGCAAATAAACACAGATTTGCGTGGAAACCCTTTTGGGAGAAAACCACGGAGAAATTCTCTTAATATAAATATTTGTAGGCACCAACTTACTGGAGCACCTACCCTAAAAACAATTTTGTAGGCACCAACCTACAGGTGCACCAACCCCTTTCACCGAGCACCAACTCAGCAAGAGACACCAATCTCTTCAAAATGAAGGCACCATCCTTCTCAGAAAAAATCACTCTTCTATCTCAAATTTGTTGTCAAAACAACGGATGATAGAACACTTGCTTTATCTCCTTTCGATTCGATCTACACTTGAGTGTTTTTGCTGCTATACTCTTTTTTATACTTGCTGGTTTTTTCCTTTTAATATTCTCACAAAAAATTGCCTTTAAAAATTCTGCTCTTCTTTTATATCTTCCACATTCGAATCTACTTTTTTGCCATTCTTTATGCACTTATTTATAACCCACGGAAAGCCACAAATTAAGGTCATGCCTCTTCAAGTGAAAAGGTCCATTCGAACGGTCACAACTCCTCCCAATAGGTCGGCCAAGGTCGACAATTCCGTTCACTTTCGTCGACATTTCCGTTCACTTCCGACAACAATTCCGTTCACTTCCATCGACATTTCCGTTGACTTCCGGCATCAATTCTGTTCACTTCCAGCAACGCTTCCGTTCACTTCCGACAATAATTCCGTTAACTTCCGGCAACAATTCCGTTTGACATTTACATTCATATCTGTTACAATTCCTTTGACATCAATGACAATTATTCCAACAAAGGGAACTATGAGAAACATCAATGTGACAATGGTGTAGAGGCAAACAACGCCACCGTCCAATAATTCTCCACCAAGACACTTGGGTTCTCCCAGCTAGAACAATCCAAGTTCAACTATAGGTTCGCGGAACATGCTACCAAAAGTAGAAGTGCACAAGTTCGATGGTAAGGATCTAGTCACTTGGATCAATCAAATGGAGAATTTGTTTGAATTACATCAAACCCCATGTTCATAGAAGGTGGTCATGGCTTTTATGTATTTGGAACCAGAGCAGTTCATTTGGTATAGATGGTTACGTGCTAAAAAAAAAGTGTTTTACCATTATTTGGTCAATGTTTACTGATGACCTGCAAATGCATTATCGCAACAGTGTAATAGACAACTACTTCAGCCAATTAGAAAAATTGCGACAAATGGGGTTTGTCAAGGATTATATTTAGCAATCCCAGACACAATCTTTGCACGTGGACGACATCACAGAGGACAACCTAAATGACCTATTTGCTATTCCAGACTCTTTTATGTTTGCTATTCCCATGGGTGGGGCAGACATCATTTTGGGAGTCCAATGGCTCACAACTGTGGGAACAATAGAGATGAATTTCCAAGAGTTGTTCACATGTTTTCCTTTTGATGGTAGGACATTTGAATTGTGTGGATTGCGTGTAAAGTCTCCACAGCTAGTTAGTTCTCATAAGATGCAGAAGATTCTCAAAAAGGAGGTGAAAGGGCTTGTAGCACAACAATTTTCCTTAGAAATACAACCAACAAAGATGTCTACTTAGCCTGATCCATAGAAGATTGTTGATAAGCACTCAGTTGTTTTTGGAGCAATGTCAAAAGGACTACCACCAAAAAGAGAACATGATCATGCTATTCGATTGCTACCAGGGAGTCAACTGCCAAACATCAGACCATATAGGTACCCTTATGCCCAAAAGAATGAGATTGAAAAGATGGGTATGGGAGATGTTGGAGGTTGGTAATATTCATCCCCTATGGTAATATTCATCCCCTATGGTAATAGTGTGTAAGAAGGATGATACCTGGAGGCTGTGCCTGGATTACAAAGAACTCAACAAATACACCATCAAAGTTAAGTTTCCTATCTCGGTAATTGATGATTTTCAGATGAGTTACATGGTGTTATCTACTTTACAAAAACTGGATCTTTGTTTTAGGTTACCATCAAATTTAGATCAGAGATGAGGATATACATAAGACAATTTTCAAAACTCATGAAGGCCATTATCATTTTTTAGTAATGCCTTTTGGTCTCACAAATGCACCATTTACATTCTAGAGTTTGATGAACATAGTCTTTAAGCAATTTTTTCGGAAATTTGTCTTGGTATTTTTTGATGACGTACTAATATACAGTAAGACATGGGAATGACACTTGTAGTATGTGAATCAAGTATTGGTAATTCTGGAACAAAACCAACTTTACGCAAAGATTTCCAAGTGTGATTTCGGAGTACAAGAGGTGGATTACTTGGGTCACATTGTTTTGCATGGAAGAGTCGAAGTAGATCCTCACAAGATCAAGGCCATGATAGAATGACAAGTTCCGAAAACCCTCAAGAACCTTCGAGGATTTTTAGGGCTGATAAGTTACTATTGTCAGTTTGTCAAAAGTTATGGAAGCATAACATCACCACTCATAGCTTTGTTGAAGGACTTCTTCCACTTGAACGAAACTAAAGGAGGCCATGTGCACCACTCCGGTTTTGGCTACCCTAGAATTTTCAAAGACCATTGTTGAATGTGATGCATCATGTTATGTAATGGAGGCAATGCTCATGCAGGAAGGGCGACCCATTGCATTTGAGAGTCGTCTGCTTAAGGGTAAGAATTTGCTAAAGCCTATCTATGAGAAGGAGATGATGGCTATTCTTCATGCAGTCAAATAATGGAGACTTATATGATGGGTAGATAGTTCAAGGTGAAGAGAAATCATGATAGTCTAAAATGCTTCTTCAAATAGAGGTTGTTATTTGAAGAACAACAAAAATGGGTGACCAAAATGTTGGGTTATGACTTTGAAATCATAAATAAGAAAGGAAAGGATAATGTAGTAGTAGATGCACTATCTAGGAGGGATGAATCCAAAGAGACATTGTTATGTGCAATGTTCATATGGCAGGTAGATTGGGTGGATAAGGCAAAATCAGAATGGGAGAATGACATTGATACACAAGTTTTGGTTCAAAAGCTCCAACAAGATTCTTGTGTCTCAAACAAATTTGAGTGGAAAGGGAATGCGTTATGGTATATAGATAGATTGTACCTATGTAAGAATTTTGCCCTCAAGCACAAAATCCTTACAGAGCTCCATGCATCTCAAATAGGGAGGCATTCATGATTTTTGAAAATTTATCATAGAATCAAGCAAGAATTCTTTTGGAAAGGACTCGAGGATATCAAGAAATTTAACATTGAATGCATGGTGTGTCAGCAAAACGAGGGTGAGACAATTAAAAGTTAAGTCTTCTGCAATCCTTATCTTTTCCTAGTTAAAAGTGGGAGGAGGTTTCTATGGATTTCATAATAGGGTTACCCAGGTTAGAAGGTAAAAATGTTATCATAATGATTGTTGACCATTTTGGTCCTGCAGGCCAAAATCGGTCCCCCCTTTTTTTCCTGCTGTTCTGAGCCAGTACAATTTTGATTTTTGCACAAGTCTTGGAAGTTTCTACGGACTCTGCAGTCATTTCTACGGACTCTGCAGGGCCATTTCTATGGACTCTGCAGAGAATTTCTATGGACTCTGCAGGAAGAGGCAAGTTCCCACTTAGGCGCAAAATGGACCATTCTAAGTGCCCTTGCGGAGGGCAGGGAACATTTGCAAAGAGGCCAAAGAGAAAGCCAAAAAGGTTAAGTTTCCTTCGGAAAATTGTTCAAGGCAAAGAAGAGAATTTCTTCGGACAAAATGTCTGAAGGAATTCCTTCGGACTTTTTGTCCGAAGAAATTCTTCGGAAGAAAATCCCGCCACAAAAGGACAAGGCAAAGGCAAGAAGTGATTTCTTTCAGACTTTTGTCCGAAGGAATTCCTTCGGACAAAAAGTCCGAAGAAATTTGGGAGAGAGCCGCGGGTAAAAAACCCGAAGAAAGTCTCCGAAGGAAAGGGATGAGCAAGACAATTCTTGCGGACTTTTTGTCCGCGGGAGAAGTAGCTGTGAGAAAATCCGCGGAAAAGAGCCGAGGAAATAAGCGGAGAAAGCAAAGGAAGAGATCCTTCGGACAAAATGTCCGAAGGAATTCCTTCGAACATTTTGTCCGAAGGATTTCAAGACCAAGGAGCCGAAGAACCCGGAAGGGCAGGTGCCCTTGCGGGGCACTCTCGGCCAAAAGAAAGGCACTTCTCCAAAGCTGAAGGGACACCTTCCCTTCGGGAGGGTCCAAAGCAAAAGCCCAAAGGTAAGGGAGTGACAAAAAGGCCGAAGCAAAGGAAAAGGCCAAAAGAATTCCAAGGGGTGACGGGCCCGAAGACGTCAAAATCAAGCACGGCGAATTAGCCGTTGGAAGTTCAAACGCAGTGACGGGTGCGCAGACGTCAAATTTAAGGCTCGTGAAGTAGCCGTTGATTTTAAAAAAGCTTAAAGAAGAGCCCAAGGAACTCAGTGACCCGCCAAGAAGATAGCCCCGAGGGCCGAAGGAGCCAGAAAGAGACAAAACCAAGAAGAGACAAAGTGCAGAAGCGGACAAACAGTCCAGGGGGCAAAGAGAGGTGTCAACTCGAGGATTTACTCTTGCAGTTGGAACCGTACTCGCCAGGTGGTCATCAAACGACGCAAACAGTAAGCGACGTAGCCTGTTTTTTTCACTTTGCATTTATGAGCAGACAAACTGCGTGAATATCTGGAAGGAGCAGTCTTGTTTGCAGAAAAAAAGGTGTGGCCCATGTGTTCACATTAATGTTTGAACGCCAAAGTCAAGACCGGTGATTACACAGCATGGTTTTAGCAGGCCTCTTCTAGAAGGATGATATCAGCAACAGTGACTTCCTCTTCCCGATGCTCTCAACGCACATGGGCCAGCTTGTCAAAGGGCACCAAAAGTCTTTTCAAAAGGGGCGCCTTTACTTCTCCTTTTTATATATATTGTAAACTTCTCATTTTGAGAAGGGAATCTCTCAGCCTGTAAGGCAAAGCTCTGCCCAAAAATCTCTAGGTTTGTAAGGCAAAACTCTGTCGATTTTTACCTTGAATCAAGACGTAGCAATTTTTACCTCCATTTGAACTTGCACTCACGCATATGTCTATGTTTTTTCTTTTGTGTTAAGTCATTTTCTTTTATGCTTTTCACAGAATGATTTCAACATGTCTAGTGTGTTGTGAAGTTTTTTCTTCTGCAGGTCTGCCAGAAGTGTCTACAGTAGGAATATAGGCGCATGTGAATAGGCTGCCAAAGTGTGTCTCAGAGCACCTTTGATAGTTCTTCCTCCCTGTATCTTCAGAGGACCCCTAGCTCAGTGATGCAGAAGAGTTTCCCACATCAGATGAAGTGTATGATGGCTTCTTCTTGGTGAAAAGTGTATGTTCGGGCTGAGCAGATCAAAACTTTTGGTGTATCACCTTTTTTAAGTTTAGGTTTAGGTTCTGTTTTCAGCATCTTTCTCCCTTTTCAACCCCCCCTTTTTTTTTTCATTTATTTGTTAGCAGTAGGAAATCCAGGACCTAAAAGATACATCAAAGGGAGCTAGCCTTTTTCTAGAGACTCTCCCCTAGTTTTGCCAGGCCCACAGGCAAGAGGGGAGTTTCCATTGTTGCATGTGGAAGGCAGGAGCTCGGCCTCCTGTCCAGGGTGCAATCCACTGCGTCAACAGTTTTTGGCACGCCCGGTGGGACCAACTAGGACAAGTTGTGTTCAAAGAGTTGAAGAATTTTTGGTGTGTTCAACCAACCAGCCTTTGGAGGCTTTTTTATCAACACCAATGGCGACTCCGAGTTGAATCAGCTGGTTAAGCAGTCCAAGTGCCATCAAGAAATCACATTTTTTTTTAGTGTATAATCCCCTTACACAAAATCATGGGCCTTGTATTCCTTCATATGGTTTTAATCAGGTTCAGGTTTTTCATGCAATCCCCTCAAGCAACTCTCCTAGTTGCCCTTCAAGAATAAGGGAAGTAGCGCTAGAGTTTGAGAAACAGGTAATGGAGATCGACAGACTGGATGAGCAGTATGGATATCAGTAGGAGCTGATGTATAAAGAGGAGTGTTTGTTCAGGCAAGCTCAGGCCTTGCAATCCATGGAGGAGGAGGTAGCAAAATGGAAGAATCCATTCATGCAAGGCAGCTAGCCTTGCGCGCCCCCTCTTATTCTAAAGAAAGCCCCCTCTTGTGCACCAAATCCTTTCTATCAGATAGCAGTTGCTCATTCTAGCTCATCTGATGCATCAATCGAACCTGCTCGTAATCCCGTGCGCCTAGCTTTCCAGCACGCCTCTTTTCAGACAACCCTTCTTGTACATGAGCAGACCCTCCTAGATCTTCCCCAACCTCCTCAAGTCTTTCAACATGATCTCTAAATTCCAAGTTGGAAGAAGGAAAGTCATGAACCAGCTCGGGACCTTGAAGAAGACAAAGTTGTTGCTTCTTCCCAAGAGAAAAGTTCCAATCCCAAGGACCTGAGTTGGAAGCAAACAGTGGAATCTTGGGGTAGGAAGGAGGAAAAAGGTTTTGCTCGAAACCTTGAAGAAGTCGAGGCTGCGCTTGCTCATGATGATGCTTGTGACCTCCAAGAAAGGTTCTTTCAAGAAGATATAGTCAGGAGAATTGCAGAGTTGGAATCCAGAGAGAGATTCCTCAGCCAACGTGTGATGGACATGTTTGAACACACCCCATCTACACACCTCCAAGAGAGCTATCAGGCCACACCTGATATAGATGAAGTGCTGGCCAAATGGAAGGAGGAGAATCATTCGATTCTAGCTCAAGGACTGCCTCCTCTTCCACATGGTTTTTCCATTTCACTCCTCAAAGAGGAACCTGTTTTGCAGGAGGCGAGTGAGGCACAGAAGATCCAATCTGTAGTTTCTCAAGAGTCTATCATGGATGTCAAAGAAGATGAAATCATCATGGAGGCTTCTTTTGAAGACATCATCAGCAATGGAGAAGACTCAGGTCACGCATACATGCGGATGTTCCAGCAATATGAGGAGGAACGTAAACATGGTGAGCTCTCTCCCCCTTTGTTTGATGAACTTCCTTGTTGCTTCGATGAGGAGGACGACTATGCCGAGGAGCCTGAATTGGAGGAGGATCAGACGGATGTCTTTGAACAACTAGAGACTCTGATCCTTGAGCAAGAGGAGAGCCCTGTTCATTTTGAGAATAGCTTTGAAGAAGAGAGCCTTGAACAAGAAGGTGATGTTCTGTGGGATGAGCAATCAGTTTGTGATTCCATTTCAGACATCACAACAGTCACCCTTCTTCAAGAAGGCCATGAAGGAACAGAGGATGAGTTTGACAGAGTCTTCAATGAGGCAGAAAGAGACGAGCCAATTCATGATGCATTGCAAAGGGACCATGCATATCAAAGGGCTTATGGCGATGAGCCAACAGCCATCGATTTCTTGGTGAGACGCACCAGCATGAAGAACCAGCATTCAACAAGCTTCCAAGAACAAGAAGAGTACATATATGTTGGAAACATGTTTGATTCTGATCCACTCGGATGCAAGCCAATCAAGGTGGCAGGCAAGAGGAGCAGGTCACCAAGTCTCCATTCCATTCATCCACTTGTTTGGCACCATAAGTTTCCTAGCCAGGAAAGGGACTTAAGAAATTTTTCCTTTGATCCAGGAGGGAGGCAAATATACCTGGTTAGCTGTATATAGTAGTTTGCTTTCAGTTTCTTTTCCGGTTTTCCCTAAGTGTTGTTTGCACAAATAGTGTTTTTTAGCCTTGTATGTGTTTTCCTTGGTGTTTGGGGTAAAAGCTTCATGATTGATTCTTGGATCTATTGGCGCTGTTGCTAACTTTTTCAAGCTGCATTCTGACTCCGTGCCCAATGGATTTTAAGGCAACTGGTTTCTAAGCATAGCAGGCATGCTTCCCTTGGGAGTCGCCAATTTGTTGACCATTTTGGTCTTGTAGGCCAAAATCGGTCCCCCCTTTTTTCCCTGCTGTTCTGAGCCAGTACAATTTTGATTTTTGCACAAGTCTTGGAAGTTTCTACGGACTCTGCAGTCATTTCTACGGACTCTGCAGGTCCATTTCTACGGACTCTGCAGAGAATTTCTACGGACTCTGTAGGAAGAGGGAAGTTCCCACTTAGGCACAAAATGGACCATTCTAAGTGCCCTTGCGGAGGGGGCAGTTCTGGACTCAAGTGCCCTTGCGGAGGGCAGGGAACATTTGCAAAGAGGCCAAAGAGAAAGCCGAAAAGGTAAGTTTCCTTCGGAAAATTGTTCAAGGCAAAGAAGAGAATTTCTTTGGACTTTTTGTCTGAAGAAATTCTTCGAAAGAAAATGCCGCCACAAAAGGACAAGGCAAAGGCAAGAAGCGATTTCTTTCGGACTTTTGTTCGAAGGAATTCCTTCGGACAAAAAGTCCGAAGAAATTAGGGAGAGAGCCGTGGGTAAAAAACCTGAAGAAAGTCTCTGAAGGAAAGGGACGAGCAAGACAATTCTTGTGGACTTTTTGTTCGCGGGAGTAGCCGTGAGAAAATCCGCGGAAAAGAGCCGAGGAAATAAGCGGAGAAAGCAAAGGAAGAGATCCTTTAGACAAAATGTGTTGTGGACCCTCCCGAAGGGAAGGTGTCCCTTCGGCTTTGGAGAAGTGCCTTTCTTTTGGTTGAGAGTTCCCTGCAAGGGCACCTGCCCTTCGGGGTTCTTCGGCTCCTTGGTCTTGAAATCCTTCGAACAAAATGTGTCTTGGACCCTCTCGAAGGGAAGGTGTCCCTTCGGCTTTGGAGAAGTGCCTTTCTTTTGGCCGAGAGTCCCCTGCAAGGGCACCTGCCCTTCGGGGGACTCTCGGCCAAAAGAATTTCAAGACCAAGGAGCCGAAGAACCCCGAAGGGCAGGTGCCCTTGCAGGGGACTCTCGGCCAAAAGAAAGGCACTTCTCCAAAGCCGAAGGGACACCTTCCCTTCGGGAGGGTCCAAAGCAAAAGCCCAAAGGTAAGGGAGTGACAAAAAGGCCGAAGCAAAGGAAAAGGCCGAAAGAATTCCAAGGGGTGACGGGCCCGAAGACGTCAAAATCGAGCACGGCGAACGAGCCGTTGGAAGTTCAAACGCAGTGACGGGTGCGCAGACATCAAATTTAAGGCTCGTGAAATAGCCGTTGATTTTGAAAAAGCTTAAAGAAGAGCCCAAGGAACTCAGTGACCCGCCAAGAAGATAGCCCCGAGCGCTGAAGGAGCCAGAAAGAGACAAAACCAGGAAGAGACAAAGTGCAGAAGTGGACAAACAGTGCAGGTGGCAAAGAGAGGTGTCAACTCAAGGATTTACTCCTGCAATTGGAACCGTGCTTGCCAAGTGGTCATCAAACGGTGCAAACAATAAGCGGCACGCCTGTTTTTTCCACTTTGCATTTATGAGCAGACAAACCGCGTGAATATCTGGAAGGAGCAGTCTTGTTTGCAGAAAAAGAGGTGCGGTCCATGTGTTCACATTAATGTTTGAACGCCAAAGTCAAGACCGACGATTACACAACATGGTTTTAGCAGGTCTCTTCTAGAAGGATGATATCAGCAACAGTGACTTCTTCTTCCTGATGCTCTCAGCGCACATGGGCCAGCTTGTCAAAAGGCGCCAAAAGTCTTTTCAAAAGGGGCGCCTTTACTTCTCCTTTTTCTATATATTGTAAACTTCTCATTTTGAGAAGGGAATCTCTCATCTTGTAAGGCAAAGCTTTGCCCAAAAATCTCTGGGTTTGTAAGGCAGAACTCTGCCGGTTTTTACCTTGAATCAAGACTTAGCAATTTTTTACCTCCATTTGAACTTGCACTCACGCATGTGTATGTTTTTCCTTTTGTGTTAAGTCATTTTCTTTTATGCTTTTCACAGAACGATTCCAGCATGTCTAGTGCATTGTGAAGTTTCTTCTTCTGCAGGTCTGCAAGAAGTGTCTACAACAGGAATATAGGCGCATGTGAATAGGCTGCCAAAGTGTGTCTCAGAGCACCTTTGATAGTTCTTCCTCCCTGTATCTCCAGAGGACCCCTAGCTCACTGATGCAGAAGAGTTTTCCACATCAGATGAAGTATATGACGGCTTCTTGGTGAAAAGTGTATGTTCGGGCTGAGCAGATAAATTTTTTTGGTGTATCACCTTTTTTAAGTTTAGGTTTAGGTTCTGTTTTCAGCATCCTTCTCCCTTTTCAACCCCCCCTTTTTTATTTTTCATTTATTTGTTAGTAGTAGGAAATTCAGGGCTTAGAAGATACATCAAAAGGAGCTAGCCCTTATCTAGAGACTCTCCACCCAGTTTTGCCAGGCCCACTGGCAAGAGGGGAGTTTCCATTGTTGCGTGTGGAAGGCAGGAGCTCGGCCTCCTGTTCAGGGTGCAATCCATTGCGTCAACAATGATCATGGACAAACTCACAAAAGATGCCAATTTTTGTGCTTTATCATAGCGATTTGTTGCCAGTGCAGAGCAACAACTTTTCTGGATACAATTCAAAAGCTACATGGTACCCCCAAGATCACAGTAAGTGATTGTGATCCTATCTTTACTAATAATTTTAATTATTGATTTATTCTCATAGTTGGGTACTCAGTTGGCTCATAGCTTGTCATATCACCCTCAATCTGATGGGCAAATAGAGGTGGTCAACAAATGCCTAAAGGGTTATTTTTGTTGTTATGTATCAAATAAACAAGGAAGATGGGTTCATTGGCTGCCACCAACAAAATAGTGGTATAACACTTTCATACCTCATCCAAAATATCTTCATTTGTGGCATTGCATAGGTATCGACCCCCATCCATTACCTCATCCTTGAAGGTACAACCAAGGGTGCGAGCTGTTGAAGAATACATTCAACCCCAGTTGGAGGTACTAGTTAGCCTAAGAGAGAATTTGACAATGGCACAAAACCGAATGAAGTAGCAAGCAGATCGACATTGCAGTGAGAGGAGTTTTGAAGTGGGCGATTGGGTCATTGTGTGCCTACAACCATACAAAGAAATGTCCTTGAAGCAAAAAAAAGGACAACAAACTTTTGCCTAAGTATTATGGCCCATATCAAACACTATAGAAAATTGGTAGTGTTGCATACAAGCTGGAGCTACCTTAGTCTACACGCATACATCCGGTATTTCATGTCACCTACTAGAAGAAGATAATTGGACAGAGAATATCTGCCTACACTGAGTTATCAGAGCCGGATGATGAAGTAATTTTGAAACCTGAGGAAATCCTTCAGACATGCACTAAAAAACTACGAACAAGGGAGATTAAGGTGTATTTTCTCAAGTCGAAGAATATGAGTAGCGAGGATGCAACATGGGAGGGTGAAACATTCCTATAGCAACATCCAGAGTTATTCAACGTTGAGGGCAACATTGTTTTGAAGGGGAGAGACATGCTACGCCTTTAACCTATAGCTCATCTAGGGGTATGTGTGGCCAATTTGTGGCTTACATAATCTTTTACCTTGTCACATTTCTCTATTTTCTTGTATTGTTAGTAGGGTCGGCCTATGGAGTAACCATAGCCTAAGTAGGGTATATATAAGAGGTAATGGATAGTAATTGAGGATCATAATATGAATTATATTCTTATTGCATGATTATAGAGGTTGCCCCCTCGAAGTGGCTTAGTCTTATTTATCAAGTATTCTGCTCTACTGTCAACTATTGGTGTGGATCTGCTTATTCTACTATTATTTTTGTGATATATTGTTGTTGATCTACTCTTGATATTTACATTTACATCCACTTTTGTGAATTGGCTCGATCTATCCAAGTAATTTCATTATATTTTCTTGAGTCTTAACTTTTTCTCCTTGTGCCCTTATAAAATATTTGTTTTCTCTAAATGTTAGCATATCTCTAAACATCTAAAATTTATCTTCCCAAGGTCTCCGCCTCAATCAGCTTGACAAGGAAGTGATGTTGGGTCTCAATATGCTTGGACCTAGAATGGAATATTGGATTCTTGGCCAACTTTGTACCCTTGTTGCTGATCCACAAGGGATTAGAACCGTCTTGCATACAGTTTAGGATCAAAGAATTCGCCTCAACCAAGTAATTTCAAACCTGCTCCAACTATAGCAATGTATCCACCTCAGTCAAAGAAAGCTCAATTTTGATCTGCTATTTTGCTACACCATGAAATTGCCACTATTCCCAAAATAACTGAGTGACCTGTTGTGGATTTCTGATTATCCAGACTGCCAACCCAACTTACATTTGTGAAGCCAGTCAAGTGGAACTTGTTGTTCTTTGAATACTGCAAGTTGTAGTGTGTAGGGTGATGAATATATTAAAGGATCTCTTTAAAGCTTTCCAATTATCACTCATTGGGATAATGCAGGCATTTGGAAGGTATCCCAACTGCAAAATATCTGGCCAGGTGGTTGTGAGATAGATGAAACACTCAATGAGTTTCCTGTACAAAGTGGCGTCTACCACCTCACCAATGTCTACCTAAGAAAGTGTACACCTCCGATCCATAGGTGTAACAACAGCTTTGCAGTCTTCCATCTTGAATTTCTTTAGCACTTCTGTGGCATACCTGGCTAGTGAAATGAACGCCTTATGATTAACGTGCCAAATGCCAATCCCAAGGTCGTAAGGCCTCAGTCTATCATCTGGAAACCATGCACCAAACCCTCCTTCACCTCTATATAAGTCTTCACCATTGCCTGCGCTGATTAGATCATCTACATAAAGTATGATGACTAAAAGGTTTTGAGGGAAGGCACAAAGAACAAATGTATGTCGACTCAGCAAGGCACTGTCCAGTTAAAATGATAAATATGATGGCAACATTTTATTGTAGTAGTAAAATGGTGAAAAAAAATTGGAGTCAAAACTACATTATCATGAGTCCTGCACTTTGTGGTTATGATATAAACATCAATTGTGATGTCTAAACAACCCCACAAATAATTGTGGTGTACCTGGACCAACCATCCAACCCCCTGAACAACCATCCTACCGACCACCTATAACCTATGTTGTTTGGATACGGGTACGGATACGACTCCGATATGTGGGTACGGCATTTTTCTAGAACCTTGATTTGGATACGCTATGGGTACGTTTTTTTTAATATATATATATATATATATATATATATATATATATATATATATACACACACACAATGCATATTACTCATTTTTTTAGTAAAACACTTGAAAATACATAATGTTTGTTCATTCATTGCTTCAAAATGTTCAAAGTAAACATTGCAAATACATACGAATTTTCCAAATGCAAATCTAGAATAAATCATGATTCATCTAGATTCAGATTGTCCTCATATTCATAATTATGAATGCCACTCCCACTAGCTCCACTTGGACCACTTGGACCCACTCGGACAACTCCCACTAGCTCCACTCTTTACCCCTCGTGTTGAATTCTCTTCATTGTCATCGACATCATCAACACCAAGTAATGAAAGTTGGGCAAATGTAGATGTGGAGGCATCCAAGTCTGTAGTCTCTGGAAGGATATCCCAAAGTTTGTTAGGCCCTTACATATAGTCCTCAGACATGTGTGAAAGGAGGTGAAAATTGGAATGTACAAATACCAAATCCTCAGCGTTCTTAGATGCCAACTTGTTTCTTTTAGCAGAATAGATAAATCCATATGTACTCCAATTCTGTTTTGCTGAAGAATTACTAGCCCCCTGTGACAAAAAAAGGTCAATAACTTAATAAGTTTTTTGATTTAAATATAAATTGAATACTTGTGAAAGAATTTTGATTGCGATAGGTTGTAGGTACTTGGCATCATGGCCATGTACATACCACCACTTGATTGGAGACAAACTAGATTTGTCAAAAAGAGCCTCAATTTCTCCTATGCCGTCCTTTGAAGCTACAAACATACCCATTTCATTGCGGATCACACTAGTTACAGATGGATTAAGAAAAAGCCTTCTGAATGCTTGCCTAGTTCCATTTGCAACCTCTATATCATCGTATGGTGGTTGCTTATTAGGTAGCCGAAGTATTTCATTGCTATAATACTTTGGATTGAGAGCATAAGCAAGGAGATGTAATGGGGTAGTCATTTTATTCCACCTCTTCATGATTAAAGACTTGATTTCATTATAAAATGTTTCTTATGGGTCTTGCTCTTTCTTTTGTATGATCTCTCTCATACTTTCAAGCATGGAGTCAATCCCATAACAAACCTTTTTCATGCAAGTTGCATTTGTATCTGTAAATTGGATCATAGATAGAATAGGCTCTATAAAACTGAGCACATATGCAATCTTGGTCCACTAGTTATCATCAAGGATCAATGCTTTGATCTTGTTGGCTTTTTCAATCCCAGTGGTGTTTGCTTGCCTCCACACGCTCCAAACATTGCCAATCACCATATCGCTTACTGCCTCTTTTACCTTCACAAGTCATCTCAAGATGAGTGTGTGAGAGGCAAATCTAGTTTTAACAATCTACAAAAATAAAATAAGACTTGTAAGTTTAATTGTCCAAACCGTAAACATTGATAAACAACTAGAATTAATTATTAGAAAGTTAGAACTTCAAAAGTAAGAACTTCAAAAGCAAGAATTTGTTCTCGAATCTCTTACCTTCAACAACTCCACCTTTGAGAATTTTCTAAAGATGGCCTGAGACATGTGATGATGTGTGAAAAATGTTTGAATGTCATTGGCCTTTGCATAAACTTGCTCTATCCATTGGATTTTGCCAATCTTTTGCAGCATCAAGTTGAGGGAGTGGACAACAAGGTGTCCAAAATATATGCTCGTATCTGCCCTCTACAATCAACGCAGTTGCTTTGCAATTCTTTGCATTGTCCATGATGACTTGGACAACATGTTGGGGGCCCACAGACTCAATAGCCTCTATCAAAATGTTTTCAATAAAATGAGCATCTTTTACTTCGCCCTCACAATCCACTGCCTTCAGGGATATTGCCCCTTTAGGGCATACTACAACAACATTGATCAAAGGCCTATTTCAAGCATCTTTCCATCCATCTGAGATAATGGACAGCCCTAAATCCTTTCACGAATCTCTAATTGGTTGCAAATAAGTGTGAAGATGTTCTACTTCTTTGGCCAAGAGTGTGGTGCGGACCTTCTCATAATTAGGGCCTTTGTAACCTTGTGGAGCTTCATTGACCAATGTCAACATTTGTTGCCAATAAGGCGACCTCAAAACATTGAAGGGCAGCCCATATGCATAAATGCATCTAGCAACCAACTCATCGACAATGTCCCTTTGCCCGACATTGAATGCTTTTTCCAATGGGTCATTTTGTTTTTTTTAATGAAATGACATCTACATCATTGTCCGAGGGTATTGCAACTGAATGAGCTCGAGTTTGACTTTCAATGAAAAGATGACTTGCAGTTGGAGGTGTTATGGGTGGTCTCCCTGATCTGACTCTTTGGAGAAGTATTGTTTTAGAACGGCTTCTTGAAGCAGCTGCTGCATCTGTTTGTTCTTGCTCTTTCATGTACTCAACCATTTTTGCTTTGGGAAATTTGTCACGCTTTTTGATCCCCGATGGCCCATACCCAGTCAAATGAGTTTTGACCCGAGTATACGAGGACTTGTATGTGGTATGACAATCATTGCATACTCACACATGAGTCCCACCACCAACAATAATCTCAAGTATCGTCACTCTGTTTGCAAACAGAGGAAGCAGGTTCATATTTCACTTGAAACGAGGTTTCATCGCAGTTTGTTTCATTGTGCCCTCCCCTTAGAGTTGAACTGGATGCCATAGTGATCCTAATTATCAAATTATAACCAAGCAAAAAAATAAATTATAGTTATTGTTTATACAATATACATTTTAATTATTTAAAAGTTAAAACTTTATATAAAACTAAAATTAATAACAACTCACTTTGTTTCTGATTCTCAAGATTGCATTACACATAGTGCGTGAGAGAAGAGTATATGCAAAAGTTAGGGTTAGATAAAGAAAGTGTACATTTGATTTTTTTTAATTTTCAAACTTTCAATTTTAATATTTACAGGGAAAATAAAAAAATTAAATTTAATATGGCTAACTCTATTTCTGATTCTCAAGATCACATTACGCGCGAGAGAAGAACATACACATAAGTTAGGGTTAGAAACTTAGATAAAGAAAGTATCCATTTGTTTTTTTTAAATTTTTAAACTTTCAATTTTAATATTTACGGGAAAAATAAAAAAAATAATTTAATGTGGCTAACTCTGTTTCTAATTTTCAAGGTTGCATTACATGCGAGAAAAGAGCATACGTAGAAGTTAGGGTTAGAAACTTAGATAAAGGAAGTATACATTTGATTTTTTTTTAATTTTTAAACTTTCAATTATAATATTTACGGAAAAAAAAAAAAAAAAAAAATTTAATGCGGCTAACTCTATTTTTGATTCTCAAGATTGCATTACGCGTGAGAGAAGAGCATACGCAGAAGTTAGAACTTAGGGACTTAGATTAAAAAACTAAACAATATTTAATATTGTAGCAAATGAAATGGAAAATAAAAAATTAAAAAAATGTGGAAGAACTGAAAAATACATGTAGTTCAAACAATGGCTGCCTTCACAAATTTGAAATTCCTCCTCCTTGCAAAGTGCCAATAGCTGCCTCCACAAACGATTGTCGATTTCTCCTTGCAAATTTGCAATTAGCAATGGCAAGGCAAATGAAACAACTCCTCCCACCTTCAAACAAATTTGCAATCAACAATGGCAAGGCAAGACAAATTTGCGATCAGCAATGGCTGCAAACTTTGGTGTGGTCTTATGAGGAGGGAGGGGCTGCTTTTATAAGGTCTTAGCAGCGTTTTAGGTTGTTTTTTAAATGTTTTTTTGAGTTTTTTTTTTCTGGGTCGCCAACTATCCCATGCCTTGTCAGAAACGTCCGAGTACGCCCAAAGGCATCTGGAATAGTGCCGGACGTTTCCGACACTGTTCCAGATGTTTCCGACACTGTTCCAAACGCCTCCAAGACACCTCCGGGCGTGCTCGATATGTCTCCGTACCGGAGGTGACCCCAGGGAGGAGATGTGGGGGGGGGGGGGGCGTTTCTTGCAACATAGCATATAACAAATGATGAATTATTAAACCAAATGGGGTTTGCATAACAAATATTTACCAAAGTTCTAAGATATGCTGCAATTTTGATTACTAGTTTGTTGACACAAATTTCACATCATTCTCTCTGAGAGGGTCAATCTAGTAAGAAAGGAGCTGACTTTTGTTTGGAAGCATTCTAAAGTCTTTGTAAGCTTTAGTAGTATATCTCCTAAAGAAGAAGGGATTTTAATTTTTAAGACCGATAAGCATCAAATTTATGTTATTTGCATTTTATATCAGCTTGCTAATATTGTTATGTTCGGTAGGATGTTTCCCCCTGCTAGGTAGACTTCAACTTTGCCATATGTTTTTCAACAATTTCATCCAATCAACTGTGTCCTTGAGAGCTATTGTATCACCATACCTATTATTGTTGTGATTCATCTTTGGCTGGATTGTGAATACCATAATTATTATTGGTTGTTTGGCTTTCTTAGTTTTGTATTTACTGGATGTTGTGTGGGTCCTGACTCTATACTCTTTGTTGTTGGGGCATTTTATGTGTCTGATTGCTTGGTAACTGTCGAGGACTTTATCTTTAATGTTAATTTGCTTCTTTCTTCAAAATGTTATTCAATGCCTTTTTTAAATAGTGGTATAAGTTTCCTTTTTGAACAACTTCTTCTACATGCAAGCACTCAGCCTATGATGGGACAAACATGTGATGCATACAGGTTTCAATGGCATCAAATGTATGGTGTATGGAATGTTGCCATATGTGCTAATGCGAAACATAAAAGTAATTAAGAGACCCTGTTGGTTGTGTCTGCATATGCATGCCAAAAATGATGTTTTGTTTAATAATATGAAAGGTTCTATGATGCCTGGGTTCTCAGTGACAGTTTTACCAATCTTCACATAGCATCAAGATCACATTATTTGGCATTGGCAACAAATCTTCTGGATGTACGTTTTGTACGCACTTTGATTGTCAGGATGAACTGGTGACCAACTCAGCATCCATCTGGGTTGTGTTGCATTGTGGGATACCAATTTTTCTGTGTTATTTGTTTAGAATCCTAGATATTCCGTGTGGATATTCTGATAATTGAGGTGAAGAGGTATGTCTTCAAGTCACAGCAGATCAGAATTCTTCATCCATGGAGAACCACTCTTGTTTGGTGAATATTGAACATTTATGACCATTTCTCTCCCATCAATCATATTTTTGTAACGCTCATAGTGCAACAGTGCAACTCACCATCCTGCATTGTGACATTCAGAGTCTATCCTTGTGGGTAATTTTTTCGGCTATGGAATAACATACTTTAAAAACATTTGGATTTGTCACTAAGGTTTGAAAGCATAAAATAATTAGCTAAGCCGGAAAAAAAGTTTCATGTTTTGGTTACTTGGCAGTAACTGCTGAGAAATGGTTGGCTGTCAACAAATAGGGATTTTTAGCACCTTTGAGTTGAAATTTAGTTATCCTCTGAACATAACTTTCATTTGATGCAGATTTATAATAATATATTTTTGTAGCTTTCCCTTAACTTTCTCCCTGCAATATTCTTCTTCTCTCCTCTTTTCTCCTTTCATTTTGTATCTTGTAGAATCTTGTTTTAAATATTTTGGTTAGGTCATGCAGATTTCTAACAATATATTTATGACTTCGTCTTAATTTTCTCCCGGCAATGTTCTTATTCTCTCCAGTTTTCTCCTTTCATTTCATATCTCGTAGAATCTTTTTAATTCTTATTTTAAATATTTTGATATGATGTGCATATATTTAACTATCATAGCAGCTTATCACTAATGTAATCTATTACCAAATGCATTGATTAAAATGGTTGGCCTGTGCAGAAATAGTCGTGTTGTGAGTCAGATATGTTAAGTAAAACATAATAGAGGTGTTTTTACTTTTTTTTTCCAGCACTGTTGCTGTCATTTGGTGGAGATGCATTGTGGACACATTTTTATCAGAAGAGACTATGCTCAATGATGACAGAAGGCTTTACCCTCCAGGACGTTTGTACCACATAACTTACAAAGAACCATGTTGCTGGTTTGTGTTCTATTTGTGATGTGTTCTGTTCCCTTGTCCTGAACCTCATTTAAACTGTTTATCTATATCATGTGGTGTCTGCATATTGATTGTAAATGTTCTTTATTCTGTGGAAGCAATATGATTCTAAAGTCTGGAATGTCCTTTAAGAAAGAAAAGCAGCTATTATTTAAAAACAGTATAACTGGGAACTGCATATGGTTTCATCTATTGATTGGACATAAGGTTGATGAAATCATAATGAGGTTATGCAAATCATATTATCTCGCAAACAATACAAGAGGATTGTGTATCGAGTTTAGCACATGCAAAAATATACAAAAGTCGGGCACTTTGATTGCAGATAAAAAAATGAGAATCTAACACCTTGTTAATTTGATATCTTCTTCTTTCGGTGTCACTAACCATATTTTATTATTTTGAGAACACGAAGTTGTAGAGGGTATTTGCTTAGTCAAATGTTGGTACTAACTTTATGTTGTGGGTTTAGCTTTAGTAAAATAATACTGAACTATGTTGCAGTTGCACAGTTGGAGTACCACCTAACCGTCACATTGTGGGTTCATATAGCATGATGTTGTAATAGGAAGGGTGCTTGTACAAGTCCTCCCTGAACTATGAAGTTTGTAATAGAACTTACACTGAGGAATATAAAGCTGCTGTTGTTTCATATCTTGTTATGGTGGTATGGTATGCACTTGCATTTCCTATTCTATGTATGCTGTTCTTGCTTGTCTAGTATCTCAGTAGACTATGTTTATATTACATTTTGGCATTGTTGCCTTAAAATAACTCAGATCATACAGAAGCAAGTTGGACTGACAATCTGATTGACAATCAATTGTATTCACAACGACATGGAGAATTGATGGGTCAGCCCGTTGAAGAAGCCGTTACAACCAACCAGGAACAAGAAGAGGAACTTACCAAAGAATTATAATACCTGTGGGCCCTGTCTGTCTGAGAACGCATAAAGGAGGAAGCCGAAGGCACTTAAGTGCCAATGGAATCCATATGGAGTAAACTTGTGGTTATTGAAGAAGTAGAACGTCTCCTCGACCATCTCCCATGACTCCTTGCCAGGCATTATCTGGTGTTGCAGAATCTGTGTGCTGAACATGATGGAGAGAGTCACAAACAACTTCTACAAAGGCACACACAAAGGCAAAGTCAAGAAGAGGAAGCGAGATCAGAACATAGACATAGATGCTACTAAACCCAAGTAAAGGAGCACAAAAACAACAAGTGGGTAGAACAAATGAAATTGAACTAAGGAGGTTGATGGGAATCTTGGAACGGGAACAACGAAGAAGAAGATTACAATCAACCAATTCAAAAAATCAAGAGTTGATAACCAATCTCCAAAGCCAAAGTCGAACCCTAGCCGAAGCCGAAGCCGAAGCCCAAGTCGGAGTAGGAGTATGAATCGAGACATGGTTCGTGCAATGTAGGAACAAGTAATGGAGAATCTTGTAGATGCAAAAATCTGATTTATATAGTACCTTAGTCTTATACACTTGGCAAATACCTATCATGGTTGTACCTTTCAGTTATAGACCTCGCTGCCTAAAAGCTTGTGTTCACTATCTCTTTGTGCCTAATTGCTTATCTTTTAGTCCGACCATTGTTATTCTGATGACCAAGCCTTCTATACTATGCAAAAATCTCTAAATCTAATTATTATCCTTCACTGCCAATTTTGGACCTCCATTTGTTTTCTAGCTCCTTGGACACTTGCGTCCCAGGTGAACACATGCGTCAACATAAGTGTCCATTTTCCTACAAAGTGTCAAGTGTCCAAAAGTCATCTAATTTGCAAAAGAAACACATCCAAAAGGTCGGCCTAAGTGCTTTAATACGAGATATTTCCAAAAGGGATTGATATATATACAAGATCAACTCTCATTCATTCAACCCCTGGCAATCACATACGACTCACAAGGCAATATGCCAAGAAGCACTCAATCAAGCATTCAAATGAGTAAGTGTACCTTATTTGTCCCTATTTCCATATCAGTCATAGGAGCAGTCTTTCTATAGGTGTGAAGCATTCAAAGAGCAATCCATGAGCCATATTTGCCAAGTTACAAGCTAGATTGTTGCATGTCTTTGTTTATCACACATTGCACCTTTGTGCACACACAAGCCAACATGTAGGAGAGAACTACATTAGTCTAAGGCCCTCTTCAGAGTACTGGCTATGTAGGCAACGCCTATTGATAGAGGGGTCTTTGGGGTTAGCTCGACACTATGAGCCCACTAACCCATTTTTCTCATAGTCACTCCAAGGGTGAAGAGCTAGGGTTTGATTATTTGACAAAGAGCGATAATCTGTGCGCACGATCTAAAGACATCAGAAGAAAGGTGAAAAAAAACCAGGAGGCTCTAGTTGGTCGCATTTAGATCCAGTCAATATTTCATACAGTACACTACGACAGATTTAGACACTTGCGTCGATGCAACTATCCAGACCCAACACAAGCGTTTGTGGCCGTAGAAAAGACATTTTCAGAATCTAACGATTGTTCCAGGATCATCTTCTAGCCCACTTCTAGCATGTTCGTGCTCAAAGCTGCATGTGCAAAGTAAAGCATCTAAATATCATTGTTTCCAATTTATTGCAATATCTATCAATAGTTGTACTTTACTATTCTTAGAAATTTCAGTTGTATAAATTCATAATACTGTTTGTCTAAGTTTTCTATTAATTGGCCTGCTTATTAGATTAGCTCACCACCCTCGTGTAAAAGCTAATCTAATCTTCTTAACCCTAGATACCTGTTTATCTAATTTAGGGTTAAATAGATCTTCTGCCACTCTTAGCTACACAGTGGGAGTAGATTGTGAGACACCTACCACTCCGGATATAGGTGGGAAGTCCAAAGGAACTAAGTTTTCTCGTTGATAAAGAAATTGAAGACGACTTCTTCATAGAAGAAGAGTGAATTTCTTATGAAACGGGTATCAAAGGGATTGAAGATCCAATGCCAAAGACACTAGGGCAGCTAGAACAACTTGAACATCTTGAAGGGAAGGGCAAGAGCACAAAGAGGGAACTTTAGGGTGAGCAAGCTAGCACATGGATACTTGCTGAAGGACAGGTTGAGTGCCAAGACGTGTTTGGAGCAGAGGACGTCCTGAAGAGATCGTCCCAAGGAGGAAGCTCGTGTTTGAAAGGCCATCGCAGAAGACCTCAATAGCCCTGAGAATGGTTACTTTGAACCCATCACCTGAAAAGCAGAAGTTGCCTAATTTTTCTAGGGATGGATTTGATGATATGGTATGACATTGCCGTACTTGCATCGCTATTTGGATTACCAATGGCCAGACATATGAGTAGATGGGCTCAAATGCTTTTTTGCTATCCTTTGGGGTATGGTCATTGATTGGTACAATGATGTGCCAAGTAGTGACAATGTAACTTGGCCAACCCTTAGACAAGTGTTTGAAAAGGAATTCAAATTGGTAGGGATGATAATGAAATTGTAGTAGATATCTACAACACTAAACAAGGTAAGCACGAGACTGTTTGAGCTTACAGTCAGAGACTCAAGGAATTGCTTAGCAAACTAATGAAGAAGCCAATCGACGGGCTAAAAAAATGGTGGTTTATCGAGGGGTTGGTGCCCTCACCAAGAAAAAATGATGGTAGTTCTGCCTTCGTCATATGAAAATGCCTTTAATAGAGCGATGGATATAGAAAGTGAGAATAAAACATCATCTCTTGGCTTTAATCTTCTCTTCCCTGAAGATGGATTGAATAGTGAAATTCGAAACGTTGGAAAATAATTTTTTTTACATTTGAATCCAGAGAAATCCTATTCATTAAACATCATTGTCACACTCAAGAAGACGAAGCGAAGATGAGGACTTTGACTCTAGTGACAACGAACTAGGATCAGTTTGAGCACTTCAGAAAGATATGCTCCAAATGATGATAGAATTTAAAAAAGAACCTAAGGAAGAAGGAAACGATCTTTGGTGCATGTATCGTAAAACAGAAGGGCATTCCAAGGCCAATTGTCCGAGAAATCTATTTTGTGAAATCTATCAAGCCAATGGCCATGATGTAAAAATTTGTTTGTACAAGTTAAAAAAACAGAGGTGCCGAAGTCCTCCTTACCCAAGGACAACCATCAAAACCACCTACCACACCAAAGAAGTTCCAAGGTAATATAGGAGCATCTTTGGGTGCATCCCTTGGCAGATATAGAAACCAACATCGTAATACAGGACTCCAGAGCAATACGAGGGGTGGTGGTGGCTGCATCAGTACAATGACCAAGGTTGATCGATGGTTCAATGTTGAAAGTGCAATAGATGGGGTCACTTCACAAGAGATTGCCCCACCTATCAAGTCAACCTTGGACTTGTGTTCTTGGTGTAGACTTGGAGATGATAAGGATGCTAACCGCCTGAAGCAAGCAAACATCAATATGATTGATGTAAGAAACAAAGGGGTGCTGGAAAACACTAGGTGCCAAGCCAAGAAGCTAACCTATCTAGATCTGTGTACATAAAATAAATGAATGGTTGAAGCAAGAGTTGAGGTGGAATGAGCAATGAGGCAAGAACAAAGACATCCTGGCGATTGTACAAGTACAACGACCAATCGGTTGGAGTCAGAGAAGGAGATTGCATGACAAGTTCTATAGAGCACTATACCCATCAAAATAGTGTATTGCCTACTGAGCATTCCAAAAGTTGGGGATGTTATAACCACTTTGTACAAGATAATGGTCACAACACAGAGTGGGTTACACACCTAGCGAAGGAAGAGAAACATAGAGCCCACTGTGGAACCCCCATGGCTAGGAGACCAAGCAATTGATCCGATGCTCCTAACAATGAACTTAACCTGCCATCCGACGGTCGTCCACATGGAGATTTTAGGCCTGAACCTGACTAATACTATTATTGATGGTGGCTTTGGTGTGAACGTGCTCTCAGAAGAAATATGGAAAAGCCTTAGAGAGCCCACTATTTGGCTGCCTACCTTCCAATTACTAGGACCTGATATAAGTGCCCTTCCTATTACAACATCATGCTATATGAACCCATAATGTGATGGTTAGGTGCTACTCCAACTGTGCAACTGCACCACAGTTCGGTATTATTCAACTAAAACTAACTACACAACGTAAAGCTAGTAACAACATCTGACTAAGCAAATACCCTCTACATAAGTTGCCTTTTTCCCCATTAAAGAGATTTATTTGATTTTTGAGGGAAAAAAAAAAAGATTTCAATAAGAGAAATAACACAAACAATTAACAAAACAAGGGTTTATACAGATATTATATTAAGTTTTAACTAAAAATTAAAAATAGAGTTATGGGATATGACAGTTTTCTAATCCCATAAAGCTGACGTAAATATAAATAATTGGTTTGATGGCTGATCTTTGCATATATGAAAAATGATGAAGTTTGCTTGTGCATTGGCACAAACAACAACCAATGGTAACACGAGAAGGCCCATTAGCCTTAAGACAACTAAATGTATCAATGCCCTTCTCGCTAAAGCATGAACATAAAAGACTTGAGCCACAAGCTTGAAAATGATTTGTGTTTAGGAGCTATATGATTCTCTGGTTTGTTTCCTTGCTTCTTGTAGCGAGGAACATAAATATTACTGGTGATGTTTAGAAGTTACCTATCTGCTTGAGGAAGAACACAAGAGAGGAATGTTGTGAGTTATCACCTAGAAATTGTTGTTCCTGAGGTAAATACTCAAAATTCTTCATTACAAGAATGTTTGACGGCCCTCCTCCATAACTAATCAAAACTTTAACCTCCGTATATCTGATTTTCCAGCCTCAGAATCGCTATACTTTCTTCCATATGCCACTGAAATGACTTAGAACTTGGAAGTCTTCCCGTGTGAGTCGCTGGCCAAAATCCAGTCACTGGGCCCTAAGAGTCTCATACTTGGCTTGGGCTGGTACCTGTGCGTATATGATGTAATATGCACTGATGTGATGAGCAAATAATGATGAATGAATTTGGGATATAGGCCCAATAATCTGTTTGTGGGCTGCTATACTTGCGTTGATGCTTATTTGCTTACTTATTTCTTTAAGGTTTTATGTAATATATCATCCCTTGATCATGACAGATAGCTCTTGGGTCCACTCTTGAGACCTCTTAACCTTATGATTAAGTTTCTCAATGATTATGAAGCTCCCTCTGGTCTTGTTCACGCTGTCACCATTTGAGAAATATGAGTTTTAATTTGATACTTAATTCAATAATTGCTGTTTTGAAGTTGTAACTTGTTTTCCCCATCAGAAAATTCATTTCCCCAACGGGGCCTAATTCACGAGAAAAAACTGTAGATTCCCAATTGGATTCCATGAATGATTCATTAAATTCGGTATTCCTTTATTTTCTTGTTTTATAGTTTCTCCATCCATAATTTTTAGTGCATATTTGTATGCTGTAAATCCACATTGTTGGGGCCCTTTATCACCGGTTGTTGGTGCACCTTGGCATGCTCGAGGTTAGGGTGCATTATCTCCATTAGACATTGAGTTGTGGTTTTCCTTGGGATTCTTGTTTACTAGACCCAATAGCTTACAAGTTTGCATTACCTTGGGATCTAGGCCCATTTGGGCCTACCTTAATATGGTAGATTCACTGTGGCTGACCTTTGTGTATAATAGGATGATGACGTGTATTAGAACCATCCAAGTTAAGGTGCCTTTACATACATAAATAAGTGAAGGTTATTCCTCATTTTGATCATCTTGATAATTTTGTTATAGTGATTATTTGGTACATTGTGTGTACCATCAATATCTTGTGTTATCTTCTCTCTTTACTATCACATATTGTCATATTGCTTATGGGGTTAGTCGATCTTAAGGAATAAAAGTAACTTGCTCTCAAATGGTACCAGAGCTGGGATAGTAACTCCCCAAGGTTGATCCACATTCTTGCAAGGTTGTGGTGGCATTGAAGATACTCGTCATGGAAGAGCTTTAGGGCTTCATTGTGCTTGCATGAGCTTGGATCTAGGGTTGAAGGGTAATTCGCTTCTCTCCATATCATGTGAGAATTTTGCCAAATCTGTGTTTGGAGATTGAAGGCCAAGGTGTGAAGAAGTAATGGAGCGAATTTAGATCTCAACTCTTTGTGATGTCTGATTTAGATCTAGGGTTTTCCACAAAATCCTAATATCTGGAGTTAGGGGTGGAATATCACAAAACTGTCTGCAGATTTGGAGAACATGCAAATAATTGTCAAGGGTCTATTTTTTACGCTTTTCTAGCCCCTCAAATACAAAGCTGAAACTTCTAGTTCATTTACGCAGGAGGTGACCAGCTCAGCAGGTCAATATGACTTGCCAGGCAGGTTACAAAAGCTCAGAAACCCCTCCCAGGCAGCACTGGTGGCCAGAAAAGTTGGTCACACCCATGGATTGACAACATAATGATGGAGAACCAGTAGTGCTTGGCTTGAAACTGACATGTGGCTGCGATTTTTTGTGGGGAACTGGCTGTAGATGGTTGCAAACAGCAACACTGCTCCTGGGAGAGAGAGAGATGGCATAGCCACCAGCATTTGAGCCAAGGCACTGCCAATCCTTATTTATTGGTTGGTGTCCTCATACAAGGGTTAAGCTCATGTGTATAGCCTGCATTTTGTGCCTAGCCACAAAGTTGTGGGGTTGATCCCCGCTGACTCTCTCCTATTGTTATTTTATGCTGAGGTGGCATATCTCTGGGACAACATGTAGCTGTTACTAATTGGTTTGTATGATATTACCGGGTTGACATGTGTCTGAGTGTAACTGGCCAAAACATATTCTTTCTATTTATACATGCCCAGTTAGCAAGACAAGTGGCGTCATGTCATTGGTCTGCTCTGAAAATCCAATAGTGACACGGTTAAATCAAGTTAGCATTTGAATTTCCAAAAATTTTACAAAACTATTTAAATTTAAATTTATTTGCATTTTGAAGGGAATTTGAGACAAACTTCCAGAGGACTTATCTTGGTCATATGAGCTCCATTTTCTGCCTCATTGGAAGCATTGGAAAGATATATGTTCTTTTGTGTTTGGCAGACACAGTAAGGGGTTTTAAAACCCTCCCATTTTAATCTAAATGCAAAATCTAAATATAGTACGAGTTACCTAACACCTGTATAAAAGGCCAAACATAAAAGAAAAACCTATAATAAATTGCGGGTTTTAAAAATTAAAAGGAAACGAAAGCTTTTTAATAAAACCAACTATCCTTCAAATTCTTTTTGGAGATGCCAAACATGATAACGAATTTATTCTTCTGACTGAGCATATGACTTCTTGTACGGTTAAATGTCCGAGACAAAAGTGACAACACTCCAGATTTTCAATTGAACAATGCAAAATTTAAGCAATGGAAAATAGGCTATTGAATTATAAATTTCTGAATAACATATGTTTAGACAGAAATCCAAATAAAACACCCTGCCATAATTCTTAAATTGTTCATACAAGTAACAAATGTCCAGATGCATAAACAATAGTAAGAATTCAAAGTGACTGTGTTAAATTATACACACAACATAATATTAATACAACAAAATCTCAAATTAACACCACATTGTAATTGGCACATAACACATCGCCAAAGATTTACAGAGAAACACATTGATCCTTGCATTAAAATATGCATTTTTTTTGCATCTCATTAACAAGATTTTCCTATTAAAAGTCTATTTCTCCAGTAAGAAAAACGTAACAAGCTTTCATGCGCAAGCGACCCTCCCTTCCTTTTCCAAGGAAAATGAAACGAACAGTGTAGGTTGACCCTTCGCATTTCTTGGAGAGGACCCTCTCCAAAACTATGTTTCTAATTTAAGACTAAAGCACGGGGATCGGGTTGGCAAGTGACTGAAGGCTGTTGAGATAGGATCTTTGGCTGTTGCTTCTTCACATCATTGGTCTTGCAGCCAATTTGATCTGCTACCCTCTTCACCCTACTAGCCTTAAAGCCAATCTGATGCACCCTCATTTGCCCACATTTGGGAAGTATTTGGGGGTCAGACCAGTGCGGTGTTCTTCCCTATACCACACATTCTCAATGACTTTGCAGCTGGACACCATTGTTGTAGTCCTCTCTCTTGGCCAAAGGATGAAGCAGATGAATGCACTCCTTTGCTGCCTGCTTTCATGCTCATTTCAGAAACAATTGATGACATTCCATGGCTAGGCGGGTACATATTTAAGGATTAAACAGTTGCAGGTACCTGTCTTGTCCATGTCTTATAAAAAAGACAACAAAGCTCATCTTGAATGCTCTTCACAAATCTTATCTTGGATCCTGCAACCTGCTTTAAAAAGCCCACCAAAGTTTGCCACATAATGGATTAACATGTGCAGTCCTGAAAATGGCAAAGTAGAGCCTACTTGCCAAATTAGGGATGGTCCACAAAGACTTTTCCCCATACCAGAATCGGATAATGCTGATGAGCAAGAGATCTCAGAGTACACTGAAGTGACATTTGAAGTGATTGAAACACTCTGCAGGGCTTTAGTCTTGAGACCATGGATGCCAGTGATTGTATCAAATCACATAAACGAAACCCAAAAGGGCAAACGGAGATCAAATGCATTCAATGATCATTATTTGAGAAACAGGAAGAGAGTATGAGATTATGACACTTGTCAAGATCTCATTTACTTAGAACAAAAGCACATAGAGGAGAAAAAACCCAAAAGAGACAAGGAGGCGCTGAGAGAGTGACACTTGTCACTAGCTCATTAACTCTCAGAGAAATATGAAAGGATGCCACAATGACGCCCTTATTGAAGGCTTCAAGATGAAATGCAACGAGATGGTGTTGCACGGTGCAATCTTGTGCACTCGGGGAATACTGAAATCAAAAGGCTTTGAAGCCTTACAAAAGAAATGGCCCTTAATTTTGTGGACTCTAGGTACATTTAGATTCAAGACTCCTAAAATAGGGCCTGGGGAAAAACGAAATGAGGGTGTGCCACTTGGATTAATCTCATTACCTTTGAGATATAACATAGATGAAAGGCAGACCTTATCAAATATAGAGAGACCCGGGGTAAAATAAAATGAGGGCACACCATCGGGTGCGTTCTCGTTAAATCTGGGAAAGACTAACAACGAATAATTGAATCAAAACAAGAGGAAACCCGGGAAAACAAAGAACGAGCACAAAACAAATGGAGCACTCTGATTTGGTGGATTGAGTAAAAGCAAAACATGAAGTTTTTAAACACCGGACTGATAAAATTTACATGTGCAAAAAACCTAAGAAAATAATAAAACAAGAAACTTAGAGCTTTAATCGTGAGAAGAAAGCAGCAAGAAGCAAACTCAGATCAAGATCTCAGCAAGTTAATAATAAACATAAACTAAGCGAGAATTGAAATGATGAATCATAAATCAGAATTTTCTCTTGTCACATCATCATTCGTGCTAAATTAATCATATAATAACATTAAAATATTAATATAAGGCGGCTCCTAATTTGCAAAAAATTGGGTATGTTGGTAATGACAATATTGAAGAGCCCTATGCTTTGGTGAGGGTTGCATCAAATTTTCGGCAGATTTGGCAGTTGATTGAGAGAAGCAAATATGGACACTCCTATAAATCACATCATGCCAGATTTTGGAAAATGGTTTTGCACCACTTAAAATGAATGGTATGTAGATTTCAATATAGCCCTCATCATATTATCATATGACAAGAAATGTCAATATCTTTTGAAATTTTGGTAAATCAAGAGTGTGTGATGTGAATGTGGAGAGGTGTATTTCTTGACATCCAATTTGTGCCTGACCTTTTAATCAATCTCCTATCTGTACATCAAATAACTTGGTTAGAAAAGAGAGTTGAGCTTGAGGCTAACAAATTTTTGTTGAAAGATTCGGAGAATGATCTCAAAATATTTGCATCAGGACATCTTGATACAGACACAAAATTATACAAATTTGACCACTTTCACCAAAGAGTTGAGAATTCAGAACCCCTTGTACTTCTAAATGGAGCAGATGAAGAAAGTCATCTTTGACATGAGAGGTTTGGCAATCTAAGCTTCAGAAGCATTTAGACAATGATGAGGTTGAACATGGTCCAAGATCCTCCTTTTGTGAGACCACAAAATGGTGTATGGAAAGGATGTGTATTGGGAAAGTACCATCGGGAATATTTTGAAATAGGGAAAGATGGAAGAGCCAAAGAGAAGCCGGAAATCATTCATAGTGATCCATATGAAATGTCTCAAGCATATCTTTCAGATGCCACCTGTATCTTAACTCTTATTGATTACTTCACCAGGTATACTTGGATCTATCTTGAAAAGTAAAATTCAATTCATATAATTCAAGACCATGGCTGAAAAATATAGTGGTTATTTTATCAAAATCCTAAGTATTGACTGTGAAGTAGGTTTCATAAATCATGTCTTCTCTGATTTATACTGTTAAAATGACAATTCTGCCTCAAAAAACTATCCACAACATAATGCTGTAGCTGAAAGGAAAAATCTTACCTTTGTTGAAATGGTGAGATGCATGCTACAAGCAAATTAGATGGAAATAAAATTTTGGAGAAGCAATTTATTGCGCAACGCCGCAAAGTACGTATTGAACAGAGTTACTGCAATATCAGTCAAGAATATTACACAGCATAAAGCTAAGTGTGACAAGAAACTTTCCATTGGGCATTCAAAAGCTTTGGATGCATAGCATGGGCACATATACCAGATGAAAGGTGCAAGAAGTTAGATTCGGAAAGTCACAGTTGTATCTTAATGGGATATTCTGAACAATCAAAAGCTTGCTGACTTTTTGATCCTTCCAAGGGGAAGGTCATCATTCGACGGATTGTCGGATTTGATGGCAATGCTTGCTATGCAGATTTACAGAATTCACCTGATCACACCATTTCTGAAACCATAGTCATATTACTTTGAATGACTGATGATTTTGAAGATGAAGCTAGAGAAAGAGTGGGTCCCGATTCTCCACCACTTAATGAATCAAAATCTGAACATGAGAAAGAAACAGAGGAAAGAGAAGTATCTTATCCGGTTTGAAAACTACCTAAATAGGCAGCCGCTGCTCTTCTGATGCTAAAAATCTAAAAGGCTTTACTGCTGATTGTAGGAGAACCTACCTTTGATAACAACAAACTCTAATGACCAGAATATTGAATGTATGTGATGCTATCACATTTCAAGAGGCCCAAGACAAATGTGATTGGAAACAAGCAATGGAGGAAGAATATGACTCGTTGATGAAGAATAACACTCATCAATGAAGAATAACACATGGAAAGTTGTCTGCAGTCCTAAAGGCAAAAAACATGTCAAATAGAAAAGGGAAGTTTGAAGGAGCTGTACAAAGATATACAAAGCACGTGTTGTAGAAAAAGTGTTATCTTAGAAAGAAGGAATTGATTATACAAAGATTTTTCTTGTAAAATTGAATATGGTCTGAATCCTTCTTTTCCTTTCAGCCAACTATGGACGGCAAATTTGTCAAATTTATGTAAAATCAGCCTTTTGTCATGGGGATCTTTGAGAAGAAATTTGCATGGAATGACCCCCCTTATTTGAGAAGGATAGAATGAATTGGTATGCATGCAATTTGAAGAAATCTCTTTATGGCCTCAAACAAGCTCTTGGTGCATGGTATGAAAAGGTCCACAAATTCTTTATCAAATATGGATTTTATCGTTGTTTTTATGCCGATAGGCATTCTACAATGGTAGCGGTGGGGTGGAGTGTAATGGAGTGAGTTGTTCACTTTTATGTTTGACCTTAAATTTGACGTCTATTTGACTGTCACATGACAATTTCAACCTTGAATTTGGTGTCCATTTGAGTGTCACTTAGGAGTTTTTTCTTTTTGCTTGGAGAAGTCAATTGAAAAATAATAATATCTTGGCCATATAGTAGAGTTTGGAGCTCCTCATTTTTTTTTCCTTTGAAAGAATTTTTCGAGCCCAACACATTGATATAGCTAGATAGATGCCATTGTCACTAGTTAGTGTGAAATTGAAGGAGAAGGTAATGAAGTCATTAATAAATGGGGTATGTGAAAAATCCAAGATAAGAACCTCGAGATTGATATCTCTCAACATATTTCAGATAGATGTATTTAAGATATATGTACTAGTTTAATATCAACATTTGTGTCAAAAATGACTTGGAAATTTTTATTTTAATAGTTGTCTACGTTCATGACTTGATTATTGCGGACAACAACATTTGGATGATTGATGAGATGAAATCATAACTTAGGAAAGCCTTTGAAATGATAGATGTAAGTTTTCATTTCTTTCTTGGCATCCATGTTACCCAAGTGAGTGATGGTATTTTCTCATCTCCGTCACCCTTGACTTATTACAAAAATTCAATATGGAAAATTGAAAGGTGTCATCCACTCCATACCAATCAAGGGTGAAACTCACCATTGGAAATAATATTGCCTTAACTTTTTATAAGGTTGGCAATATAATTATTTCTAATATTATTCAATATTATAATGGCCTACTTTATGTAGCCGACATTTCATATTTTAGGGATTAATAGTTTATATATAAAGATAGTATCCCATCACAATTTAATCAATCTTGTGTGATAATATTTTTTTTTAGTGATTTCTATATGGGGCTCCTCGTCATATCGTCTTTTGCTTTCTTGGAGTTCAATATTTTATTGCATGCTTGTGTTTAGAATGGTTAAAGGTTATTTGTATTGGGACTTTTGTAAATTCCAATTTGGTATCAGAGCATGATTATTTATCCATCAAAAGAATAGAAGACATCTGAGGATTCGACTTCTTCAAAATCCTAATTTTAAGGAATCGTGCATATCTCGCAAACCGTATGAAATTTTTGTTGATGTTTAAGGAATTTGGGGATTTGCATAAGGAAGCTACAGTCCAATTTTCAACCTTTTGGGACTTATTTTGACTAAGTTATTGCAATTTTAGGGTTTTCAATAAAATCGCTCCCCAAACTGCAAATTTTGGAAATAATTATATTTTTGTTACATTTTCGCAAAGCTCGTGAAAAATCAGGTTGTGTCAAGTTTTGGTCAAAGGTGAAAATTCCCTATGGCCACCCGATAAATCTAAAAATTCTCAAACGAATTTTGTTAGGCTAAAAAAAATCATAAACTTCATTCTAAAATTGTTTTGGGCCCTTTTCTATCTCAAAAAACATGTAATTTAATTGTTTGAAAAAGGGCTATTTTACTTAATGATTTAGGATAGAATTAGCTCCAAAAATTATTCCGCAAATTTCTACAGATTCATGGGAGAGTCTAGATTCTGAATAAATAATTTTAGGGGGATTTAGGTAGTGTTTTACATGCATAAAAATTATAAAACACGTATAACCTCTTTAAGACCTTGAGCTCTACAAGGGATTTCACGAACTTTCAAAGCAAACTACCAACTAGTCTTTTATTTTGCATTATAGGACATGTATATTGAGATGTTAAGAACACAAACACGGTTTAACTGCCATAATCTAAGCCTTTGTTTTTATATCATAATTGATTTCAACTTATTTTCATGAGGGTTACAAAAGAGAAATTCTTCACATTGAACTACATACTTATTACAACTTTCCTTCAGTTCTTCACTTAATACAATAATTATAAGGTTGCCAAATAATTTTATGAGTGTTACAAGGATTCTAAACAACCCAACATAAAATATTATAACTTGTTTCCAACACTTTCAAGCTCCAAAGAATCCGCTAGCTTCACATATACAACCACAAAGCCGAGTCAAGGAGGGGCTTGCCTCCCATCTTATTGCTATCATCAAACGGCTGACGTAGACATCCTCGAGCTAAAGACTCCCATTTCTGATCATGTATATTAACATACAGGTTTTCTAAGTTATGAAAGAGAGTTTGGTTCATTTTAAAGGGAAAGGTAGACTAGGCAATGCCTCTAGTTTAGTATCTCATCCTACGAATTAGGACACACCTTCCATGTTTGTGCTCAAACACATACATGCCAATAAAAGAAACAAACATTTCCAATGGGACGTACTCCAATAAAATTCAATAAGAATACATGTAGTCCTCTTGGACAAGCTTTCACTAATAACTTCCAAAGAATGGGAGGAGGATGGCTTGGGGAAAGTTTCTCACCCTTGCCCATCCTACCACAACAACTCAAGCCCATGCGGACAGCTTAACTTTGTATTTTAAACACTAAAAAACAACAAACTAAAGTGGGAGAAAATTCTTCCCAAACACCCTTAAGAGGGTCTCCAAAATTAAGTGGCCTTAGGCCCAAAACATGTACAAGTAAGTAGAGGATTGCAAGTCAAAGGTCTTGCTAATCCATTAGAAGTTTGCAACATTTAAAGGAGGATAACAAGAGATTATTGAAAAAAAAAAAAATTACAAAAGAAGTTATATATGGACTTCCTACCTCAAGTTATCAATTTGATAAGTAAAAATCCCTCCTCTAAGGCTTAGATTCCAACTAACATCAATCTCCCAAGGTCTCCTCCTAGTCTCTCCAAGCTTGAGCTCCAACTCCATTTTTAGAATGTCAAAAGTTGTTCACAAAGATGGCTTCCTATTTACTTATAGGAAGAACCCTCAATCCTTGGCCAATGGGAATGCGACATTTGTCTCTTCCCATGCCTTTGCCTCTAACAAAAGTTGTTTATGGCTTTTACTCTTCTTACATGGCCCATGTCCTTTCATACATGGCATGGGGGTACGTATGGTTCACTCAAATTCATTAAATGCTCCCCCCTTCCAATGTTATTAACGCTCACATGGCTGGCCTAAAAGTCTATTTGGGCTCCAAAAAATACTTTTATAAATCATTTGGTAAAAATGTTCTAATTTCAACACAAAATATCTGAAATTCACTTTATATAATCCTCCAAAATTGGCTTTCCAATTCCATTCGAATATTTGCAAGTGGTTATATCATGTTGACTCCTTTTTCAACCTTATGACTTCCTATATAATTTAAGAAACTTCTAAGGTATGGGTAAAGAGGGTATGAATAGTGTTAGTTGGCCTCGTTGCAATAAAATTCGCTTGAGTGGCAGTGGTAGCTAGCACTTTCGTGTATTCCTCTAGAAAGAGAATGATAGACTAGAGTCAACCTTCTGCTTCTGCACTAGAGTGATTTTTTTCTTTGGCTTTTTGTCCTCCTAGCTCTCCACAAATTTTTCCACCAAAGGATGTGACCAATAGTGGCCAATGGTGCGAGGTAAACTTGTACCTCCTTCGGGATCCTTGGTTTTGCACCTATCATTTGTTTGACCTCATTGAGCTAGTTTTCTAGCTTCATTTCTTGTCCGAAGGGATCTTGCTATTTTTTTGATCTATATCAATTTCTTGAATGTTATTTGAGGTCAATATGTTGCACTTACCACCTCAGGTCCTTCCGGTGTCTTCCGGTGAGTAAAAGACAACAAAACTATTAAGAATTGAGATTGGAATTTCTTATTACCTCCCTCGAGAATCTTTTGAAAATTCTCATTTACTTCCTTTTCCACAAATTCGGGCCAATTGAAGGGTTGGCTATCAATGACCATCCCTTATGCGATATCTAATAACCCGAGAAGTACTTGTTTATGCCCCATTTGTTTTGTGCTAAAATCTCTCCATCAGCTCTTGAAAAATCTAGATTGCTTGCTCCTGAATTTGTTTTACCAGATTTCCTCATGTTTTTGTTGCCAAACTATATTATTTTTCGAATTCCAAATCAATGGGAGTGTTCCTAGTTTTGTATGACACGAGAGATTTTCCTCTAATGGCTAATCCTGTGAACCTCACAATGTTTATGACATTGGTTGGTATCACCAATTGGGGTGCGAAATAGATTGCATTGTTGCTATATCTGCTAAGGATCATCTGCATATGTTCCGAATGATACCCGAACAATGGGAGTTGGATCAATCGCTTTGTTGCTGTGTCCTTGAATCCCTTGTATTGGGGTTTCCAATTCCAAGTCTTACCTAGAGCCAATTCAACAAGGTTCATAGCAAACCATTCATGTTTGGCCATTTTCAAAACTTTGAAGGTTTCCAAATCAGTCCATTTTGCTTGTTGAAGGGGTGCTTTGATACCCACCTCTTCATTCTCATCCTCCGATTTTTGGAGAAATGCTATGCTGACATCCTGCATCATTTTCTGGTTTCTTTGTCTAATCGAGGGGTTTAATAGATTTTCCATTTGCATTGCTTTGACTATGCTCAACTTGCGCTTCTGATTTGCTTTGCTCCATGATGTTTATGTTTGCCCTAATTGTGAACCACCGTCAAAACCCTTGTCTTCTTTGTTTCACGCTTTGATTGCATCTGCAAATTTTGATGATCAATTCTACTCTAGAGTGTTTGCAAAGTGTGCTAAATGAATGTTTCCCTTTATAGTTTTTACTTGCATTCTTCATTTGATTCAAATTATTTTCATTCCTTGCCAATGCATTTTGCTGCCCCTTACCCGTCCCATCTCATCCTTTCTCATTGCCACTTGTTCCCTCTTTTATTACTAGTCGTTAGTGATGTGACCCCTTGATTTTCTTTTTATGGTTATTGTAATCATGTGTCCACGTACTATTTTCTTCTTAACTTTTATATTATAAACTTAGTGAATTTATGCTTGCCTACTTTGATAATTCAATTCAACATTTGCTCCATCGTTTTTGCCTTAGAAACTTTTTGCACTTCCAAATTATATTTTTTGCATACAGTGCTTTTGGACGTGAATAATTCATAGGATTTCTCGAATTTCTCCCACAAATCCGATACATCCTACGTGTTTCTTGTTGTACTGATAAGTGAGAACAACTTCCTATCCATAAAGTCCCAAACTTCGCTTGCAATTTCCATTGTGGAACGATAAAAAACACCTACTTACTCTTCCTTGCTCTACCATGCTTGAAAACTTAACTACTCCACTAACTTGTGCATGACTACAATTATTTATTTCTACTTCCCTTTTCCCTAGTGATGGTAGGGCTTAAGCTACTTACCATTTATTCTTCCTTGAAGGATATTCCACCCGCAAATCTCTTTGCGTGAATTCTCCATTTTTGTCACTTTGATGAATTACATATGGCCTTAGCCATCTGATTCTCATCTTACGCAGATGAGCTTTGAATATGCTTTTATACAACATTACCAATTGAATTTCTTAGAATTCCTCTATTTGTAGATTCTTGTCATGCCACACTTTTTAAGTTTATTTTTGCACTTCTTGATTCCAATTTGACAACATATGATTTTCTTTGATTCGTACTAAATCCACGAGTCGGGCTTCAAGGGATTCCTTGTCTCCAATCCTCGTGGCTATTGCAATTTGCAGGATTGGAGCAATGTATTCCATCGATATAACTGCTTCCTTGACATAAACCAATTGAAATGGTGTTTGTCCTGTTGGTCGCTTATAGTTAGCTCGGTATGCCCACAACATTGTTTGGATTTGATCCTCCCAGTCGTCTCAGTGCACATTGCAGATTTTTGTCAACACGTGATCTAGTACTTTGTTGAATGTTTCAGTGTGGCCATTTTCCTGTGGGTGAGATGTTGTGCTCTTTTGATGCGAAATCGTGAACTCTGTAGTAAGTGTCCTAATAGTTTTGTTTATAAAATGTGTATCTTTATCACTGATCAATCTTTGAGGACACCCAAATTGAGGGATGATATTTTTGTAGAGGAACTTTGTAATGTCCTTTGCAATGCGATTTGGTGTTGTGGTTGCTTACCCATTGCATGCAATAGTTTGTGGTTGTGGTGATATACTGAGCATTCGAGCACTTAGACGGTGGATGAATGGGTCCCACAGTCAATTCCCCATTGCTCAAAGGGTTGTTTTGCGAGGACTAGATTCAAGGGCATCTCATTGTGATGAGTTGGTCTTCCCACTTGGTGGAAACCATCACGATGCTTGGCTATTTGGTGTGCATCCTGAAACAAAGTCTGTCTTCATGTGCTTCTTTCAAAATAGCTCCTCTTTTGTGTTCCAATGGGACTCTTCGCAACACTTCATCTTTCCCTAGTTTATATAAAAATACATTCACAATTGTGAAACCTAGAGCATGTGACCAATTGCTTTTTCTCCTTTTTGTATAATACTTTGCTAATGTTCCATATTGAAGGAATGTTGTAATTTCTTCTAGCGTCTTGGGAATAGCGGTGACTCTAAACACATGTGCATCAGGGGAGTCTTCTTGTATTTCACCCCTCCCCATGACTATATGCGGCTTAGATAATTGGGTCCCGCTTGTTCTCTCCCTAGTTTCATATTTATTTTGAACTGATATTTTTGGAAAAGTAGTAGTCATCTTGAAATCCTTCCTCCCAACAATGATTTGTTCACCCCAAGTACTTCAGGGTCTAGTGGTCTGTATGGAACTCAAATGGTGTAACCAACAAATAATGGCAGAACTTTTGTAATGTGAGCACCATAGCGAGCACTTCTTGCTCTGTTGTGTATGTCCTCTTAACATTAGATAGTTTGCAGCTCGCAAAGTAGACTAGATGGTCCAAATTAACTTCTCCCAGTTGTGCAAGAATGGAATCAATATCAACATGCACATGGAATCTTTTTTCCAGTCAAGAAAACTAATATAAGAGCTGTCACCAACCATTTTTTCAATTCCAAAAATGCTGCTTGACATTCATTGAGTCTATTCAAACCGTTGATCCTTGTGCAACGACTTTTCCATGGGTGTTGCAATATTTGCTTACCCACAAATGAATTTCCTATAGTACCTTGTATGCCCAAGGAAAGAACATACTGTAGATGGATTAGCGGGAGGTTTCAGGCCAATTATTCCTGCAGTCTTTGTTTAAACTTTAATCTATCAGAATGCAATCACTACACACCACATGCCCCAATCGTATGTTGAATGGTGTGAAAAACAAACATTTCTTCACAGTCAGAGTGATTCATGACACACATCATTCTAGCATCAATCGTAGTCTTGAGAGGTGTTCTTTCAACATTGAGAAGATTTCCCAATCATCCAAATATACTTTAAGAAACCAGGGATAAAATCTTTGAAACAAGTGACCATTGCACGAGAGAATACGGCTGGTGCATTTTTCAAGCCAAATAGCATTACTTTATAGGAAATGATCCCAATTCAATGGAAAATGTAGTTTTTGATCGATCCTTCTCAGCAATAGGAATCTAATGATATCCATTGAATTCATCTATGAGGGAATATGTTTCATTTCCTGCGACTGCTTCTAATATCACATCTATGAATGGTGTAGGAAACATATCATTCACGCATACTTCAATGATGAATCTATGCTTCAAAGTTTCCACATATTCAAATTTCTCCTATTTTCTCAGCTGCACAACCATGGGACTTACCCAGTCTGATTTTTCCATCAATATCCCGTTAGGACAATATCAATTTGAGCATCAGCTTCTCAAGGCTTCTTTGTCTTGACATACCATACCAGTTTTTTAGTTTTCTCCTTGCCTTCTGTTGCACTCTCCATTAGATTTTGCACTAGATTTGTAATGTTTTGTGAAATATCTTCGTTTCGCAGCAAGTTTATGAGTTGGAGCAGGTCTCTTAGAACTGAAATTGCTCCTTGTTTTAGGATCCACATGATTTTCCCATACAATTGAGCCTTCGTGTTTGCAACATGGTGTGTTCCTCCATCCTTTTGTTTGATGGATCACAACAATTCCGCGGCTTCATTTATTAACATCTCCTTTCTAGCATTTGGGTATTTTGTAATTGTGCGCTTTCTTGATTTGAGGTTCAACTGGTATTTCCGTGGTGGTAACCCTTGTTCTTTGCATTGCAGCTGAGTAACTGCATGGACATTTGTAGCTGTTTTAGTATTTTCCCATGGATCCCAATTGGTTTCTCTTCGTCAAGCATTCAACATGTTGACATTGCGCACCACATTCTTTTGTCTTTGCTTTTCAAGTTGGACAATCCTTTGTGTTATGTTGCCTTGCTACTCAAGAATAAGCACAATAAGTCCCTATTTGAGGATTGTGGGGACAGTTTCTTGCAATGGGATTCATTTCCCTGCACATATAACACAATAGGTTGGCATTTTTGTCTTGGGCCTTGTCTACAAGATTGGTATCCCACTCGATTCTGATAACCTTGTTGTCTCTGCAGAGAATCCCATCCTTGTTTCTATTGTGGTGACGAAGGAGTCCAACCGTGTTAACGTTGAGGATATGGGGGAGCTCGCATCATTGTATGTTGTTGCTGGGTATTTTGTTGTGTTTTTTGATGTGCTTGCACTGCAAAGACATTCCCAGTAATATCTTCTTTAAGTTCATGAAGTGCTATGCAATTCTTGTCATTATCTGTTGTGGATCTACAAAATCTGCAATAAACACTTTGGGGTTGTCACACATAATGTCGAAAAAGATGACATCGGGATGTTAGATGCCCCCATGTTGGACAAATATAGTAGTATTCATTTCGGCCATCTCATGATGTTGCTTGTGAGTATCCGACTATCTTTGGACATTTATGTTGATGGTGCACTTCTTGTCTACATTCCAAACACCGTATAGCCAATTTTTGTTTCTTATTTTCTTTTATTTCATCCATCCTTCACAAAATGACATCCAAATTAGCTTTTGTTTTTGCCTTCATAGTCAAATTCTTTGCATGCTATTTAATATTTTATATGCATATTGTGGCAAAAACTACTTAAGCCTTATTTTCAAACTGTGTTTGCACAATGGCAAACCAAATTCTCGTGCACAATCCTTCAATGGACCATGCAACCTTTGTCTTTTTCATAAAAAATGAAGCTCATTTGATTCATCACATTAGAGAAGTGACTATCATAATCCAAGACAACTTCTCCTGGTTTCGGTGTGATCTCCTTAAGGTCCTGTATAGTTTGATTTGTAGAATGATGTTCTTTGAATTCTTGTTACATCTTTTCCTTCACTTGTGCTAGCATTAGGTTATCCTCTTTGAATCTACATATGAATTGCAGAGCTATGCTTGTTGGGGCGCCTATTAGTTCACAATGTTGTTTGTCTTCATCCTTTAGTTCTTTTAAATCCCATTTCATTTCATAAGTCACCAAGTATTTTTTTGTGTCTGTGGACCCGTCATATGGCTGTAAAGTGATAAATGCTCCTGCTGGATATGCCACTGCAATTTTACCTGGGTTACTTCCACACTTTTTATCAGCTTTGCTCTCCGCTATATCCATTGTTTTTAAAACTGTATTAAAGTCTCCCTAATTATTTTTTATTGCCTCTCTTCCTTTATTTGTTACCTCATCCTACTGTGCATTCCCTAGTATCAAATCTAACAACCTACCACACAACTCCTACTTTATTTGATCTCTGCTTCTACTGATCTTTGAAGAATTGGGGGATGTCTTCCATGGATGGGTGCTGGGGTATGTCGTTTTCTCGGTTGGACTCATTATCACCTTTTTTTGTCTCCTGATATTCCTCGCTACCAAATTTATTCCAAATGTCCTGAAGATTCAACTACCTCCTAAAATTCCTTACTTCCATAAACTTTGGTTTCCTCGGTCACTCGGTTGCTATCCCATTCTGTGAAACCTTCCTCGTTTATCCTCTTGGAACACTCCCAATACACTTGTTTCCTCTTGAACAATGGTCACAACGTTCCCCACTGGTGGTGGTGTTCCTTCTGATTCTCCTTATCTCTATCAACAACTTTCTTCAGTTCCTAGTTTATTGAATGTTTTGTTCACTTTGCTTGTCCCATCGTTTATATTGCCTTATTTCTCGTTGCATCTCATTGATTCTTTCCTCATCAATGTCTACAGAATATTTCTTCTGTTGTCCAACCACGACGCTTCAACTACCCTTCTTCCACCTCTCATGTATTCACATCCCCATTTCACCCAAGTGGACACTCCATCTTGGTTGGGATTGGCACCATAGCTTTTTCCACAACCAACATTTTCACAAGAATTTGGAGTCTTTGTATAAATTTTCCTCTTATATTTCTAATGAATAAATCATATACAATATCAAAAGCTATGTACTTAGAAAGAACAAACTCATAAATATACCCATTCACGGTAGTCTTTATCTAGTGGTCAATTGATTGAGTCCATTCAACATCGAAGTGCTCACTGTTTCCAATTTATCTTCATTCCATTCAAAATGTTCACTTCTATGGTGATGAATAAAATAGTGTTCAAGTCTTGCCACCCAACCAGCGATTTTTTCTGGGAATTCACACCATATGTCACCAAATATGTGGTTAAGCATTACTTTTGCAGGTGTCCCTAAATTAATTGCCTCTTGTTCAAAACACTTTTATCCTTTCCTCTAGCCATCTTTCCACATCACGTTGTCTAGGTAACCATTCTAACATTTTCTATTGCCACAAGTTACATGTTCAATTGGCAACAAAACCTTTGTTCGCAGTGATCCCGGTGGTCCTTCCAAGGATGTGATGAGTTGTAGTCTAGGGCCTAGAACACATTATTCTCAATTAAGGTCTCACACTGGAGTTTGCAAGGATTACTTCGAAATTACAGAAATAGAACATAACATACATTCTTTTACTGCTTACACAGATACATTACAGAATTAGGAAATATATATATATATATATATCTCACTAAACCATAAAACAGAAAATAAACATGCATCAAATCTTTCAATTCATATTAAAGCGAAGTATATCGGGCTAGGGAAGATCATTGTCTTCCATGCAAACCTTACATATATTTATAGCTTTACACTCGACTATTTAACTTCCTTTTCTTGCTATAGAAACATTACATACAGTAGTTTCTCATTCCCATCTTTTTTGTCTTATACACAAGTATCTTTTACCCGATTATTACAAATTCGCTTGAGCCGTTATATACAATTATATACAAAATAGTTTCCCCAATGTTCTAACACCAATTGTTTGTATGCCACTCACAGTGTGACAATTTAGGTCTTGTAATAGACCCTGTCACCCTGTCTGCTGAACTGTGAGAATGGGCCTTATGGCAATGAAAAGGATGTTAGTTTTGTAAACAATCCATCTCCTTGTGAACCCATATTCTTATGAATTGGTTGTTATTTAGACTTTGGAATGGGGCTTCTGTACCTGCCGCTAACATGTATATAATTTCTTTTTTAAATCTACCATTGACGTGTTTGGGTTCCCATAGTTTTGAACTGTGATTCACTGATCATTTGTTGCATGATTCTCTAATTTAATGAGATGACTAAGTTTGGCTGGTATATTCACCATGTCTGTGAAGACTTGGATCTGCTCTCCCTGATTAAAATTAACCACTTGATCAACAAGATGGTATACCACGGTATTGAATCATCATTTTCTGTGTCAATTGAATTCATCTAACTGGTGCCGTTCATTAAAAAATTGACCAATTATGTTCCTCATTTTCCAGTTAGATTTTTCCCTTGTGTATGGCAATGTGTGAGGCTTCATTCTTGTGTTATAATGCTTTTGGATGGGGTCAATGATTAGCTTAGAGTCTCCCTTGTAGTGGAGATTGATAATATTATGCGTGATTGCCATCTGGATTCCTTTATAGAGAGAGAATATTTCTGCCAGTTGTCAGATTGGATTCCTATCCAGTGATGATAACAGATGGGGGGGATGCCTTAGTTGTTTCGGATAATGTCTTCTATTCCTGCTTGGCTGGATTGTTATGGAATTTCCCTGCCAAAATTAAGTTTGATAAAACCTGCCTTATGAGGAATCCATTGATTCATTGAGTTTATCGTGAACCAATGTAGTTTATAGTGGAAAGGCAACTACCATTTTCGAACTATGCTACAATCCCCCATAGTTCCAAATCAAACATGCCTTGATTCTGAGCGTTATGGATAAGAGCAGTTCCTTTGATTTGTGGTGTTGTTTGTCTCAGAATTTGATTGGGATTCTTGGAGATGATGTTAAAAACTCTATTATTCCGTTCTTTCGAAAGAGTGCATAGAATGAATCTTGGTGCCATGGTGTGATTTTTTTTCATGATTGTCATATTGGTCCCATTCCAGTAAATTTTATTTCTTGAGAGAGTGTGCAGGGTGGGAGCTTGGTGTCCAAACATCACAGCCATCTTTTGCCAACTGGATTGAGCTAATTCACTTTGAAAAAAGAGATGATCAATTGTCTCTCCATTTTTGTTACAATAAGGCAAACAGTGGGACTGCTCCAATCTATTTTTTGTAATTGGTCTGTGGTTAACAGTTTGCCATGAAGTAGGAGCCACTGGAAGGATTGAATTTTTGCCCAAATTGGGAAGGCCCACGAAGTGTTCCTTTTCCAAACACTGCATTTGGTTGTGCTGAATAATTCTGTGATGGGCAGATGCCATGGCACATTCGCCTTTGGTCATCTTCAACCATATTAGAGTGTCTTGCTTGCTAACTAAGTGAACATTCTCCTGTTTGATTCTTTGATTAATCACTCTGTCTGCTCTTGTTGATCTCTGCCTATTCTCTGTATTGTGTTTAAGGACCATTCATTAAAACACACGTGTTGCCTTTATGTGTAATCTGATAGGAGTTCATAGCCTTGTGCTTGGCATTTGTTTTGTAAATCTTGGAGACTATGCTGGGACAATGGCTTGTGCCCATTCCGGTTGTTCTCCCAAAATAGTATTTTTTTTACATTCCCCACTTGCCAAGTGAGCTTAGTTCCAAGTATCTCCACTCCCATCCCAATGAGCCGCATTGTACTAGAGAGTGAAGAGTTGCATTGGGAAATTAGTGTGAAATCTTGAGAAGTCGAAATATTTTTGCTGAAGTGGATTTCCCCATTGTGATCAAGTGTGCCGCATTCTCCACGCTGCCCTCATCTTAAAACTGTGGTTTGAAAAGCCGGGGATTTCATTTATTGAGACGACCTCATTTGGTATTTTCATATAATTTCCCACGAGACTAGGGGAATCTTTTATTTCGCATTTGTGCCTTTGTCACAAAATTTCTTTTTATTTGCATTGATCTGTCCCCAGTTTGTTGTAGTTGAAGGAGAGTGATCATATCGATGGGTACCACCTGTAAAAGTTGGATTCTTCATGCAAATGTGAGCCACCTATGGGTCCAGGCTAAGTCACAAGGTTCAGTTTGAGTTCGAGTTCGACAAGGATGAAATTCGGTTCAAATTCACCAATGGATAAAATTCAAAAAAAAATCGCCATTAAATTCGAACTGTAGAAAAACATGAAGACATTTAAAAATAAGTCAAATCAGAATATTAAAGATACTTTTTGAAAAACTAAGTGTCTCGAAATGTAAAACATGTAATAATAAGTTTTTAAGCTTCATAAGTTCGTATGAACTATACATCAAAAAGTTCTACATCATCAAAAGCCAATACACTCTATGGCGTTGTAGGCTACTAGCTACATCAAAACTTCCATATCGTCAAGAGCACTTGGCTCATCAACATCATCGTCATCACTATATTCATCACAAAGGAATTCAGGTTCATCTGCGTCCTCCAAGTCTACGGCAAAGTAAAAAAGATTATTATTAAGTTTTTTTAAATTATAAGCAAATAACAAAAAATATTAAAAAACAAAATAAAAAACAAATAAAAAATATATTTATAAATGATAAAATAAAAAATTTAAAATGAATCATAAAAAATAAATAAAATAAAAATAGATTTAAAACAAAATTATAAAATACAAACAAAACTTAAAATCAAATAAAATAAATTAAAACCAAATTTAAAATAATAAAATAAAAATAAAAAATCAAAATGTAAAATAAAATAAAATAAATTAAAAAAAATATATTTAATAACAAATTAAAACAAAACATATTCAATAACAAATAAAATCATAAATTTTAAAATAAAACCTACTTGGTTTTCTGTGGTCGACCCTCCTGCGTCGACCTTGCCTCTCCCGTCCCCTGCTCGCGTTGTCCAAGCCTCTCCTGTTAGTGTCCTTTGCAAGGTGCGTTATCCAAGCCTCTCTCGTCTAGTTCTGGTCATAGACTCTGGTTTAAATATCCTTCAGTGGCCACCACCACGTCACATAGGGGCCTCTTCCTCGCCACACAGTGGATCCAACATAGTATACAACAAAGACACGTTTGGGTGCAACATGTTGTCTTCCTCCACTTGCTAGATACTCAGATTCGCAGTGATTTGACCATTCCTTAGTATAACAATTATAAAGAGGATGCTAGGGTTTTCCTGCTCGTTTTTTGCCCCCTGATTTTCTTGCTCAGTTTTTGCAGCTGAATTTCATCTTGAACTACACAATTTTAGGCAATTTTTATTGCCAGAAAAAAACGACGAATTTCGATTTTCGAGCCAAAAAATCGGTGAACCTTGTGATTTAGGGGCCAGGGCATTAGTTTAGCTTGTAGTTGTTACAACTTCCCAAATGGAAACCTAAGTATTTCAGTGGAAGCTTATGTTCTTTGAATCCCTATATACTGAGAATTTCTCTTTTTCCCCACTCTAGGATGTTTATAAAGATGACATTGGATTTGTCTTATTAATTTGTGATCTCAAGGTTGTTTGATAAATGTCCAGAAGCTGTTGTGGTTTCTTGATCTTCCACAAAATTGAGTGTGCAAAATAGCAATATGTCATCAGCAAAGTGAAAGTTGGAGTACCAATGCTCTCCTTCAACTACTAGGATAGCATGTATGCTGCATGTTATTTTGGCCACCTCAATCATCTTGCAGAGGTTTTAATATTTTATCCCATTATTAGAAAGATATGGGCCTAGTGGGTCCCCCTTGTCTAAGCCCTCTTAAGGGAGTAAAAGGTTTTCCTTATGACTCTATTGATTGAGATTGAGGCTCTGTGAGTGGTGATGCAGCTGTTAATCCACTTGATAACTTTTTTATCAAACCGAAATCTTGCGAGAGATTGCTCTATCAGGTACCAACTACATCAATCAAATACCTTTGAGATGTCTAGTTTTATTATAATCCTGCTTTTTTTGCATGGTTCCATGGGGATGCATTCTTAGGGGTCTGGGTGACGTCTAAGACATCCTAAGGATTGGGGGACGGACGGGAAGTCCCCTCACATCACCAAAAAATTGGACAAAAGGGATGTCCTCAAAAAAGAGGGACGTTCCACCCTCCCCTCGCTGTTCCCTTGCCATGAAATATATATATTTTAATTTATTTGTATTTTAAAGATATAAATATTATTTTTTATATATTGTTTTAATAGCTGCCCCTTGTTGTCCCAAAAATCTGTGAATGTTTTTCCATCCCCGAAACTTCATCCCCTCATCCTTGAGGCATGTGGAGCATTACTTTTTTGGTTATTGAGAGTGTAGGATTCCCCGAATTGCTACTATTTTACTTGTGATCTCCCTTCCTTGGAAAAATGCTGATTGTGATTGAGAAATCAGTTTAGGGAGAATTGGTTTGATCTGTGAAACAAACAGTTTTGACAAGATCTAGTAGACCATATTGCACAGTTCAATGGATCTGAAGTCCCCTAGATGATTGACATTAGATACTTCTGGAATCAAGGCCAGTTTAGTGGCGTTCATCTGTTGCAGGCCTCATCATGTTGATGTTGCTCTCAGTGTCAACTAGTTCTTGGATTTTAGCAACAAGCATTTTTTGAGCTTGTTTGGTGCCTTGTGTATCGTGGTTGGGTTAGGATATCTCCAAAGCAAGCCATAGCATAATCTATGATATCTTCAGCTTCTGTTATGGTGTTGTCATCCTCTTTCTTAACTTTTCCAATGGAGTTTGTGTTGTCGTTGGGAACTGATTTGTGAAAGAACTTGGTGCTCATATTGCCCTGTTCTAACCATTGGACCCTTGATCGTTATCCCCAATACATCTCCTCCTTGTGGATGCATGCCAATTCTTAGAGAAGGACCTGTTCTTGATTGACGCCTATGCCTGAGATTTGCTTTTGAGATGCAGCCAGCTGTGCCTCTTTGGACATGCTTGTTTATGATTGTTCCCAAAAACATTCTGGGTCCATGTTTTTAAGCCCCGTTTTAGATGCTGTAATTTTCCCGTGAATTTATACATTGCATGTCCCTGAATTTTAACTAAACCCTTCATTGATCCACCATGTCCTAGAAACCTGGGTATTCCAACCTTATTCTCTCAAATTTGAATTGGGATTTTCGTTGTGTAAGTATGACAGTTGTAATTGCAATACATATAGACCAATGATCAGATAGAGTCGTGTTGCTTTCATTTGCTGAAATTTTTGTTGTGAAGTGATCCATTGATCTTTGATCAAAATTATATCTAATTTTTGAGCTATATAATGTATCCCCTTCTGTTATTCCATGTGTACAGACCTTGTGCAAATTATAGATCGACAAGTTGGCTGTCCATTTCCAGTTTAGTGAGAGCTTCTGCTATCCTGACATTGAAACCCTTGCCTCCCTTTTTTCCTCTGGCTCTTTAACCATGTTGAAGTCCCCAATGAGAATGAGGTTCTCAGATGTGGTTGTCATGATCCAATCTGTTAATTTCTCTAAGATATTGATGCGATTTTTCCCATAGGGAGGAATATATGTGTTGACAACACTGAAACTCATTTGAAATTCTTGAGAGTAGAAATTCGCAAGCAGTCCCCATGTAAAAGATTGGTGAGAGTTGTACACATACCTGGTAGGATCCCATTGAATCATGGTGCGGGTGCAAGGATAAAGGATCATTTGTTTGCTGCCCCACTGCCTGTATATGGGAGACTCTTCTTAGAACTCGCTCGTAAAATCTCTTGGAGGCATACCATGTCTGTTTCTTATGTATGAACTTTGTTCTTCGGGTACCAACATTATCTGGGGATGCCTAAGCCCCTTTATATTCCATAAGAGGATCTGCATGAGGGGGTTTGTGATAGGCTCATGGCACCTTCACTTGGCCACTTTCATTTGAGTGTACCTCTGACCTTGATATCTTTGGCATCTGGATCTGCATGAGCTTTGTGACAATTATTCCCACTTTAAGTTCTTCACTAGATTCATTGGTTTCTATTGTTGATTTTCCTTTTTTCTTGGTTCAGGGAGCATTTGTTTACTCCTAGATCAGTGTATTTGTGGGAATGAGGTCGTCATGAGAACCGTGCTTATCTTGGGCCTTTCTACTTGTGTTTGGCCTGGTTGGATCAGCTTTTGATATGAATTGAACTGATTCTAGAGATTTACCTTTGTTTTGAGTCCCAAGAAGCTGAGCGAGGTTGATTGGTGTTCACTGCAGTGTCTTGGACAACCTCCATGTTTGCTATCTTTGAATTTGCCAGTGTGGTGAAGGTTGATGATGAAATCTTACGTTACCGGATCCCTCACACCAAGGGGGCTGATCCTGGTACTACGCGTACCGGATACCTGTACTGGTCCGATATGCCTCTAGATATGGCCTGGACACTCTCGGGTTCTTCCAAGGATGAACATGGGCATACCCAACTCTGCTGGGCAGTACATGGGCCATAGTTGGAGAGAACTCACTCACAAAAACGATTTTTTAAAATTTTAACTTTAGAAAAGTAAAAGTTGGACTTAAATAAAATAAAAACAAAAAAATTTATGGGGGAAACCTAAAGGCAACTCTCACATTCATTTTATGTAAAGCAAACAACAACAATACACTGACTTCTCATTGCATAGTTACAGTTTGTAAGATCAAAATTCGAGCAATGGATTTAGATATGCAAATTATATCAAAATCACTCAAAACATCAATCTACCATCAAAATCTAGAGCCATTTAGGAATAAAATGCTATGACAAATGAAACATTCATACTTGCATTAGATCCTAAAAGCTAAGTGTTCTAGATCAAGATCAAAACAATAAAAAGATTAATTGACTATGGATTGCTTATTAAAGACTCAAATTTGTAGCATGATGTTGACTTGAAGACTTGATCAGAAGACTATGTTGATAGAAGATTTTAGCATAGATTGGACATGGATTCTCTTGTTAGCTTCTAATTAGTTTTACCATGTAGGGGTGATGGTGTTTAAATAGAAAGGAGGGAAGATCAATGGCGATTATTCAAATTTGGGTGTAGGAGATCAATGGTTGAGGATTATCCAAAAAATTTTAAATACCTTGGAAGCATCTAGAATAGAGGCTTCTACAAAGGAAGGGCTAAGATAGAGAGGATTCTAGAATTGGAGAATTTTAAAATTCATTAGGGTGGATACCAAGATTAGTAGGTGGTTAGATAGCTGATTAGATAGGTGATTAGGAACTATGGATGTATTAAAGTCTATGAATAGGCTAGGTTAGGTGGGATTGGAATTTAAAATTCTAATATAATAAACAAGTGGGATTAGTTAGTGGATAAGACATGATTAAAAGAATTAATAGGTTGGTGGGGATAATATAAGGTTAATGGATGAAGAGTAATGAAAGGGGATGTTAGATAAATGACTAGAAGGGGTGATGCAAAATAAGATTAGACGAAATAAGTGAAATTAGTGTCGAGTAATATTAATATTAGTGATGATATATGAAGCAAACAAATTTAGATGTATACATTTTGCCCCTCTTTGAAAGGGCATTGCGAGTGGGAGGAGTGGAAGGAGTAATGGTCTTTCAAAGAAAAACCATTGTGTGAACGATGTTAATGCTGTTAGTGGATATGATGCCCCTTCGAGGGGACATGCAGGGAAGAATGAGACGGATAGCCACTCGAAAGAGGAAATGAGGGGTGGGATGCGATGAATAGACAAGGGGATGGGATGTGAGATGCGAGATAGACGATGAAAAAGATGAACTTGATCAGAGTAGTGAGCTACAAATTGATGATGCCTCTGGCAAAGAAATATGCACAGGGAGTGGAAAGGATTGTGTTACAATTGTCGACACATCCCAAGGGGGGATCAACCATAACATGATGATGATGAGACAAAAGGCCGCAAGCTTTTAACATATCCCGAGCAAGGACATGTGCTAGGGAGAGCGGCGGACCAAGATAAGACTTATTTTGATAAGATTGACGATGAGTGTAGCTCAAAGTTGAAGTCAAGGCGATACAATGAAGGAGATGAGAGAGAAGAAATGATATGATCGAGTGGCCATAAGACAAAGGGGAAGAATTGGACTGCAATGCATCGAATCAATGAGCCACAATGTGATTGATAGCGATGATGCCCCTAACAAGGATGCATGCAAGGGAGCAAGAGACAATAATAAAGTTACGTTTTTGATCATGCCCCAATCGAAGGAGGAAACCGTAAACTTTAAATGATGAATTGACCAATCAATGATAATGGATGACTAATGGAAGAAAAGATGTGATTTGCCGGGCCCAATTGACAGGTGCAGATGATTGACGGAAAGATTAGGTTGATGATTGCGGGGATGGTGTTTAATCAATAGATTGATTGATTAATGATTAATATTATAGCTCAAGGAGTTGATTGATGCAAGAGAGATGTGATGACAAGTGATGGGGAAAGAAGAGAGAGTGGCTGAGCTGACCTTAGATACGTTATGTGACTAAGCGTTGCCTACATAGTGTGAAATTACCTCAAGCCAATGTAGTTCAGACTAGATTAGAGGATGGCGATGATGGATTAGGATATTAGGATGATAATGATTTGTTAGACATGTTAGTTGTTAAATTGGGGATGGATTTGACTTAGATGTTAGACATGAAGATAGAAGACTAAGAAAAGTGATTGGATAGATGTTAAATGTGGATGACTAGAGACATGATAGATGATGGACTAGAGGATATAGATGTGATGATAAAGGAATTGGAGGAATGATTCAATACTAGATGAGTGGACTTGGATGATCGGATTAAAGACAAAGGACTAGGATAATGATTGGATATGGGATGTTAGATGTTATGATAGGTGATAGATGTTACGAGGAATGATGAGTGTGTTTATTATCAAGCCAACATTGCTATAATAACGCTCATCATAGTCTAAGCAATCCGATTAAATATAGCACTAGGCAATATGCCCCATGATATAAGTATGACCAAAAGGACATTGTGCCAAATTGTATAATTATAAAGGGGCAAATGATGAACTTTGCATCATCGAGGGCACGTAAAAGCCTTATCAAAGCTTTTTTGGCTCCATCATAGCATCCTCGTTCGTTGCGCTATAGACAAAATGACACATGATGCAAGATGAAAATAAATATAGACAAACAAACAAGCAAATATATACATGATAAAAGACATGCAAACAAGTCAAATAACAAAGAACAAACAAACAACACACACAAGTATCTTCATGGAGTGTCATTGTGTTTAGTGTCTTGCCTGTTGTCCTGATATGGGTTGACGGGATGATTGATCAAGTGACGGGTTGGACTAGGATGATCATGATGAGCATGAGGATGAAGTTTGTAGACTTGGACAAGGATATGGAGTTGGAGTAGACGAGGGACTTGGATTAGGATAAGGTTGCGGAAGACATAAGACAAGGCAAGGACATGGGATAAGGTAGGATGAAAACGAGATGGATGACATAGGACATAGGAGGAGACGAGTGGGATACTCAAGACATAAGACAAGACATCTTAGAGGTTTTGTGATGTTGTGGATTTTATGATTTTCTTTTTGGATTTTTGACATATTTCAAATTTTAGGGCTTTTGGGATATGTATGTACACTATACAAATAGGGTTACTAGCAAAGGGAATACCAAGCCTAGCAACCAGGATAAAGACGGATGGAATAATGGATGGGGCGACAAAAGGATGAGGGTGATGTTGGACTAGGGATTTCCAATGACCACATCGTGAAGGAACCAAATAATCTAGTTGCCCGAGTGTCCTTTAGAGGATATGCCAAGATGATCCCAGAACATTTCTCAAGATATCTTCCACTTCCTTACGAAGGTCAAGATGGGAAGGAAGGAGGGACACAATAAGATGTGCGATAAGATGGCAGATGATGCGAAAGAACAATAGACAAAGGGATATGACAGATAGGGATGAGATGGATGGGATTGACAAGGGATAGATTTTACCCCCAAGTATTGAGGTAAAATGCGGACAATAGATTATTTTACCGTGATGTCGAAAACCGATTTTCATCATGGTACTTGCCTAAGGTGTCAGAAGACTGGTTTTCACCATTGGACAAGTGATTTTGATTTTGATTGATTTATTTATTTTTTTGATTTTTTGATTTATTTATTTTTTAGATGGCATCTTGATTTATTGGATATGCGTACTAGATGCAAGAATGCTGACACTTGCTGGATCTTTAGCCAACACCCGTTCTGAAGATGTGTGATGTTAGGACCATGTTGTCGATGTTGGATGTATTGATGTCCTTGTGACCTTTGTTGATTCTTGATTGAGACCCCTCCAGATATCTAGACCAGGTGTCTTGGTCACCCCTATGAGAGACAATACCGCTCGGGAGGGTGATGTGAGGTATGGATTGGATTAGACCTTGATGTTGATGGGGGTGTAATGGACTTGAATGGATGATAGGTTCATGATGGGGAGGTGTGGTGGGTGAGTGATGATTAGGATTAGCAGTTGCACGCATTGTTGGAGATGTTGGACATTCCATATTTGATTGGTGCCATATGACCAAACACTGCAGGAGATCCAAGACGTTTTGACTTTGCAGTTCATTTTTGATCTGATTATTTGAAGGATTATTGGCTGTGCGGATAGTGCTTTTACATTATTTTGATTTTCAGACTTGATTATTTCTCGACTGCCCCTTGGTGCTTGACTTTGGGCTTCACCAGAAGAATTGGATTTTTGACTTAATAAATGATTATTATTTTGACTTAATAAATGATTATTATTTTGACTTGGATGGTCCTCTAGATTTTCACTAAAGGAAGGCACTTTTTGATGAGGTCGATGAGTTGAATTTGCTTGATTTTGACTTATTGGATTGAAGTTGATTTCATCATCATTCATGACTTTCTGAATATGATCTTGGACCTTTGTATTTTAGGCACTTTTTATGTTACTCGGGGAAGAATCCAACGATGTATGTTCCTGTTTGTCCTCATTGAGAGGTGATTAAATGATCATTGATAGGAAGAAAGGGATCTATGATGGATGAAGGCTATGAAGATGGTATGATGAGGTCAATGAGTGGTGATGGGGTAGCATGCTCCTCATAAGGGTTACTAGGAAACCCAGTTTCAACATCAGAGAAAATCTCCTCAAGATCAACAAAATGATCACTAGGACTAGTTGTAAGACATGCATCCGAGGCGGAATCAGATCCACTCTATCTTTGATAGATAAAACTTGTAAAAACTATGTTATGACTTCATCACCCTGACTGGGATTAGAAGATATGCCTTATGATTGGTTGACATCTGGATTAGAGGTATCCTCAAAAAGACAGGCATAGTCATCATTAGTTGCAATATTAATGAGGGATGATGTTTCTGACGAGGAATCTGATTCGGATACTGGTGTTGAACATGATCACAATGCAGATACCACTTGTATTGACTCTGATGCCGATTCAGATACATAGGATGTGATCCTACTAGTAGAGTATTCTTTGTTCGCAAGTGACCTCTCAACGTGGGGTCTTGGAAATAATGGGTGAGAGGAAGATGATGGAGGGGCAATGGGTTCACCAAGGATAGGCCCATGAAAGGACTCATGAGGGAAGGGAGGACTAGGCTCATGAGGAATAGACTCATCTTCGATGGAGGATTTGTCAAATATGGTGGGACCATGGAAGATGGATGTGGTGTCTTGACCTTGCCTTGGAAAGGGGAGGGCTTGATCGTGATCGGGAATGGAATCTTGGCATCCCTCTTCTTGTTCACCCAAGGATGTAGACTCATCTGATTCATTCTCGATTTCTATGTCACCACGGTCGATGAGGTCTTGAACATAATTTTGGAAATTACGACATCGATTAATGTTATGTCCCTAGGTTCGGTGATATACATAATATTGGTTAGCTTTATACCAAGAGGGCTTAGCCTTGGCATGATTAAGATGTCGTATGGGTGGATAGACCATTATGTTGGCAACAACAAGTTGGTGGAAAAGGGTTTCTAAGGATATAGGAAGAGGAGTATAGGGGCTCTCTTCACATCTTGATTGAGATGTGGAAGCATTGGGTTTTGGATCAACTGGTTGATGTGATTGGGTTGGTGGACTAGTAATAGACGAGGTGGTTAGGGTTGGATTCCCTTTGCTAGTGTAGGAAGGGGTAGACGACTGGCTATGAATAGTGGATGGAGAGTTTGAATGGGATTGGATGGTGTGAAGACTAGGAGTTGACTGATGTGGATGGGTGCGAACTAGAGGTAATGTTGGGTGGACGGGGTTGAAGTCTATAGGATGTGCTCATCTCAAGGAGGTGAGAAAGGATCACATCCCTATTGGCGATGAGGCATTGCTCAATTAGGGTATTGACCAAATCTGTTTTGGATAAATATGAGAGAAAATATAGATGATGTGGTTCACTGGCCCCAATCGGTAGGTGGGGGGATTGAATGGAAAAGTTAAGGGATGAAGATGGGATGTGTAGAACAAATTTGGACAAAGGCTTGCTTTAGTCCTATCTCAAGTTTGACTAGATATTTTGACGTGTTGTGATATTCGACGGGGTAGGACAAGATCAAGAAGACCAAATTATAACGTGAGCTAGACTATCGACGATTAAGACTTGATTTGATTGAATGATCTACAACAAGATCTAAGATTCGATGGGGGTGGGGGCTAGACTGGCCCAAGAGACTGATTTTGACTAGGGATTTGATTGGATTAAGACTAGCTCAAGACTAAGATGATCGACTCAAATAGGATGAGATGATTGGATTAATAGGTTGATAGGATTGTGATTATGACTCAAACTTGATTACACACAAGCAAGCTTAAAATTAGGACCCTGATGTGGAAAGAGTTGTTTGCCAACGTGGATGAGGACTAACGTATGACCATAAACTTTTAGACAGGTTGACAAGAGAGATGATGAGGTGGACGATGATTGGGCTAGGGTGATAAGGTGGATAAGGTGACTAGACAAGGTCAAGACAAATGAACGGCTTGGTTGTGGGTAAGGTGGACTTAGTCGAAGTTAGACTATGATAAGGATAGGGGGTATGACCAATGATAGATGGATGAGACTACACTAGGATATGACTAAGATGAGAGGGGTGATGCAAGATGAAATAAGTTTAAAAGGATGTACAAATGTACAACGAAAATATGTACAATAGGATTTTTTTTTTGGTACCGAGTTATCGAGTGAGACCCTTAGTTGTCTGGCAGACGCACTAGCGACATCCCCCTTTTGGAAGCAACTGAACGTAACTGTCCCCCTAGTCCTTGGGCAACACTGTCGCTGCTGCTCTTGACATGCTGCGCATAAATCCGGATTCAAACTCGTGACTTGGGCGACCGAAGTCGTGAATCCCATCCACTCGAGCTAACTCATGGGGCTATGTACAATAGAATATTGATAAGGATATACAAGATGATATAATGATGCGACAAGGATAAGATGTTGATATGCGAATGAGACCTAGATAGGTGTATGTAGGTTTGGGTAAAAGGTTGACTTGGCTCACAAACAACATGGGTCTTAGCACAACACACACACAAGCACGTCAAACCACAAACCTAAGATTACTAAACTGATTGGGAGTGTAACTCGACGACTGCACCGTCTAACGTCTTCGTGGGTGAGGCTATATATCAGTGATCCATTATGGAATCTATTGAACCCTCTCAACCCCATTTGCACATGATGGTCATTTGGGAGCTGATATTGACTCCGGTAGCAAGTTGCCTATTACGATCGATGGTCTTAATCTAGACTAAATGGGTTCTATAAGGAAGTCCTCGATATATGCTAGGTACAGTGGGGCTCAAGTCCATGTAGGGTGTTGTCTAATGCTTGGTTCAAGGAATTAACTCTTCTCTTTCATGGAAGACTTGTATGGGATCAATCGCTTAGCCTAACGACAACTATCCCTGATATTTATACTCCATCAGAACACAGAGTGTAGATTAGTGCGTGGTGGTGAAATCCACGGTCACTATTCCCCTAAGACTATGACAAGTGCGTGTGTCAATTCCTCGCACGTTGCCTCCTAGAAAAGATAAATGGGAGGGTTTGTTGGCGGTTTTTGATCCTCCAAGAATCGATGCAAGGACGCAAGGAGGAGAGCATACACCACTGTAGCCCTCAGGGGACACACAAGTAGACACAGATTTATTAACCGCTTAATTTAGATGTGATATATACTAAATATATACAAGATATTTTAAAGATTTTTCAAAATGTCAAAATATCTTTGATAGGCGACCTGCAAGACAAGTGATTAATAGTGTCAATTGGCAATCTTGGAGAGGCAACCTACAAGAGAAGATGTTAGCAAGTGAAAATTGCTATTATATTCATCCCCTCACAAAACAAAACGCTAGTCCAATAAGCCTTAATAAAAAACACTGAAAAAAATAACGATTTTGCTCTATAACTTCTTTGGATAAGGGGCTATGACGCAGAGTTTTGGGGGTGGCAGCGCCCACTAGGGTCAAGGGGTAGTGCCCCTTGCGGTGTCTGGGGCAGTGCCCCAAGCGTGCTCTTGGTCGGGGTACCGGGTGGGGTCGAGGGGCAACATCCTTGAAGTCAAACACAATTTGGGACTTGCAGAACCTTGGAATGACTCAAAATTCATTAAAAATGCACTCAAGAAAGGACAATTTTTGAACGAAAACAAAGGGCAAAATCACAACTGGCTTTTTCAAAACCGTAGATACGTAGTCAGACTATTCAAAATCAATTCCAAAAACTACAATACCGCAACTTCGCAATATGTGGTTTTGCAAGCGGTCAACTTAACGGTAACCGCATAGTTAGGCAAAATCGCTTATTGTTTATGCAATACTGTAGGTCTATGTCAATATTGTAGATCGCGATATAAGGTTTTGTGGATTAGGGGAAAACACAACAGATTAAAAAATGATTAAAATAATTACAAGATATTTTAACAAGGTAAAATTATTTAGATATTTACAGAATGAAAATATGCACAGAATGATAGACTTGATGTCTTAATATATTTATCTAAGTTTCAAAACCGATTGTGTAAATGCAAAACTGATTATAAAAATAAAAAATGCCTCTTGTGAAAGACGGTATTGTAGGGAATTTTTTTGATAATATATATACAAAATATTTGGAGAGATATTGAGACTGCTTATCAAAAAGTTTGTCTTATCTACAAAAAGCTAAGTGTATATAATAGAAAACAGGGTGACAGTAGCCATTATCTTCCTTTCTGCAAAACCGAATTTGTAACCTGCAAAACCACAGTTAGAAATCAATACCGCCTCTGTAAATATGCAGTATTGCACTGGATAGTTGAAATGAGGATTTAGGGATGTTTTATGTTTATTTGGATAGAATCTCCCCTTACTTGTAAGCAAACGACAACCAGATAGAGACAAGAAAGTGATTAGATAGCAAAAATCACTAGTTTAAGTTTGTGATTTTATAGCCAAGTCAAAATCGCACTTCTCGATGACAAAATCGTACTTAAGAATCAAAACCACATTTCACGAAGGCAAAAATGCATTTATGAAGCAAAACCGTATTTTGTGAGATGTGGTTTTGAAACAAGTCAAAAAACTGTCAAAATAATGGTCACGATTAGCGGTCAAGGTTGGCGTTTACGCAAAATCACAAATACCGAGGTCAAAACCACCTATGCAATGTCGCAAGTTGTAGAGCAATACCGCCTTTCGTCTGGAGGACGAGATTTTTGAAATTTTGAGCCACAATTCGCTTCAATCTGACCTGCAACCTTAAGCAAACACACACAAAACACAAAATATCAGTCCAAGAGGAGGGCTCCCACTCTAATCGCCAAATGTAAGATTAAAATTTGAGCAATGGATCTAGTTATGCAAATTATATCAAAATCACTCAAAACATCAATCTACCATTAAAATATAGAGCCATTTAGGAATACAATGCCATGACATTGAAAACATTTATACTTGCATTACATCCTAAAAGCTAAGTGCTCTAGATCAAGATCAAAACAATAAAAAAATTAATTGACTATGGATTGCTTACCAAAGACTCAGATTTTTAGCATGATGTTGGCTTGAAGACTTGATCAAAAGACTATGTTGATAGAGGATTTTAGCATTAGATTGGACATGGATTCTCTAGTTAGCTTCTAGTTAGTTTTACCATGGAGGGGTGATGGTGTTTAAATAGAAAGGAGAGAAGATCAATGGCCATTATTCAAATTTGGGTGTAGGAAATCAATGGTGGATGATTATCTAAGGAATTAAAAGTTCCTTGGAAGCCTGTAGAATAGAGGCTTCTAGAGTGGAAGGGCTAAGATAGAGAGGGTTTTAGAATTGGAGAATTCTAGAATCCATCAGGGGGGATAAGCAATATAAGTAGGTGGTTAGATAGGTGATTAGGGACTAGGGATGTAGGAAAGCCTAGGAATAGGCTAGGGTAGGTGGGATTGGGATTTAAAATTCCAATATAATAGACAAGTGGGATTAGTTAGTGGATAAGACATGTTTAGAAAAATTAATAGGTTGGTGGGCATAATATAAGGTTAGTGGATGAAGAATAATGAAAGGGGATGTTAGATAAATGACTAGAAGGGGTGATACAAAATAAGATTAGACGAAATAAGTGTTGATTAATATTAATATTAGTGGTGATAAATGAAACGAACAAATTTAGATGTATACACAGTTACCTCTCCTTGCACATTTGCTCTCTCAACTTCATTTTTTCAATGGCTTCGGGCTGAAACTCCATCTTTTGATAATCATACACCACTACAGTTTTTCAATTGCTCGTGCCTCTAATGATTGATGCTTTTAATGAAGAGCATTATGAATATAATGAATATGCTGACTTATATTGATATTTATGTAGATTTGTGCCATGTACTTGTTCTATGTTCGACCAATGAATATCATGACAGTTGGCATTGAATTATCAGTAGTGTTTTCAATTGTTTTGTGGTTATTTAACTTATTTTGTTTACTCCATGCATGTTATGTGGTTAATTTTGCTTATTTGGATTTATATATATATTTTACTATTATATATATTTTTTGTACGTCTGTACCCAAGCTATATCTAGGCAAATTTGTTTTTGCCATATCGGTGTACCCAAACCCCGTACATGTCCCTGTACCCATACCAGGACCAGCAACTTAGTTGAAATCTGATCCACACTTTTGGTTATATCTTTGCCTATTCTTGAATAAGCCCTTTGGAATCTGATTTCCTTTTGCTACATCTGCTGAATTTTCTTTTGGTTGACGTGATCCAAAGTAGGATTTGTGGTTTTATATGTTGTAGGTGAGGGCGTATCATTACCAGTTGGTTTCTGATCTTGCTCTTGTACTTGCTGATCTTTGTGTTCGTGAGAAGGACATACTTGGGCAAGATGTTCACGATGATGTCAGATCTGGCACCTGAATGAAATATTTTCATAGTCCAATGGTTGTTCCCATTCAATACTTGGTATTTTCAGAATTAATCTGTCAGGCAGGGGTTTATCTAGATCCAAGTTGACATAGATGTGTGCATAGTTGGGGACTCCAAGATTTCTGGGGAATTCTGAAGCTGCTATGTGTTTTCCTATAGCATTTCGTATTTTATTCAGTGCGTTCTCCTGCCAGTATTTGGCAATAGAGGCATCCTCACCCAAGCTGGAATGGTGTGATCTAGATTTCATTGGAAATCCAGCGGACAACACACTGAATTGTATAAACTTAATGGGTTATAAAAGCAATGAACTGAATTAAAAAAGTGAACACAACAATAACATAATACTGCAATGTAAAAGAAGTTTTATTGAATTCAAGAGCAAAGCAGGTATCAATCTTTGAGAAAAGATGTGAAGCTACAACATTCTAATTTTTACACTCGGATAACAATTCCTTTATATCTATTTTTAGGAGGAAATGAATGGTCTAAAAATAGAATAAGAAGCATTTTGTTTTGGAATCTTAAAATTCACGTGACAAGTTTTCCCCCAAGAAGTTGCTAGGTTTTTGTGCGACTTGAAACCCATAAAAATATAAAATTTGGTTTTTCCTATATTTTAATATGTTGCAATTTTGTGGCCCTTTGGAGTGGAATTCGCCCTTGAAAGTTTAGCCGAATTCCCCTAAAGGATGGTGGGTTTAACTTTAGGGCATCCAAAAATTGTTCACATCCGAAGCTTTCCAATGCATATCATAGCTTCAAATTCTGATCTATGGTCAAGGAGTTACGGCCCCAGAAAGGTGACACTAGTTTATCAGCAATCTGCCAGAAGACTGCCCTGAACTGCTCCCTGGTTCACGGTGCTTGGTAAATCCTTGGTTGGATTGAAGGCAAGGTGCCAGTGTTTCATGGGTAGACTTGATTTCTTCATGAACCATGGTCCTCCTTGAAAGATTTGGTCTCTCTCTTGTTTTGTTAAGAAAACTACCAAAAAGTATCCCTTGGGCATCATTAGAATCTCAACTGATCCCGAAGGTTTCCAGATCTATAGGACCCATATCCTGAGATTTTTTGGCCCTAAGAAGGTCCACGTAAATCTGCATATGAGAGCACGTTCTTTCAACATCCAAACTTGATGTTCCATTCCATCCATTGAGAATGAAACCTTTGGTGGGGTGTTCACTTGAGATAGCATCTATTTTGCTGTTTTGTTGGAATAATTGGCCTTGTAATTGTTCTTTTGGCATGGTATAGTATGAATCCATGTAATTCTTCTTTACATATCTGATGGGAATCTTTGGAGACAGCAGATCTGAAATTCTGATGTGGACTGCTGGAAGGGGTTCCTTGTGAGGAGGCCATGGCTTCCTCTTTAACAAACCGTTGACCAATCAGCTGATGGCTGTTTAATAAGAGACAAATCTGGGTATGGGTGTGGATGCTTGCTGGTTCACTAGTGATGGGTTGTTCATGGAGTCATGGTGTTCCTTGTTGTCAAATCAGATTTTTAATCTGCTTTGAGGAGAGGTCCAAACAGGGCACACTAAATTGAATTCATAGAAGTGGTGGTGTTACCAACGTTCTTGTAAAAAGAGGCTATTACCAAAAAGGAGACTACCCATCGCTATGGCCCGTGCATCTTAGGCTCATGCATCCATGCCATTATAAAAATATGATACATCATTAATACAATGGAGTTATTACATACAATTTAAAACTGGTTAGAATATCTCAAGAGTGTCTTGGACTTCATTCACAAAATAGATGTTCTTCACAACATAATTTCTTAATTTGAGCTCAGGAAGCTAATTTTTTACAGACGATCTTCCCTGTATCTGCATATGTACACATAAATTAAATATTTCTATCCATATCATTAAAATGCAATGCAATTCTATTCCACTAATAGTGTATAGGTATTGTTGTCAACCTGGAGCTGCGCCCTGAATCGAAGACGTGCATGAAATGGCCAATCCTCTATCCGGTTGAAACAATGGGACCTTCTCACGAGGGTGGGTGCCTCAATGGTGAGAAGAACCTCCAGAGAAGGCTGGTTCCTGTAAGATGTATCAATGAGGATCTCTACTCTATGCTGCGGACTACCATGGAAAAGGGAGAAGGAAACTTTAAAGGGGAATCCTACCTAATAAAGGTGATACACCAAAAGATTGATCCACTCAACTTGGAACCTTGAACACTAAACAAACAAGGGAAAAGGAAGACCTTTGATTTCAATCGACCACTATGCATAAGTATTTCGTGAGAAGGTTTGATCCAATGACCAAAACATGAGGGAAAAACGATGGAGAGAGGTTTGATACAAGACACTTTGCAGCCACCTAACATCCACTTACAGCTTCAGCAAAAGACATAAAGAACACTTAACATGACCCGCATAATACAGTAAGCTAGCAACTAGGTACAAATCAGAATTTGGGAAGGGAGAGAAATCTACCACATATGCAAATTGCTGAATGAATATACACTATGCCAACACTTGAAATTTGAAAGTACGGTCCTATTGATCGAAGAGGTTACACAACTCACCAATGGCAGAGTCTGGTCTAGCCAAGAGAGGGATGATTTTTTTTAACGCTGAAAAGCCATTTTATAGAGAATTACAAAAGCCAAAGATTGGCGTTGAAAAAATTGAAGAGAAGGATTAACTTAGATAAACTCAAGGCAGACTTGGCCTTTCAATAAAATATGTTTTCCCTTTGTCTTTGCATGAAGCTTCTTGCGCTTGAGGAAGTGAACTTGTCTTTGTTCTGAACCGCCCACCTCTCTTTGCATGGAGATCCATGCCAATGTCATTTTTAGAACTCTACGTGAGCTGCTTGATGTCGAGTTTGAACGTTTGAAAGGCTGAGTTGACCGTTTGATAAGCTAAGTTGGACGAAGAGATCATTCTCCTTTGCATGGGAAACTCCTGGTAGATGTGGCATTTAACAATTAGTCAACTCTAAATCTAGAACAATCAACTCGACGTTCAAATTTGGAACTCCGGTTGACGCTGAGTTGGACCTTCGGATGCATGAGTTGATCCGGAGATGAGTAGGACTTCAACAACCAGTCAACTGAAGCTTTGACCGGTCGATCGAAAATAGCCCTTGCTTGCATGTATTTTATTCTATGCTGGTCTGCCTGTTCATGTCTATTTTTGGCGGGATTCTATATTTGGATGTATTTTGTCTATAGTAGTCTATATTTCCTTGGATTTCTTGGCTATCTCCTTAGCCTTTGGATCTCTTTGGGACTTTATGCTTGCCAATTTTCTCGAATTTGTTCCTGCGGACTTTGTTTTGCCCTATGGCTTCATATTTCCTTTGGAATTTTCTGTTTGCAATTTCCTTCGAACTTCTATGTTTTCTCCCCGTCTTTGTTTCCCTCGGCTTTATCTTCCGAAGTATTCCTTTGGACAAAAAATCTGAAGGAATTCCTTCAAACTTTTTTCCGAAGGATATCTTCCTTTGTCATTCCTTTTTGTTGGCTTTTATTCCATGGGTTTTTCTTTGGTTCATTTATCCGAATTTCTTCGGATTTTTTGTCTGGAGGAATTCCTTCAGACAAAAAACCCGAAGGAATTAATCCTTTGTCCTTTTGAACTTTGCTTCGTTGATTTCGGACTTTGCTCTGTCGGCTTTTTGGCACGGGCTTTTGGCGGACCTCTCCGAATTTCTTCGGACTTTTTGTCCGAAGGAATTCCTTCAGACAAAAAGCTCGAAGGAATTAATCCTTGTCTTTTTGAACTCTGCTGAGAATTCCCTTCTGAAAATGCACAAAGGTCTAGGCATTGACCAAGTGCCCTCCGCAAGGGCTCGTGGCTCTCCCTTTGTGCCCTTCGGAAAAATTGTAGGGCACTTGGGCTTTTGTAGGGGTCTTGAATTTGACGTGTACCTTCCCGAAGGGTAGGTGCCCTTCGGGATTGTTGAAAATGACCCTTCCGAAGGGTACCTTGCCCTTCGGGTTTCTTGTTTTGCCCTCGTCTACCTTCCAAAGACACCCTTTGCAATTCCACGGACTTATTCCTTAGGATTTCTTTGGACTTTTGTCCAAAGGAATTCCTTTGGACAAAAAGTCCGAAGGAATTATTCCTTGGCTGCGAGTGTTTCCTTTGTAAATTCTCCGAAGTATTCCTTCGGACAAAAGTCCGAAGGAATTACTTCCTTTGTTGTAGGCTCTTTCCTTTGTAATTTCCTGCGGACTTATGTCCTTAGCACTTCTCCGAAGCTATGTGACATTCTGCCTTCTTTGATGAACCATTCCTTCGGACAAAAGCCCGAAGGAATTCCTGTTGTAGCAAAGGCCCTCACAAAGAAAACAATGTATTCTTTCCCAATGTATTCTTTCTTCCTTGGATGGAGATGTGAATTTTCCGAATGGCAAGAGACAATCTGTCCTGTGGAAGAATTGTCAACAGGTATATAAGCAGTCCCATTGAACTCTCAATGTGAGGACTGAGTATGACAATCACCAAACCTATCAAGCTATCATGATACACTTGTAGATTGGGCTATTTGACATTCATATCAAACCTTCTATTGGGATTTAGGCTCATTAATTCATGGCTCCAACCAACTCTAGCACATTCATCCTACCTAAATCTAAGTTGCTGATACGGATACAGATACAGGGATTTTTTTGGGGGCTTGGATACATTTTTGGACACAGCTGTACACAATTATACATAAAACAAAAAATATAAAAATATAGCTATAGAAGCAAAATTAACCACATAATATACATGGAGGAAACAAAATAAATTAAATAACCACAAAACATACTCATAATTCAATGCCAAATATCATAATATTCAATGGTTGAACTTAGATTCGTTTCATCACCATGAACCAAAAGATTGAAAAAAATGGACTTAGAACCACCACCAATCAATACAATTGATCATGTTTGGTCAAAATACCAACCATAGTGGGTGGACTCCCTTCGTCTTTCCATTCAAAAATTATGTCAAAGCCTTCACACTCTTTCCCCTGTTTTCAAATCCCGTTTTCAAAGCAACAAAATGCTGACGAAATATCTTTTTTTACTTAAGTAGAACTCATTTCCCTGTCGACCTCTTCACCCATTTCCCACCACCTAGTACATGTCATATTTTTTTGTATCCTAACCACATTGACATATCTTTACTAAGCCCACCCCCTATGCATACTCCCTCCTTGTATATACTTAGCACTTCACTTTTCTTTAATATGGCTAGCATTTACTCCTTTCAACATCAATTCACTATATTGAATTCTCACGATGACCGCTGTACAACATAGACCATAGTACTAATAAAAGTCCCTCCCCTAATGTCAATGTTGGCCAATATATTTGCTGCAAGACCCATTTCTGATACTTTTTCGTCCATGCCTCCTAAATTTCTTTCATGCAAAGCTCATTTTTACATTTTGGAAGACACATGTCGAAGACAGCCCACTTGTTCACCCCTAATTTCAAAACTAATTCTCGTGCTTTTGGTAGAACAGGAGAAGGGACATGCAGCATTCAGTGCAGCAGTATGATAGGTGAAATGACATGGAGTAGACACCATACCCTTATGATCCATACAAAATACAGGATTTACAGTCAAGGCCATTCCCATGATCCACACCAAACTTCTTCGTTTGCCATTAAAGATAGCAGTACTTAGATCAAGATTTGGGTGAGATTGCAGATCTAAATCATGGAACAAGGAATGTCCCTTCACAACCATGTCAGGGCTGAATGAGTACCGATTGATAGCAAAGTGGATTAAGTGTAAATGCTTTCAGTTTGTGTTACATAATATAAGGGTTTCACCCCTGCTTAACCCCTCCAGGCTGGCACTTAAAACAAATGTCAATATATTTTTTTTAATATTCAGTAGTCGAAACAATTTTTTTTAAAGACATGTTTTTACTGTGGATACGAGGGAAAAATGGGCAGGGTACATTCCTGCCCCTGTGGCTATGCCCGAATACATCCATGGATGTACCCACAGGGGCAGGAACGTACTGGCTGGAGTCTGAGTGCCTAGTGACCCTCAAGTCAAAATCTGCATACGGTGTACTTCGTGACCTACCAAGTTGTAGTTCCGAGTGCTTAGAGACCTGTCAGGTTATTCTTTAATGGTCAGAGTACCCACATCATCTCTGATTAGCTGAAGAGGGCATTACCAACAAACTTGGCGTAGCACATTGACCATGTCACTTTTCAGAGTTTCATTGCAGAGGCTAGAGATTGATCTCTCTATTTTAGTATTTCCAGCTCCGACATGTATAAATGGATCACAATGGAGTAGCAGATGTGGCTGAAGTTTACCTGTTGGTTAACATGGTGGAAATTCGATAGTTTTAATTTTGTTGGTTTGTATTTGCCTATACAGTATGGGTTTATGTTATTAGACTCATTAGAAATTATTGAAGGGCAGACTTAGTGTCATACAGAAATTTTTTGATACGATAGAATTCAGTGGGCTGAAGCTCATACAGATGATGACCAACCCTAATTTTGATTTGTACATATCATCTTGAATTTTGAGTACTTGAGGAAAAAATAGAATGTGGGTTGGAGGAAAAACATGTATCAGTATCAGTTTCATTCTAATACGTAATGATTTTAGAGCGTTGGATGAATATTTAATGTTTTCATCGGAAATTTATTTAAATTTAGTATTTCATTATCTTTTATGTATCTGCAACTCCTTTTTCTCTTAAAGTGTAGCCAGCATATTAGTAAAAGAAAATCTGAGTTATTACTCTTTTAGAGTAATTTTCATCAATAAAGTAAAAAGTACACGTTTATATGCATATTTTGGTTTAGGTGCTATATTTGCATCTATGCTATGTCTTGAAATTATATAATTGCGGAGTGCAATTTGACTAATATCAATTAAGTCAAAAAATATCTTCACCTTAAAGCAGACAGAGCAGGGCACCTACTTTTCTCGTAGACATAAATTTCACGTGAAGTTATCCGGGGATCAGAATGGGTATCGATATATTATTATGTGCCTTAAATATTGCCGAATGTAATTCATTCATATTTGTTATATATTTGCTTGATTTGTTCACATTTTACCTTTTCGGATAACATTAATTTAGAGTTATCTATACCTGATTCTAGAAGGGAGGAATTCTTGGATCATTTGCCATATAGATTGTGCTTGGCGATATATTATGATGTGCCTTAAATATTGCCGCATGTAATTCATTCATATTTGTTATATATATGCTTGATTTGTTCACATTTTACCTTTTCGGATAACATTAATTTAGAGTTATCTATACCTGATTCTAGAAGGGAGGAATTCTTGGATCATTTGCCATATAGATTGTGCTTGGCAGTTTTGGTTTAAGAATACCTTTTGGTAGTATTGCTTTGTTGGAAATTAAAGCAGAATTATTATAAGTCTGGTTTGTTCGGAATTATTGTAGTGAGCTCCTGATATTTTAATTGGATGACTGCTTTTACAGTTGGTGTAGTCTTCGAAGGCCATGTCGCATTAAAACTGCCATACCAGTGGAGGGACGATTTGAAAGGCTCGTTCTTTCGTCAACCGTAACACGAGACCACCATATTGTTAATTACACAGCATTTGCCAACAATGCTGTAAAGGTACACAATGTCTAACATGCGTGTTTTGTCATGAAAAATGTTTGAAAACCATATTTACCCTGATTCCTGCTAAATAGATCTATAAAGTTTATGTGTTTTGTCTCAAAAGTAATTTTGAAAGATTTCTTTGGGGATTGCAGCTCCTAAACATTTTTCTATATCAAATAATAATCTAATATATTCCAATTCTTCAGTAATATTTGTTGGTAAGCTGAGAAATTTGCTGTTTCTGAGGTCATAATTGTCGTCTACTTATGAGTCTTTAATACAGGAACTTGAAGAGATTCAACTGGAAGCTCCAAAATCTCAGAGAATGAAGCGCTTGAACTCCTTGCATATTGTTTCTGACTTAGAGCGTGAGGATCCCAACAAAACTTATGCAACTGTAGCACTTAAACGCACTTCAGAAGGAAACTGAGGCTTAAAGTGGATCAGAGCAAACAATCCTCAAGTCTAACACAATTGACCCATGAAGAAAAGTGATTCAATATGTGCTGCCAACCAGGATATATGTTGAGAGGCCCATCTAAATCAGTATTGGCGATTTAAAGAATATATCCTGCTGCTCTGTTCCAAATATCAGAAAATATTGAGGTCAAATGGAATTTTGATGTTTCCCCATTGTATTTTTTGATTGGTATAATGAAGTAAAAATCAAATTTAGTATATAACATATGGCTATAACCCAAGGTATCCAATCACGTGGAAAACTGGTTTGTTTTGTTTTGATCCCTAAAGTGAGTGTTATATGGTTCCCCCTCCATAAAAAATAAACAAGGCTGGATCCATGCCCAAAATAGAAAACAATGCAAGCGCTGTAACTTTTTTCATGAATATAATGATTTCATACATCTTTGAGGGGTCTCTTCACGTTACAAACTAAACACTACATCAAAACAACCGGAAGCTAGCCTTCACTTGATACAAACAAAATGTGCTACCTTCCATATTAGGAGGACAGCCTAAACTTACCATCCTAAAGGGGCATGCAAACTCCTCAGACCCAAACAAAACAAAGACTTAAGCTTCAAGAACCAATATGAAGCATTTGCAGAAGCTCCCCTGAAGCACTTCCCTAGCGCATTTGGAGATTGCAGCTGCAGCCGCAAAAAGGCATGCCCCAACTCTCCAGCAGCTCTGAGAAGGTCCTCACCCGCTTCAGCTTCAGCATTACACGGGACACATGGGGATTGGCATTATAGTTTGCTGTTTGGTCAGTCCTTCCTGAAAGGCCTCATCTTCCTCCCATCTGCCCTCTGCTTCTTGTAACACAGGAAGGGCACGAGGGCTTTACGTAGTGGGTTTACCCTACACCTCCAATATTTTTTTGATCCCTAATGAATTTGGTCATCATCTTACAATTCGAACCGATTCCCCTTCCTACACCGTGGTCACAGAGTCATTCCAAAATAAGCACCTCACAATCCATGGTTACGCGAGGACGGAGTCATATTTATTTTTTATTTTTTTAATTGTTGTTTTTTATTAATGAAATTAATTTAAAAAAAAATGAAGTATGAATATTCAAGTTTTTATTTTAAATTGTTTATTGATTTTTCAATTTTTTTTCCATCCCCAAATTTAAATTGTGATAGTAATTATAATTCTAAAGAACAAATGGTTTAGATGAGTGGCATTTGTGGCTTTAGTAGGAGTGGAGATGGGGTAAAGGGGAAAGGAAAGAGGCAAGATGTAGTGGAAACTATTAGTTCAATTGTGAATGCTGAAAAGACTAATTGTGGCTCTGAGCTGCTAGCCAAAAGGGCCAAAGGACCATTCACCAAGCATAAACCTTTACAACAATTTGCTCATATAGTTTCGAACCCCAAAAGTGGAGGGAGGAGTAAACTATGGAAGTGCAATGCTTGTTTGGACACTTGGAATGTCATCATCATTATGACTAATGCACACTTCTTGCACGTTCCAAGAAAAGTGGTTGACTAATTTTTAAGAAACTCACATTAGATGTGATCTACACCACAGGGTCCAAGACTAGTGCGGGGGACAATGCTGCTATTGGTGGCAAGCTGCAAATTGTAAGTGTTTGTGGAAGGTAATCTAAACAAACATAAAACCAATCACATGATCATATTAAGAAGTTTGATATGTAGAAATGCAACTTTTATTCAATATGTAAAATAAGGTAAGTACAAATATTTACAAGATCCAGTAAGACTAGGCAAACTAGTTCCTATGATTATAAGAGATAAACATCCTTGTTGATTTGTCTAGACTGAAGGAAAGAATGCAAAGTAACTAATGTGCATGAATGCTAGATACCAAAAGCATGCTAAAAAACTTATTTCTGCTCTATCTATGTATTCTTTTGTCATTTTGCCTTTATGGGACGGATGATTACATTATATACAATCATTACAATAAGTGGAAACTATTGAGGATAATTTTAAAAGGGTGGCGGTTCCTCTTCTAACCTAGTGGCGGTTGGACTTCTTGTAGGTGTGAGGTTAAACTTCCATTTGTGCGGTTTCACTGATAGATTCCATGGCGTGCCACAAATTTAGGGAAGGCTAGTTGACATGTTGTATGGCAAGGGGAACTTGACACGTGGATGTTGAGTGTGTGCATGTTTACATGCCAACACAAAGACCTACGTGGCATGTGACTTGTTGCAGCAAATCGTAATGGTACCCGAGACAATGCAAGTGAAGTGCACATGTCATAGGAGGATGTGTTGCACGTGAAGTCTAGAGGAGGGTGCACAATGTTATACTTTTGTGTGATGAGGAACAAGGTAGTGCGATAACTCAAAGAGGTGCCAAAAGCTTATGCACAAGCTAATAGATGTTGTGTGTGCATGAGATCCAATGTCTAAGTGAGGAATGTGTAGACTTGCGTGAAAGCTGCACATAGATCATGATGAGAAGGCATAGGTGGTCAAGATTCCATTGCACATGAATCACGATGAAAGGGCAGAGGTGGTCAGGTTCTATTGCGCATGGATCACAATGAGGGCAAAAGTGGCTAGGTTTATAATGGAGATATCACAAAGGACATTCCAATGGTTTGTGGCACTATCATTGACACACCTTGTAGCTTTTGTAGGACTTTTAAGAGTTCTTTCTCCCATGTTGCATTATGTTCTAGTTTTAGGGTGATTGAAGTGGAGGCTAGAGGAAGCTCATGGGGGTGGGTCCTAATACAATTATTGACGTTTTTGATATGAAGACTAGGGAGGAGGCTGACGATGTCATCGATTTTTTTTTCTATTCTATTGGGATCCCATTTAATGTTACTCACTCTCCTTATTACAAGGAGGCCATGGCTAACGGAACCAAAGCAAGTCCAAGCTGTGTTTCCCTAGGAGACACCAAACTGAGGACTACAATCTTGGATATAAACTATTTCAAGGCTAATTAATTGATGGAAGAGATGAAAGCCACATTGATGTTTAATGGATGCGACATTATTATGGATGCGACATTATTATGGATGGGTGGGCGAATATTAGACACTTCCCACTCATCAATACCATTGTCTCATATAAGGACGAGCTGTATTTCTTGAGGACAATTGATTAGTCTAGGAAGCACAAAGATGTGGACTTTCAGTTCCAAGTTTTGAGGGATGCCATTGAGAAGGTTGGCCATTCCAATGTTGTGCATGTAGTTGCAGAGGCAACGTGCGTGTGTAGGGCAACAAGTAAACTAGTGGAGGCTACCTACAAGTATATCTATTAAACTCTATGTTGCATGAATGCCATGAGCAATGCACTGAAAGACATCAGAAAAATTTACTAGGTCAAAAGGATAGTGGGCGAGGTTAGGTAGGTGTAGATGTTCATCTGTAATCATCACACATCACAAACACTCTTCCAAAACTATTCGAGGAAGGAATTTATCAAGTTAGTTGTCTCCTGTTTGCATTCTAATTTGGTTTGTTTTATATGATGCTTGAGTTGTTGGATCCCCTACAACTTATGATTATGACACAATAGTGGACTTGGTGGGAAGAGTCCAAGACAAAGTAAGGGAAGAGGGTGAAGTAAGTGGTTGTGATGGACACATTTTGAGCATATGTGAAATACATCATATCAATTATATATTTGGGTTTCGATGTTATCAAATATGGGCATTTTGATAACACCAACTTTGGTGAGATATATAAGCATTGATAACATTCTTGGCTAGATTAAGGTTGTTATTTGGGTGAGGGACCCCACCCTAGTGTAGATACTAAAATCTTATTTATATAGTACCTCAGTCTTGTACACTTGGCAAATACCTATTATGGCTATACATTTCAGTGCTATACATGCTCGTTGCTAAAAGGCTCGCGTTTACTATCGCTTTGTGCCTAAATTGCTTATCTCTTAGTCTGACCATTGTTATTCTGATAACCATGCCTTCTATATTGTGCAAAAAGCTCTAAGCCTAATTATTATCCGTTCACCACCAATTCTGAACATGTATCTATTTTCTAGCTCCTTGAACACTTGCGTACTAGACATACCCCTACATTGAACCAAGTGTCCACCTTTCCTACAAAGTATCAAGTGCCCAAAAGTCATCCAATTTACAAAAGAAACGTATCCTAAAGGTCGGCCTAGTGATTTAGTGCAAGATATTTTTAAAAGGGATTGTTATATATATAAGATCAACCCTCATTCATTCCTCTCCTAGCAAAAACTTGGAAACCCTTGGACATCACATACAACTCACAAGGCAATATACCAAGAAGCACTCAATCAAACATTCAAGCGAGCAAACATCCTCTATTTGTCTCTATTTCCATCCCAGTCATAGGAGTAGTGTTTCCATAGGTTTGAAGCATTCAAAGAGCAACCCATGAGGAATATTTGTCAAGTTACAAGCTAGGTTACTGCATGTCTTTGCTTATCACATATTGCATCCTTGTGCACACTCAAGCCAACATGTAAGGGAGAACTACATAAGTCTGAGGCTCTTTTTAGAGTATTTACTATGTAAGCAACACCCATTGATAGAGGGGTCTTTGGGGCAGCTCGACACTGTAAACCCACTAACTCATTTTTCTCAGTCACTCCAAGGGTGAAGAGCTAGGGTTTGATCAATGTACAAAGAACGACAATTTTTGTGCATGATTTGAATACATCAGAAGAAATACGACATAAAACCCAAAAGGTTCTAGTTGGTTGCATCCAGATCTAGTTAGTATTATGTATAGGACACTTGTGGCAAGGTTAAACATATGCGTCAACGCAATTATCTAGATCCGACGCAAGCGTCTGAAGCCATAGGAAAAATATTTCCAGAATTTGACGACTATTCTAGGATCATCTTTCAGTCCACCTCGAACGTGTTCCAGATCAGAGCTACATGTGCACAGTAAACCGACTAAGTATCATATGTTTCCAATTCATTGCAATATCTATCAACATTTGTACTTTACTAATTTTAGCAATCTTAGTGGTATAAATTTGGAATACGTTTTGTTTGAGTTTTCTATTAATTGACCTATTTATTAGGTTAATTTACCACCTTTTTGTAAAAGTTGATTTAATTCCCTTAACCCTATTTAACCACACATATCAAAATTCATGGCTAAACATTTGGTGAACACGACCTTTGGTCTCTAAACCCAAGTGGACTTCGTGTTTCCTGCTTTTTCCTTGATTTCTAGTTTTTAAACTGAAAATATTTTAAAATTAGATTTCTATTTCTTTTAAAGGAATTATTCATGTATGCACACATCATTTTTTTCTTTTTCCAATATTACATAGTAACCCTTATTTGTTAAACTTTATACATGGTTAAATTAAACAAAAAGCTAAGAAAGGATAAGAATCAAGTTTATTTCTACAACTCCTTTTGTAATACTATAGAGCCAGTATCTAAATGCTAATGTGCATGCTCTCAGTGCTTTGTTCCACCTAGATCCTATTCAAGTGATGGCTACCATTCCGCACCCATTATTTTTCCACGACTTATATTGGATTCTACGGTCCACACTATTACTACTCAAAAAGGTAAGGGTGCCCAACCTATCCCACCCCTTGTTATACAACAGGGTCCTCCTAAGCCTAAACTTGTTATCAAACCAAAAGGATATGATCTTATTGACCAGTTGAACAATGCACATGCTAAAATTTCAATCCTTGAACTCTTCAAGCAATCTACTGTCTACAAGGATATTTTATACGAAGCATCACATGACACTCAAGTGCCAAGTGATATTGAACCAACTTATTTTTGATGTAGAGGAATTTATAATAACTAATGTAACTGCAAATATATGCTTACCTCAAATTTAGACAACTCCGATTTGTCTTTTCTTGTCTTTCTTGGTGTTTGATCTCTTACCTCTTTATTCTCTACTCCCTTTGTTCAACTGATTACTTACGTCTCCTAGGCTCTTAAGCCTTCTAGTCATGCATAATAATCTTCTTGGACTTGAAAACATACCATCTCTTCATCTAGCTTTGCCTTCTCAACTCTTCATGATCTTTATCATTTCATAGTCCATTCTCAATACTACACTCCTCTATCATGCTTCAAATTCTCTCTTTCATATGGAGTCATAGGCCCAATAACCTAAAATAGGGTTCCAAGCTTCTCTCAAGGGTTCGAATGACCATAATCTTGCCTCGTTGGACTCTCATATATATGCAAGCAACTAATACAAACTCAGTGTTTTGACTCTTAAAACAATTTCACTTTCCTTCTTGAAGATTAATCTTTTGTAGCCTTATTTTTTCACAAACCTTCTTGTTTAGAACACACCACAGGGTTTTATGATCAGCTTAAATTAGCTTCACGTACCCATTACCTTAATTCAACTCCACACATAATTCCATATCTCAACTATCAAAGCAAATAACTTAACTCTCACCTTTTATGACCAATTAAGTCTCATTTAGGCCTATTTCTAACCCACATTACTAGAATCCATACTAAACCGTACGATAACACCTTAAAACCTCCACAATCTGTTAGTGCACATGAAATTATAAAAGATTAGCAAATTTTAAGATTTTTGGATGGTGGAGCAAGGAGTCATGCTTCTTTACATTTCTAAACCCTAGGTTAGGTTATAACAGACTTGTGACAGGTCGAGAATGAACAAAATGAGATAAAATGAGTTTTATACTTCAAACAATTCCAAGACCTAAAGTAGGTCTGTACAAACTCACTTCAACTCTTCCAACTGCTATTTCCTCTTGAACAATCTCCTAACACCTTCAACAAGCCAAAATGTAGAATCCTAGTTCTTGATGGGATTGTGTGATAGGCATAGAGCATATAAAACTTGCTAGAACGAGTTTGTGGACACTTTAGATGAAACACCTTGTTGTTTGTTTAGGGTCTGCCCCACATTAGCTTAACCCCCCCAGTAACTAGAATAATGAGAACAATCATAAAAAGTCTTTAACATACCAAACTATAGAATTTTGGGCTCTCTCTTTTTGACTGTGTAAATGACATGCTTTTCAAGATTGTAATACAATAACCTAAAAATGAACCCTGATCCCAAGACTCCTTCTCAAACAAGGAAACAAACAATAAAGAATGGTTACATGCCAATGAATATTCACTCAAGCGCTTGATTTTATCTCAGGAGACCATTATGACTGTGTAAAACAAAGGTTCCATTGTGATTGTATATGCATGCTTTCAACTGCCTCTTGCAATCCTTCTAAAATGTTTGAGCCTTCTAATAATTAAATATCACCAAGTATAAACCCTTGCTATGATTATGCTTCCACCAATCAATTACCCTTTCAACAATCAATAAGAATTTAAACCTTATTGATCTCTCTAGGACTGCGTTCCACAAGTTTGTTCACAGAGAGGACTACAAATAATCAAATGACTAATAAAGTTGAATCTTCTTCCCTAAATGGAAACTGAGCATACAAACAGATGCTTCTCAATACACCTCAATATACTTGGAGACTCTTTACAAAGCTTTCATTATCTTAACACTGAAAGGAATCCCAAAACCTCTTATAGAATATGCATTCAAAACTGTGAACAAGTAGAGTTCTATTTACAAAACTTTCCTCCCAAAAAATCCTATAGGCTGCATCTTAACCCACTATTTTCAAACAAGAATACATTAAAGAACAATGATACTAAAACATATAACTGACTTCCAAATATTTACTCAAAGCACTTATTTTCTATATTCATTTTCATGCCAATATAAACAATCAAACACAAAATGTTATAGGTAGAGTTGCTTTACATATAATCTTTGTCCTTCTCCACTCTACCTCTGTCTCCTTCGAGGTTCCCTTCTCTCCTATTCTATTATCTTATATAGTTCTCTCTATTATTCTTCTCAAAATGGTTCTTAAGACTTATTTTTAGACTCCTACAAATTTTCTAACTACTTCTTAGTTACTCCAATGCATGTACCCTTCTTGGTTTCAAGCTTTGGTTGAATCTTAACCAGGCTTAAGGCAGGGTATACATTACCAAAGAGGTAAACAACACTTCATTAACATCTTAAGACATCATATACTCTTAAACACACAATACTACAATAAATGGACCTCTCAAGAACATGAAGAAGTCCTTAGACACTAAGAAAGACATTTAAATATTTGAAAAGGCTGATTTGGCGAGAAAGAGAAAAAAGAGTCTAAATTCAAAATGTATGCTAATCTAAGAACTAGAAATGATTCATTAATGATCTCTATGACTCCTAAGACCTTTGAAACAACCTAGCAAGCCAAAATTGAACTAAACAAATCAAAATTTGATCAAGGAGTGATGTTCTTGCATCAAACTCTCATGGCAGGAAAATATTTGAGCTCCTGCGCAAATGAAATCTTGAATTCTTCTTCCTATGTTTCCAATTTCTCATCTTTTTCTTTGTCTTGATATGGTTCCGTCTCTCTTTTTCCTCCTTGCTCAACTCGTCATGATGTATGAGCCTATGTGGCTCAATCTCTTTCTCTTGCTCTTTGTTGAAGTCCACTATGTAGGACTCTATTTTTTCATCTTAATAATCTTTTACACTTGTACACACAAAATTAAAAACATAATCAAATTCAAAATCTTGAGGCATGATTGCCCCTTCTCTTGCTGCCATCTCTCTTGATGCTTGTTCTTTAACTTCATCATCTTCTTGACTCAAAATCTTCATTAGTTCCAACTCAGTTGCCATGATGGATTCCTCATCTCCTATGAGTTTCAAATCCTCTGAATCTTGCATGATTGGCTACCACATCAACGCCCCTTCCACAATATACTTTGCCATATCTTGCTTGTTTTCAATTGGTGCCAATTGAGACACCTCCTCCAGCTGCAATTTAAACTCTACAAGCACTTCAATAGGTGCTTTATCTTCATATTCTTCTTCTACCACTTCATATGCCCTTTCCTACATATCAAACACTTCATAGAGTGCTTTCATCTCACCTTTTCCTTTCTTGACCCTGTCCAACAGCTCTATTGTGTTTTTGTACAAATCATCTTTAACTATCATATCAACATATTCAATAAAAACAATATTGAAATCAGTACCTTGAGATCCTTTGATCTCTTAAAATCTTGCTTGGTTAAAATATGCTGCTTGTATGCCTACAATGAGGCATTGTGCTCCTTCACTCTCACTTGCTCCTTCTTCACCAATCATCTCTCCTTCCTCTGGATATGATAACTCCACTTCTTCTTGCATATTCACTTGGTATTCTACACAAGCATGATGTTCATGCTCTTCTCTTGCCATCAAGGCCTTCTCTTCCTTGTTATTTTTTGTTCTTAAGCCCTCAAAATGGGCTTCATCTTCATCAATCTTTTCACCTGCATACACATATACAAAGAAACTGTCAAATTCAAAATTTTGAGGCTTGCTTGCCTCTCTCTTGTCTCCTATAGGCTGCCTTACTATTTTCTTTATCTGTTTCCTCAATCTGCAAACTTCTTGTTGTCTTCTCTTGTTTTTTCATTATTTCTGTGAGAGGCCACTTCACTGTTCCTTCTTTATCAATATTGCTGAGATTTCTAGGCATTGGGATGGGTGGCCTTCAAGTTTTCTTAGATGAAGTACAAGCTCTTATTGACAAAGTCTGGTTTTTCATTAGATGTTATAATTTATACAACCCTTATGGAAGCATATGGAAGGGCATGCCACTACAATAGGGTAAAATCTACATTCAGACAAAGATATTTGTATAATGTATGAAATGTTACTCACAAGTCTAATGACACCACTGCTAGGATCTTAATGCCAAGCAGCTGAAAAGATCAAACTTCTATCAAAACATGAATATAACACTTGCTATTACATAGGTGCCAAAGGAATTATTTCCGCTCTTGTGAGTTTCTTGCATTTTTAAAATGATGCTTCTGATATCAAGGCATAAAGGATTGGAGCTTTGGCTCTTTTGAGCATTGCAAGAAATGATATGAACACTTGATTGATCTTGTTTGCTAAGGCACTTCTCCCTTTTGTTGAATTTTATCCATTCCAAAGCAATTGAAGTTGCATTAGCAATGATGTTTGCATTGCCCAATTTGAAGCAGAACAAGACTAGCTTTGTTTCTTCTAGTGCTAGTCGTCCTCCTCTTGAGCTAGTGAAATTTGAAGATGGTCGTTCTTAGCACAATGCTCTAAATGTTATGTGTAATTAATCAACCATACTCTGGGATTAGACAAATGCCTTTCTTATGTGGTCTTTTTCCAAGTTGGATCAACTTCTTGGCGAGAGTGAACTTACAGGGAAATATCTCCATCTACTACAAACATAATAGAGCAATGGTTCAACACTAAAATGGTTGCTAAGGTTGATGACTAGCAAATTGGGAGCAAGTTTTAAGAGTGGCTTTTTACACAGAAAAAATGCAGAAAATTCGCTGACAACTATCAAATTGGTGTAATTTTTGTAAAGACATTTTGTCAAACAGTTCATGTGAGGTCAAGAGGCTCAATTTTTGGTATGAAAATCAGTGCAATTGATAGGTGCAAAGCAAAACAGAGGTCGATGCCCCCCAGATGAAGATAATTTTCATTAATGCGTTCTAGGATTTTGTCCTTCACATGGGGTTGTTTATGCTTTTAATGTCGTGCCAATGACCCAAAGTTTTGACACTGTAGGATGGTTTGCGAGGGATCCAAATGTTCTTCGTCATGTTGGTCATGTCCTAAGTTATAGTTACTAATGTCAGACTTCAAACAACCAAGGCGAATATTAATTGTTGATGTTGTTTTCAGCTTTCTATGATTCCGAATGAGAAGATTGTTGATGTGGTTGTTGGATATGTTGGAAATCTACCTGGACACCAAGTTGTGAATCATATGAACTTGGGGCAATATATCACATCCAAACTTCCAAGTCTCAAGTTTTTTAGATGAAGAAAGAAGAAATGGAGAAGGGAATTCAACCTTGAAAGATCTTTGCAATGCATTTGAGTTACTTCAAAGATATGAATTCAAAATGAATCATGCAGATTGGGTGAGCACAGTCAAACCTAATATGGGATCTGATATATCAATACGAGTGCGTGTAGCTCTAGAGACTACTGAATAAAAAATTAGGCTTGCGGTAAAACAAGGAATGAAATGCGTGAAGCTCTCTGTAAACTTTTGAATGATGATGGAATATTGGTTATTCCCACAGTGCCCTTTTCACCTCCCAACTTTAGGTCAAAGGAGAGACAATTGGAGGTGATATGCACTGAATATATGAAGAATCAAGGGAGATTTGTCTTCAAAACAAGTTTCAACATGCAAATGGTAGAATTTTAACATATTGATTTGACCTGACAACTCGTGTTCATTCCCATATGATTGGGATAGGTGAACTGGTTGCCAGTTGGTTGGATCAGAATTATTGACTGCACTTGCAGGTTGGATGAGGCACAGGTCACTAACGTCTTCTAGATTCTCCTGCATTCCGCCAGGGAATGTGGTCCCACAATCGGAGCCAACTGTTATAGTGAAATTTGACCATCCAAATTTCACTACACCTTTTTATTCATTTCCCATCATTTTTATATTTTGTCTTCTTTTCTATAATATTTTATGAGACTCCGTAGTGCAATAGACAAGGCATCATTTTTTACTAGCGCACAGGTTGCAAATTGTACATTTGATATAGTGGGTTCGACGAGAAATTTACTGGCTTAATTACGTTATTAATTATTTTATAATTAATTAGCTTTAATTAAAGTCATTAAATGACTATATTCTCTTTAGTCATTAGACATATTAATTCTTTTTAGAATTAATATTTATGTGTAAATGTAAATTGAAAAGTTCATTTTATATTGTGAATTTGCCCAAATAAAAAATAAAATAAAAAATGGGCAAATACATGACTTTTCAAATTCCAAAGGGTGGATGGTATAAAAGCAAAAAAGTCTGGATTCTGTAGAGGTTCTTATTTCTTTTCTCAAGCACTTGGAGAGAGCAAGCTACAACTTGGTGTGGAGTATATTATTCCCTGTTTGGAGTAATGAAATGCAAACAAGCGGGTGAGACTTTTTTGGGGTGTTTGTAGTTTTTATTTCTCTTTGTTTATGAATTCAGATTTCCTATTTGTGAGCAAAAACTCCATTAAAATTTTGCATTTATTTGATTATATGAAACAATGGTGTTTCCCAAACTTTGTGTTGAGAGCCCATGTATGAGTTTCCTTGATGTCCACAAGTTTCTGCGTGTTTGATCTCAATAAAATCTTGTACAAAGTGTGTGTAATCGGCCTTGTGAGGAGCCTTTGTGCTTCCAAGCATGCCTTGTGTTCCCAAAACCTTCACTGCTTCTATGTTCATTCTTATGTGAGAGGAAGATGTTCTATTTCTGTTGTTTTATCTTGAGTTATCGCGGTGGTTCTCCACTTTTAGCTCGCTATGAGTTTCTCCCATTTTTTCCTTTTATTTTTTGTTTTGTTTTCTTTCGTGCTTTCGGGTAAAAAGTACACAAAAACCCCCAAATCATTCATATCATACGAGGGAACTACCCCTCTCAAAAGTAGAGGAGATTTACCATTCCTACCGTGATTTCTCCAATTGTTGGCGAATCAGTGTCACTTCACATTCGGCCAGCCACAAACCAAGAAATACCAAAAGTGCCCATTTTTCTACCAACACACACAAAACCAATCTTCAAAGCAACAAAGGGATGAAACTCTAACCATTACTGCAAATATTGATGAAACTTATTGTCAACACATTAAGATTAATACAAACAATCAAGGAATATTTTGTATTGTTGCATGTTTACGACAATTGGGCCATGATGTACATGAGTTGCAACATTGCCCACTTTTCCTTGATTTGCTTGGATACATCGTGCTACTAATAGCATGCAGACCAAATGTATATGGGTAATGAACCAGAGACCAAATTTAACTGTCCAGTTTGGGTAACAATGGTTGGCAGATATAAGAGTAATTGTCAATCAAAAAAATATGTACTTGTTCTACCAATGTGAAAGTAAATAAGTTTGCATTACACATGGTGTGTTTGATGAAAAACCCATGGTAACATTTGCGAATAATAAATTACAAGGCAACATTGAAATAGTGGCAATAATCAAACATAAGATGTTTTGGCAAGTAAAGGACCCACCTCCTGACGTCTTGGTCCTTGAGTTAGAAGATTTACAAATCTAAATCAAATATTTCAAAAATACAAAAAAATCAAAAAAATACAAAAAAAATTCAACATGTTATTAGTTGTACTGGTTCTTATACATATGTTGTTTGCTCCATGTTAGTAAATAACATATCTTTAATTCCCTATATACACGTGTCTCACGCTTTATTTGAGTGTGATATAAGCGTACCCATATACATAATATATGTACATACAAATATTGGGTCTTCCCTCCACCCACGTCATAAGTACGTTGGGGGCATCTGCTTCTTTGATCACAATACACCCATGTTATATTATTCTATGATCACTTTCCACTATCATGTTTGAGCTTATATACTTACACGTCTCTATTGTTGCTTATACCTTTCATAATGTACTTGATATGCTATATACTTAGCATTTTGCAAAAACAAGTTTAGGAACTAATATGTTATGCTCATGTTGGTTGCTTATATTCCATGCTTTCATTTATGCAATTATTTGAGTGTGTGCCTTGCTTGGTATTGTCTTGCATTGTATATCTTGTTTGAGCATTTGAATATGCTCTATCGATTGTGCCCCCCATGCCTTTGTTTGCCTATTTTGACATTTGAATATGTCATTGTTTATTTTATAGACATTTAAATATGTCATTTCTATGCTTTGTGGACATTCGACTAAGTTATGTCTCTTTGATTGTGCGACATTTAAACATGCCCCTTGCATGAGGTTTTCTTGGACCAGTCTATTTTTTGCATTGCTTTTGAGTGCTTTTGTGTGTGTGTTTGATTGCTTGCCGAGCTTGTATTGTTACTCTTTAGACGTCGCCATGATTTATATCTTACATCTTAAGATTTGATGTGATCACATACTATGTACATCAATGCTATATCTACCTAGGCATGTTACTTTTATATGCTACATGATCCATACACAACTTATATTCTTATCTTATCCTTTTGAGGTAAGGTAACTACCAGATTATTTTTCCCTCACCTTAAAAGGTGGGGGCATATCAATGAGGTCATGTCATAGAGACATGACTTCCATCTTTTTACATTTTTAGATTATAGTGGTGGCATGTCAAAAATATATGATCTCCACACTTATTCAATATTTAGCATCTCCAAATTACAGTGGGGACATGTTATAGAAACATGTAATCCACTTTTGTATAAGTCCTCAGATTCTCTAGATTCAATGGGGGCATGTCATATAAAAATTTCTTCCACACTTTCACTGATTTCAAATTCACCAGATTTCATAGTTATATATATATATATATATATATATATATATATATATATATATATATATATGTTATAGAAACATGTTCTCCATTTTTGTATAAGTCCTCAAATTCTCTAGATTCAATGGGGGCATGTCATATAAAAATTTCTTCCATACTTTCATTGATTTCAAATTCACCAGATTTCATAGTTATATATATATATATATATATATATATATATATATATATATATATGTTATAGAAACATGTTCTCCATTTTTGTATAAGTCCTCAAATTCTCTAGATTCAATGGGGGCATGTCATATAAAAATTTCTTCCACACTTTCACTGATTTCAAATTCACTAGATTTCATAGTTATATATATATATTTTGTTACTGTTATTATATAAAATTTTCAGCTTGAGACATATTAAGTGCATATGCCATGCAAAGAGCACCTAAAATTGCAAAATCAAGTCAATTTTTAAATTTTAAATAATATTATGGACTATTATCATACCCATGATGGACTGTATACACTGTTATTGAGCTAAGCTATTGCAGTAGTTGGTTCACATTGGGAAGATTGAGTTGATTAAATCGCTCAATCTTTCTAAATTTATAAGTTAGATTTGATTAAATTATTTAACTTTACTAGACTTATATGTTGTATTTGATTAAATTATCCACCCTCAACAAATATATAATGAGTTGATTAAACCACTCACACTTACCAGAGTATGCATATATTTGGGTTGCACAATTGAGATGAAACAAACTCAATGACCGTGTTGCAACTCACCTTTACGCCAAGTTTGGAGGCATGTATTATCCAATATCTCTATATATATGCACTTGTAGGTTCAAAATGGTCCTAATCTCAGATTCAATGCTTCATAATGAGACATCGTTTCAAATCAAATTGCCAAAAGGCAAGATGGTTGCTTCGGCACACATATGTACTCTTAACCTTGCCCTTCTTACTTTCAATCATTTCAAATTATTTCAATTTCAGATTTCATACACTTATTATACACACCCAAATATGTATTTCTTTTTTTTAAACTAACAATTTCATTACTAGATTAAAGGAGGGAATGTCGATACTAAATCTAATTTGTTTAGTACTTCAGTGTTGTATACCTGACAAATATCTATCATGGTTGTACCTTTTAGTTTTTAGACATGTCCATTGCCGAAATTCTTCCGTTCACTATTATTTGTGCCTAAATTGCTTATCTCTTAGTCCAACCATTGTTCTTTTGATGACTAGGCTTTCTATATTGTACACAAAACTCTAAACTTGATTATTATCCTTTATTGTCAGTTCTGGACTTGTACCTATTTTTTAGCTCTTTGAACACTTGCATCTCAGATAGACCCCTGTGTCGACGCAAGTGTCCTTTTTCCCTACAAAGTGTCTAGTGGCCAAAATTCATTCAAATTTACATAAGAAACGTATCTTAAAGGTCAGCCTAAGTGCTTTAGAGCGAGATATTTCCAAAATGGATTGGTATATATAAGATCACCTTTCATTCATTCCTCACATAGCAAAAATTTGGAAACACTTGGAAATCACATACAATTCACAAGACAATATACCAAGAAGCACTCAATCAAGCATTCAAGTGAGTAAACTTGCCGTATTTTTTCCTATTTCCATATCAATCATATTTTCATATGTCTGAAGCATTCAAAGAGTAGCCCATGATCTATAATTATTAAGTTACAAGATAGATCATTTAATGTTCTTAGTAGCATATGAGCCATATTTGCTAAGTTACAAGCTGAGTCACTGCATGTCCTTGCTTATTACACATTGCATCTTTGTGCATACAAGAGTCAACACGTAGGGGAGAACTACATAAATCTAAGGCCCTCTTTGGAGTATTAGTTATGTAGGCAACACCCATTGATAGAGGAGTCATTGGGACAACTCGACACTGTGAGCTGAGTAACCCATTTTTGCCAGTCACTCCAAGGGTGAAGAACTAGGGTTCGATCATTTTATAAGGAGTGAAAAATTGCATGCACAATTTGAAGACATCATAATAAAGGTGACAGAAAACACAGAAGGTTTTAGTTGGTCGCATCTAGATCTAGTTAGTATTTTGTATAGGACACCTGCGATAGGGTTAGACACATGCATCAACGCAATTGCCCAGATCCGATGGAAGTGTTCAAGGCCACATTAATATTTACAGAATTTGAAGACTATTCTAGGATCATCTTCTAGTCCATTTTTAGCCCTGTTCAGATTAGACCTGTATGAGCACAGTAAACGACCTAAGTATCATTTGATTCCAATTCATTGAAATATCTATCAATATCTGTACTTTACTATTTTTAACAATCTAAATTGTATAAATTTAGAATACTATTTGTTTGAGTTTTCTATTAATTGGTCTACTTATTAGCTTAGTTCACCACATTTGTGTAAAAGCTAATCTAATTCCCTTAACCCTAGATAACCATGCATATCAAAATTTAGGGTTACACACCTAGAGTTATACAATCAACATATTCAATCGATCATTCAACATAGGTGGGAGACATTGAACAACCCACTACATATAACTGTATGTGCACTTAGTCCAAAATGGATGTGGAGAGGCTTAGTTGAATTACCCCCTTGGATGATGAGGTGAAGAAGGGCTTCTTGAAGGCCTTGAAAAAAAAATGTATAGTCTAGAGGAGGCTTCACATGTTAGATTTGAGTGGCTCCAGTTTATTTAACTTGATGGCTACAAGTCTTCAACAAGGATAGATAGACTCATGTTAGTACAAGAGAAACCAATGAGTTGGTGGCAATTGTATGAGCCTCCAGGACTGCTGTTGAGACTTGCCATTTGCCTCCATTTTCAAGTTTCTAGTTCCTTTGCTATTCAAAGGAATTGGTTGACATATGGCTAGCTCCACTCTCTTAATAAGAACAAACTTACCTCTAAGAGAGTAGAGAATCTTCTTTTTGTAAATAGTGCCTCACATCTCATGGACACAAGATACACGAGTACAAACAGAGCCCAACATTATGATGGGATGTAGATCTTAAAGAGTTGACACAAGGTGAAGAGGACCATAATATGCAACAAGGATTGATTAAGATCCCCTTCTAAGATGAAGATGAGGACAACAATTCCAAAGTGACAGTTCATGGATGTTCTTTCAGATGGTGACTTTGATTTTTACGTTGTGTTTTTATGAAGTATGTTTTTGGTTTTGGGCATAAACATGTTAAATAATTGATATCTTAATTAAAAAACTTCAACTTTTATAATGTATCTACTATTTGTTGTTCATCACAAGATTTTGTGCTCCTAGATACACCTATTGAGTTATATGTAATGAGCGAGTTTGGGAGACAATTAGGGGAATTTCATCCTCTTGTTTTAGGATGCTTGCTGAAACAATCCAGGGCACGAGTTGTAGGTATTGAGCTCCATGAAATACCCTGCTTGAAATAGATTTCCAAGAGATGTAGTGCTACCACCAGAGATTCAATTCATGTTTCCCACTAACATAAAAATTCTTCATACTAGTCGATCCAATTCAATGGGTTTATTCATTGAGCAACTACACATCACAATATCTAAAAGGGGGGAATAATTACAGACAACAAATAGCATCAAAAATAGGTTAGAAGGGGGGAATAATTACAGACAACAAATAACATCAAAAAGAGGGAAGGGTAAAGCAGAAAAGGCAGTCATTTGGATAAGATAACAATGCCAATGCTTGAGAATCGAGTATGTGCTCAACTACAATATTACCATTGTATGTCGAGTTTCACAAGAGCTCAGACTTCAACCACATAGGGAAGGGAGTCGAAGGAGAGTAGTGGACACTCAATTCCAAAATTATTTCTATAAACAAACACCCATGAGACATGTTGCCAATCACACACACACTTATGAGAGTTTAAACAAAGTAAAAAAAATAAAGAAACAAACTAGAATATTTCAAAGTTCATCCTAATTAATGCATCCACTTGCAAAAAACACATGTTTTAGTTCTTTAACATTAACATTGTTCATTTAACTAGAGAAATTTGGAAGGCCTTCAGGAAAACACAACACAATAAGCAGGAAACAATGATTTGTATTAAAGTGTTTGATTAGAAAAGTACCAACCTTTACAAAGAGTTGTATAACAACGTATATAGTAAATGAGACAGGGCTTGTCTCCAAATAGCACGAGATCCTACTCTTGGCCATCATGGCCCAAAAAAGTTACAAAACCAAATCCTTCTCACGATGGTCCTAGAGAAGACAAAAGAGTGAAAGAGGACCTAGGGTGTTGACAACACATCCCTCATTGGGACCACAAGAATCTTCAAGTTAAGCTCTGTGGGGGATTACTTCACAACTATTTCGGGACGTCTTGTTGAGTTGTCAATGCTTATGCCAACAAGTTATCCTCTTGATCAAGCTTTGGCAGGTTGATAGGTGGCTCTTGGAAGAGCACTTCCGCCTAAGTCAACAACGTGTCGTGAACTTTGAGAGGGGATTTCAATAAGACTTTCACCTCATTGACCTGGCTAATGCTTGTGGTTGACTATGTGACAAGCTCCATGATAGCCTTGGATCCGTCCTTGTTGGATTTTTCCACCTTTATCTTCATTATTGCCTTGAAGTGGCCGGTGTGGATCCCAAATTCACCAACGCTGAGCAAGGTGCCATCTGGGTGGAAGAGGATTGTGATGTTGACCTCCTTGAAGTATGTAAGGATCTGGTCCTTGCTCTTCTCCAAGGGCCTGATGGTGGCTTGGATGTACCTAAGCCAATCTTCAAGCGAAGTCCTCATGCTCCCAACGAATGTCTGATACAACTTAAAATCAGTGAGAGGCATGAGTCTGAGTCATGGGAACATCCCCTTGTTTATAACCACCACCATCTTCTTGCACTTGTTATCCACTCTAATGATCCTATCCAAATACAATTGTGCTCTTTGGAAGACCACATTTCTCTTTGAGATAGCTTCAATCACCTTATCGAGGGATGCGAATAACTGTACTTGAGCCTCTTCAGCATTATTAATCAACCTAACTGGGGATGAGCTCCTCACCTAGGATTCTAAAGTCTTGACTTGGTCTTTAAGGTCCATTAAATTCTCTATGTGCTCATTAGTGGGTTTTATTTCAGATACTGTGTCCTCTACTATCTTCTCTTCTCATGTGGTGGTCCTCGATCTTGTGAGGGAGAATAGGCCCTTATTTGTTCTCCAGACAACATGATCTCTATCATGTGTGAGGGTTTGTGTTATCACCCTCTTCATCTGAAAGAGTCTCTGTTGAACTACAATTGTATATCGAAGTCCTCATGATAGATCATTTATGGCCTCTTTGCACCTTAAGCTTTAGTGAGACCCATCCATCCTTTCCCAACCATGGTTCCCAAGTTAGTAGAAGATGAGGCAATAGGGGTGGTGGCAATCAAAGTGGAAGGTGGAGGCATGGGTGGAGGAGGTAGGGATGAAGGTGAAGGGCAAAGTGGAATGAAGGACAGATGAGGGAGAATGTGAGTGAAGGGAGGAATTGCCACAGGAGAAATCCAAGGGAATGGGTGGGACCTCAATTGGGTTGGGGTCATGAAGACTTAGGGACCAATTGTGCATGGGAATTGCATGTTTAACATGGAGGATATTAATTGGATAAAGCCAAATCCTTGAGATCCCATTGTGATTGATTAGGGGCCCAAAAAAGAGTTGTAGATGCAGCGAGGGGCTTCACATCTGGCTTGAGTGAAATTAACTTTTGTCTCTTACTAGACCTCTTTATTGGGTCTGCTTGTGTTGAGGCTACTGCAGTTGAAGTTGTCCCAGATGAACCCTATGAGAGCTATGTGACTATTGTCGACCCTAATGATATGATAGATGTAGATAGTGTAAAAGCACTAGAAGTCATAGGAGCCTTCTAGAGAACCTGTAACACTAGGGGAACCACTGTTGCAAGAGCCATTGATATTGTTCGGGCAATTATAACTGCAGGGACTGTTGAGAACACAAGCAATTGGGATTTGGGCTATACCAGGAGTTGAGTTGACGTGTGTGGATGGGCAGAGAGTTAAGGATGGTGCAAACCATGCGAGTGGGGTTGAAGAAGGCCATAATTGGGCCGCATGATGGATATGAGGAACTGGGGCACCAAGGACACAAAACATGGGCAAAGCCAAAGGGAAGGAAATGAACTGGGCATTTGTCACCACTAGAGAAAAAGGGAGCACAATAGGGGTGGGTTTTGTCAGAATGAGGAAAACTAGGGGAGTTGCTAAGGGTAGCTTGGAAACACCAACAATTCGGGAAGGAACCTTATGAGAAGCTCCACGATGGCCCTTAACTGGACTAGACTATGGACTGCTTTCAAAGTGGAGGGTTCGGGCAACTTGGGGTTGGCTTACTTGGGGAACTAGTGTGGGTGGAACTAATGCTGAGGCCGGTAGAGTAGTGGAGGCAATTAGGACTCCTTGCAGGATTTGCTAGGCGAGTCTCTTTGCAGGTGTCGAGCCTTCGACAACAGGGCTTTATGGAGCTTGTTGTGGAGGGGTTGCTTGCACTAGAGGTGGTTGTGGAGGAGTTGACCTTTCTTTGAGCGTGTGCCTGGGCCTTCTGGTGAGCAGCGACCTCCAACTATGCAATCACCTCTGCATAATTTGATGGGTTGAGCTGAATTACGTCCTTCGAATTGTCCTCATGGTGATATGTGGTGTTGAACCATGTCCGTTAGTTCTACATGTGGCCCTGCACCATACCCTGAGGATCTCATTATCTATCCTCGACCTTGCTTAAGTTGAAAGAATCTTGGTGTTGGGCCATTACTTGTAGTACCTGCACACTCTTGTATTCATGGTGACTAATGACCATAAGGAGCACTTGGTAGGGCTTTTGTCTTTTGTCGATTCAAAACTCCAAGATGCCATTGGCCAATTCCCAGATTATTTCTTGCTTTGCGAGGTGGTCTGGGATTGTGTATGGCAGCAAGAGAGGAGCCTCTAGAGTATCCTCCACCCTGATTATGGTATTATACTTGTAGTACGAGTAGGCACCAATGGGTTGGAGTGAAATCTGTATCTCCTTTGAGAGCCTTGGCAATGGCCTCTTATTGATGGCACGATACACAATGGGGTAGAAGTGGTCACAAATGCCCTGGATGTGATTATGTAAATGGTAAATGTAGAGTTTGTAAAACACTACATGCATCACAAACCCAATTAGTATCCATTGAGGGAATGCCATGTGCTTGAAGTCTAGGGTAGCACAGACGACATCCACTATGTAAGACATCATGTATAAATTACCTCTGGCGCATGATCTATTCACCTGTTGAGTGAGGTTGAAAGTGATGACAGTGCCCAAATCTTGGACCTCTTCTCACTTCATGATGATGTTGAGGAGGAGAATCCATAACTTATTGACGTGCACCACGTCACTTGCCCCATACAAACGATTCAACAACACACTAGTGTTCACTCCTTAGAATGCCCCAATCATGTATGAATCAATATTGTCTTTGTTGTCCCACCTATCAGTGTCCCCAGCCTAGACCTTGAGGACCTCTTAGATGTTATGAGTCTCCACCCACACATCAATGACCTCTTTGTCATAAGTGATTGTGTATTCCAGGAGGTTGTAGTATTGCTTGACTATAGGCCCAAAGATATCTGTAATCTTGAATTTGGTCTTCAACGAGGACACAATATCCATACTGCACTTGGAAGAGAGCAGTAGATTGCTGAAGGGGATTACGTACGGGAAGACTTTTAGTTTGGCTGTGACTTTGTGTAGTCTCTAGGCTCTAATGGTGCCAAGATCGTTCACATAACGGATATCATCCTCATCAGCATCATCATCAATGTTCGGTCTCTCGATGTGCTCGATTGTTTTGAAAATCTCAATATAATGTTTGAATCAAATGATATCGTGCAGGAATGTGGTGCCCTGAAACTCTCACTCTGGTCTAGGATTAGAAATAAAAGCGACCATTGTTAGGCTCTGTGAGTTTCTAGGCGCAAGATTCAGTAAAGGGGATCCTCTATGATTTGGATTGAAATCAAGGCAAAGGGCTCTGATTTATTGAGAGATGCAAAACTGATAACAACAAATCAAATCTTGATGTGACCTTAATGGCTTTTGTGGGCTCACATTACGTGAAATATAATTTGAGTTGATGGTGTGAGCGCAAATTAGCCGTTTCCTTATTTGACCTTAATTCTAAATTTAAAAAACAAGTCCCATTTGGATTGGTTGGTGGTGATGGGACTCCTCTAGCTGTCGGATCACAATTTCCCATAGCCTAGTTAATAAATGCAAGGAGTGTGGTAGGCTCACGCCCAATTTAGTCCTCATGGCACTAAGGAATTCCTTGGGGTTGGCCATTTGTCATTTGGAGAGTGGTGGGTTCACTAAGTACTATGATAACTAGGCACGATGAGGAGCTCTTTGCTTTGACAACTCTGTTGTATGAGTTGGTTGCGTAAGCCTACAAAGTACACATGGTGCTTTGTGATTGGGTCAGGGATCTAATCTATACCTTTTTTTGACTTCTTCGGGGCCTTCTGCCACTTGGGTGTATGAAACTACACATGGCACTTTTTTAATCATTTAGGCCTCCTAAGGCTCTGATAACTTTGACACTTTCAGGGACACAAAGACACGTGGTGCCTCTTCATTGGTTCGGGCCTCTTGAGGTTCTAACAACTCTAACACCTTTAGTGCACTGAGACATGTGATGCCTCCTCATTGGTTCGAGCCTGATGGGGATCTGATAGCTTTGATGCCTTTGGGTGCATGGAGACATGTGGCACCTCCTCATTGGTTCGAGATTCTCAGAGTCTAACAACTCTGACGCCTCCGAGTGCACAGAGACACGTGGTGCCTCATTGGTTCGGGCCTTCAAGGTTTTAACAACTCTGATGCCTCTAGGTGCATGGAGACACATGACACGTTCTCATTAGTTTGGACCTTTGGGGCTTTAACAACTCTGACACCTCCAGGTGCATGGAGATATGTGGTGTCTCATCATTGGTTCGGGCCTCCTGGGCCTCTAACAACTCTAATGCCTCTTGGTGCATGAAGACATGTGGCACCTCCTCATTGGTTCGAGCCTCCCAGGGCTCTGACAATTTTGATGCCTTTGGGTGCACATAGACACATGACACCTCCCGATTGGTTCGGGCCTCCTGGGGCTTTGACAACTTTGACGCTTCTGAAATCTATAGAACCATATGAAAGGGGCCAAGTCAGTCCAAAGTGCTTTGTAAATAATCGATGCTTACCTATCTTCTGAAAGGGCTCTGGGAAAGCCAACTAGGTCTCTAGGACTGAGACTACAGGAAGGTGCATGCATAAGAAATTTCTATAAAAACTATTAGTGCTGAAAAAACTAAGTACGGAAAACACTTTTAATAGCGCAATGGGTTGTGTTTTAAACATACATAGTTGTGAAAGGTTTTCAAATGTAACAAACAACTATCAATGGTGCTACATAAGAGTTTATCAATTGAGATTAAGCAGGGATCCGATTTTTCCCAAGGGCGAGGATCAAACGGGGATTCATTGGAGCACTGATTTTTTTTGGATTCGAGTAATGCAAAGGTCCCATTTTATTTTGTGAAAAGGGACATGTTGGCCACAAGAAATGATGACTATGAGGGGAAAACGTTGCCCCAATATTTAGAACCTAGACGGTAGGCTTCCATTATTGAATAAGGGGATGGGTGGTTGGAAACTCCTTTTCGACAGAACCATAAAATAAGGGAGCGCTTAAATTTGCTTGAGGAAATAACATACTGGGCTTTGATTTCGTCAAAAGACTATCTTGTGTGAAGAGTGATTTATTGTTTTCTATCTTCTTTTAAATTCGCTAAGTTTAAATGGGTCTTAGGCACTCAAAGCTTTAGAAAGGTGTTTGTTTTACATAAATCTGACTAAGGGAAGGCTCGGGCATTGTTTTTCTAGCAACCATGTATCTATAGCCTCGACAAAGATAACTGCGGTCCCACTCTAGACCTTGCTCTATTACCAGTCATGTTAGAAAGCTTGCGATGGAGGTTGCCTAAATCACCCTTTATTAAGAGGAGTTTTTAATTTCCTTAGGGTTTCAGACTTCCTTTTAGTTCTGATGTTTTATTTGTTTATAATCCATGAGGGTTGGGGACCAATGCAACCAAGGGGAAAGGTTAATCTAGTAAGCTCTATCATACCCAAAGGATCCTCACTGGTTCAATGACTCCATGGTAAATTTTAGATGTTATTTTGAGTGCAATGATGACCTTCTGTTGAAAATAGAACTTATCTCAAATTAATTGCTTAGTTATGAATCCATGGCTTCCTTTTTTTGCCTCGCCTATCATATTGTTCAGAAATGGGAGCCTGGCTTTTGTTTCTTACTTTTGAGACTGCATTTTCAAAGGTTTGTCATCCTTCGAAGAGACCAAACCCAAGGATATGTGGACCAATACTTGACGCTAGACCTTCTCTCTCTTGGTGCTAGCTACTTCTCCATCTTATTTTGGGCATGGGGTTCCACTTTTATGGTGTAGGGATAAATTTCTGTGGGGGTCAACAACAATAGGCGAACACATGGGAAGCAAATGAACACAACCAAAACAACCAACAAGAACAAGCAAGAAACAAAGACATGATAGGTGTAAAAACACAACAAAAGCAAACTAATTTAAGACTAAACTAACTCTAATATATTTTTACATTACCAGCCTTCACTCAGAAGGCTATTATGAGATCACAATAGATGGCACAACTGAGAAGTAGTGCTTCATGAACTGTCCATTCACAAGCAACGAGAGATCATTTCCTTGGAGCTCCTTCAGTATAACAACATTTTGCTCGAACAACTTAGAAATCTGGTAAGGGTCAATCCAAAGTGGGTCCAACTTAAAATGTTTCACTTTATTCTCATGTGCTTTGTCCCATTGTAGGATTGAGTTTGATATTCGAAAGGATTTCACCTACACCTTCTTGTCAAACCAATCTTTTGATAGTGTCATATGTCGACTGAAGCTTTGCAGGGCTTCTTCCCATGTGCCTTCCATTTGAATAATATCCAACAATCGTGAATTTGTCTTCCCATAATCTTCCATGTATTATTGCATGAACTTGTACGTGGATAACTTGAGAGTCATTGGGAATATCGGCTCTAGACCGTATACTAGTAGAAAGGGTGAACTCTTGAGAGCTCGCTTGTATCTAGTTCAGTCAGCGCAGAGTGCATATTTCAACAATGAATACCAGTCCCTAGTTCACTTTTCTGTAAATTTATTTATTGCATCTATTACGTTCCTATTAGTCAATTTAGCTAAGCCATTCCCTTGTGGGTAGTAGTTTGATGAGAATTTCAGGGTGATACCATTCTCATAAGCCCATTCAGCGAGTTTGACCGACTGGAATGCAAGACCATTGTCATAGACTAGCGAGGTTGGGGTACCAATTTGCATGGTTATGTTCTTATCAAGGAACTTGATCCCTTCTTTAGCTTTGCTATTCCTAGTTCTTATTGCCTCTGTCCATTTAGTGCAATAATCAGTGGTTGTGAGTATAAACTTGTGATCCACTAATGAATTTGGGTTGATGACTCTTATGAAGTCAAGTCCCCATTGTGCAAAAGGACACTCTTCTATTACAGGTTTGAGGGGCATCACTGCGTGAACCTCCTTTTTGGTGAAGGTTTGACACTAGTGGTACGTGTGAACATGAGCATGGTCATCCTTGGAGACGGTGGATGAATAATATCCCAACTCACAGGATCTTATGGGCTACTGCCATTCTTGAGGTGTGGTTGATGCCCAATTTCTCATGAAAGTTGGTCGTAACTTGCTCTGCTTCTTCTGATAGACACTTGAGGTATATGCCTTCATAATTCTTCCGATAGAGCACTCAATTCTTTAGCATGTAATGGGTTGCCTTCAGCTCGAGGGATCTCTTTTACATCTGGTTTAATAATGGATGATGATTGTCGTAAAGGATATAATGGATAATTAGATCATATGAGTCTTGATGAACTATTTTTGACTGGTCCAACTGCGCCATAGTAATCCTTGGGTCAATTTCACTAATCAACTGAGTGAGACCTTGGCTCCTTACCAGCTTGAGTGGTTTGACTTCTAGGTCATACTCTTGCAACTTGGTCATCCATCGACCTCTGTACTCTCCCAACTTGTTCTGCCCCAACATAAGCTTTATGGCGAGGTTGGGGACAATGACATGTACCTTATTTATGAGGATGTAATTCTAGAACTTCTTTGCCACCTTCACCAAGGCATAGGCGTGCTTGTCTAGGGTGGAGTATCTTAGCTTTGCATCCTTCAAGTTTGTGCTCATGAAGGCTATCGTGTGTTCGTCTTCATCCAGTTTCTAAGTGAATATTGCAATTATGGTGTGTTTTGAAGCAAATCAGTAAAGGTAAAAGTCCTTCGTATAGTCCAGGCTGATCAATACTAGTGCCTGCATAATGGCGTCCTTGATGTCCTTTGAAGGCTTTCCTAGCTGTAGGGGTCCCCTTTACCTTTGTTTCCTATTTCAACATTGCATTCAATGGCTTAACAATCTCAACAAAACCAGATATAAACTTTTGCACAAAGTTAATCTTGCCAAAGAATGACTTTAATTATTTTTTTCTGTTAGGAAGAGGTATTCTAGAAATTACATTAGTATGTTCAAGATTGATATAAATACCTTCCTTGGTGATAACATGACCAAGGAGTTTACCTTTCATGCTACCAAAAACACTCTTCTTTAGGTTGAGAGAGATACCATACCTTCTGCACTTGTCAGATATCTTTTGTACATGGTGGATATGATCAGATCTATTCTCTAAGAAAATATTAAGTCATCCATGTAAATAATTATGCATTTACCGATCAAACCCTCAAAGGAAAGTCCATGGCTCTCTGAAAAGTGGCCCATTCATTAATGAGACCAAACAACATCCTCTTGTAAGTGAAGGTGCCCCACTTTGTTGTGAATGCAATTTTCACTGTCTTCAAGGTTTACTAGGCCCTGGGTATATTTCGAGAATCCATCCAAGGACATCATTTGGGACCCACTTGCTATCTGAATTACTTTGTCTAAAGAGGGTAAGGGATAATTGTCTTTATCAGAGGCCTAGTTTAGGTTCTTGAAATCGAGACATAGTCAAATTTCTCCACTATTTATATGAATGGGCACTATGTTAGTGACCCATGTAGATTGCCGAACTAGGAAGATAATCGGAATCGAGAGAAGCTTATGAACCTCTTTGTGGATAAGGGGCTCCATAACTGGGTTCATAGGGCGTTGCCTCTACCTGAAGGGTTTCTATTTCTATTTGAGTAGGATGGTGTGCGTTATCACACGAGGGTCAAAGACCTCGAGATATTTGTATGTCTAGGCAATGACATGTTTGTACCACAAAAGTAATCTCTTGAGGAGTTCTATTTCATTCAAGGTACAATCAAGACCAATATGGAGGTTTCTAGGTTGATCAACTAACCTGGTTGATGGTGAGCGATTGTTGATCAACACAGGTTGGTCTCTCTGGGTTGTGCATAGACTTATCCAGGTCAAACACTCTCTTTGACGAGATCATGACTTTTGGGATGTGGTTTTCTCTCAAGTTCATAATGCCATCTTAATTGCATTCCTTACAAAGGGAATCATCTCTATCTTTCTCGTTAATGATCTGAGCACTAAAGACACCAGAACTATTTATTAAATCTAGTATATGGTGATCATCATCAAAAACTTTGAAATTATCAATGTTATCTAGGATTGATGGGCAAGGTATGAGCTCTATGGAAAAGTGTTGCAGTTTTGAGTCATCAAGAGGAGCTAGGTTTGTAGCTGACGATGCTATAGAGTCCGCAACTTAGTTTTATTCTCTGGGGATATGAATGCTATTGAATGCATCAAATACCTGTATCATGTCCCATGCTCTATGTTTATATTTTCTTAAATAAGACAACTTATATTGGAACTTACTTTTGATCTGATTGATTACTAATTCAGAATCCCCAAAGGCCTTTAGCTCTTTGATGTTGTGCTTTAGGGCTAACTACAGACATAGGATCAAGGCTTCATACTTTGTGAGGTTGTTTGTGAAAGGGAATTGCAACCTATAGGCGGATAAATGCCATTTCCACTGTAGGTCAATCAATAGGGTCCCAACACCAAAACCTTGTTTGGAATGGGATCCATCAAAGTACATAGACCATAAGTGCGATGACAAAGAATTCTCATTAGCTTTGTCTTTTGCTCGTTCTGTAGATAGGGTATAAATGGTTTTCATATGATACTATGCTTATCTTTTCATTGAATGCATTGTATTCCATGATCATATGCTTCATCCTATGTTCTCCGTCAACATAGATTTTATTTGCTATGCCTCTCCAAGGCAACCACATATGGTAGAAGTCTATATCCATGTACCCATTTATGGTATTTGACCAATTTCTGCTAAGCAACAACTCATAAGCTTTCGAGATTTCCACTACTTGAATGTCTATAAACTGTAGGAATATGGGTTCAGATTCCAATTGCATGTGGACATTTAGGAGCTTCTTGACCACCTTGATCTCAGACTTATTTAGTTAAACCATTATCTTGTTTGATTTGATAGGTGTTAGCCTTAATATTTGATGAATTCTAACAGGGATGACATTTGACGAGGCCCCTGAGTCGACCAAACAATTATGTAAGTTCTTCCCAAACAACTTGACATTAAGGAGGAAAGGGGGAACCTCTACCTTATTCTTATGTATGAACACATTACTGTGTGCAATCTTAGGTTTGGGCTGAGCTGGTTTGTTTGTTAGGGACTTTAAGAGGTCTCTTTGATTAATGATATGGTCAAACTCATGCAGTGTGATGTTTGCCTTGATTTTCTTCAGGTCTTCTACTCTGTTATACCCAGTCTTGCCAGGAGCGGGCTAGGCCTCTCCAGGGGGCTTGGAGTTATTAGCTTTTGGAGGTGGAGGATCATTTCTTGCTCTAAGATGAAGAGGGGTTGTACCATTGTTAGGAAGAGTGGACATAGTAAGGGATTGCTATTGTGTCTGACTCCGAAGGGCATAATTGGTGCTCTAGTACTGTTGGAAAGCATGTACCTCATGGTGGCCTCTTCTGCTTCATTATCCTCTTGGGTAGGAAACTTTAAGGTCTCTAATACCATAGGTTTACTCGGGGATCTTTAAGAGCTAGGGACATCACACTGATTGGTGGTATTGAGGTGGCTTGGGACCACCTCATATTCTTCCATTTCTCTCTAGATGATGTCAAAGACACTATAGAATTTGATACAGTCCAACTCCCCATGTTGGGCTATGTTATGCAAACGACACTAGTTTGACATTGCCAACTCACATGTGTTAATATCCGACATAGTTTTTGAGTGAGGGCTCTGTTTGGCCATTAAAACGGTTAGAGGCATGGTCACGCCTTTGATAGGTGAAATTCATGTTGAAATTCTATCCACCATTATTGTTAACCTGCCTCTGGAGACCCAAGAAGTTGTTACTAAGCTTCTGCACCATACATTATATATTGTCCAACTCATTCTCGGTGGATTCTTGGGGTATACTTTGTACATTGTTCACAACAAGGATCAATGTTTGATCGTGCACTCAAGGTGCTACTTCATTATTTATTAGAGTAAGGAAACCCAAGTGCTAATTAGGTGTAACATGTCTTAATGGAAGCTGATTTTTCACATGCCTAGTTTGTGGCATTGACATATTTGGGTAGTACTGAAAATAGGGTTAAAAGTAGGCAAATTTAGAAATATATTTGGGATGGCGAATGCCATTTGATCTTGAGGGTTTATCTTTCTGTCTACTTTGATACCCTCAACATAGGCTAGTGGCAAACCCACAATGAGGGGATCTCTGTGTAAGAGCATTGTAGTCTAGGGATCTAGGGCATTCTTATACATTTCAAGATCCAGCTGAGCATCTGGTCTATATAACATAGTGATCTTTTGGAATTTAGCATTGAATTGCCTAATGTGCTCATTCACTTCTCTCTTAATGCTATCAAACAATTGGTATAAGACATTGGGGTCAATGACTTGTCCAAACTTAGCCAATAAGGTGTTGCTAAATTCTTCCCATCTTGTGATAAAATTTTCAGGTAGGTTCAAAAACCAATCATAGGCAACATGCATCAATGTGAAAGGAAAGAGCCTAAAAGCTACATCTTCATGCTCAACGTTCAATAATCTAAGTGCTGTCTTATAGGAAGTTACATGTTCCTCAACAGTGTGTCCTCCATTGGGTGTAAATTGACGGAGGTACCTCTCCGTGTTTCTTGGCAGGTCATGAACACTTCCAAGGACATTAATAGTGGACTCAACTAGCCATCCCATGGGTGTAGCCATAGGGACGAGCCTATTTGGGGTGGTCTAGGTGGATGAACTAGACGGGCAACCAGTGTTCTTGGTCTCTCTCCCCTGGACCTTGTCCTTCTGTGAAACATGGGTGAGATTAATAATTGGCTAGGACCCAACCTAGATCTAGCGTTCTGCGTAGGGGGCTCCAAATTATTGTTGTGCCAACTAGTAAGTCTGAGGATTCTATATTAAATGGGTATGGGGTGCCCTTCTTGCGTCGGATGTTATTCAACCCGATACATCATGGTCCCAGATACACCTATTCAAGATGCACTAAGCATGCTTTGGAGACAATTAGGGGACTTTCGCCCTCTCGTTTTAGGATTTTTGATGAAACAATCCATGCATGAGTTGCAGATATTATATTGCTTGAAATAGATCTCCAAGAGATGCAATGCTATCACTGGAGATTCATTTCATGTTTCCCACTAACACAAATCTTCTTCAAACTAGGTGATCCAATTCAACGGGTTTATTCCTTGAGCAATTCCACTTCACAATTTCTAAAAGGGGAATAATTACAAACAACAAATAACATCAAAAGGAGGGAATGATAAGGCAGAAAAGGAAGTCCTTTGGATAAGATACAAACACCAATGCTTGAGAATTGAGTATGTGACCAGCTACAGTTTTACCAATGTATGTTGAGTTTCATAAGAGCTCAAACTTCAACCAGACAAGGAAGTGAGTTGGAGAGTAGTGGACGCTTAATTCTAGAATTCTTTCTATAAATAAACACACATGAGACATGTTGCCAATCACACAAACCTATGAGAGTTTAAAGGAAGTGGAAAGAATCAAGAAACAAACTAGAATACCCAAAGCTCATCCTAATTAATGCATACACCTACAAAAAATGCATGTTTTAGTTCTTTAACATTAACATTGTTCATTAAACCTGTGAAATTTGGAAGGCCTTCATAAAAACACAACATAATAAACATGAAATAATGAATTGCATTATTCTTAAAACGTTTGATTACAAAAGTGCCAACCTTTACAAGGCATTGTACAATAACACATATAGGAAATGAGATGGGCCCCGCCTCCAAATAGCTTGAGATCACAATCTTGGCCATCATGGCCCAAAAAAACTACAAAACCAAATCCTTCCCACGATGTTCCCATAGAAGACAAATAAGAGAGAAAGAAGACCTAGGGTGGTGACAACACATCCCTGGTTGTGACCACAAAATTCTTCAAGTTAAGCTCTGTGGGGGACCACTTCCCAACTATGTCGGGACATCTTGTTGAGTTGCCATCACTTGTGCCACCAAGTTACCCTCTTGATCAAGCTTTGGCAGATTGATAGGTGGCTCTTAGAAGAGCACTTCCACTTGAGTCAACAGATTGTCATAAACTTTGAGAGGGGCTTCCAATGAGAATTTCACCTCATTGACCTAGATAATGCTTGTGGTTGACTGTGTGGCAAGCTCCATGATAGCCTTGGGTCTGTCTTTGTTGGATTTTACCACCTTTATCTTCATTACTGCCTTGAAGTGGTTATGGTGGACCCCAAATTTTCTAAGGTTGAGCAAGGTGCCATCTGAGTGGAAGAGGATTGTGATGCTGACCTCCTTGAAGTATGCAAGGATCTGGTCCTTGCTCTTCTCCAAGGGCCCGATGATGGCCTGAATGTCCTTGAGCCAATATTTAAGTGAAGTCCTCATGCTCCTAGCGAATGTTTGATACAAATTCAAATCAGTGAGAAGCACAAGTTTGAGCTCTAGGAACATCCCCTTGTTTATGACCACCACCAAATTCTTCAACTTGTTATCCACTCAATGATTTTGTCCAAATATTGTTGTCCTATTTGAGAGATCACATTGCTCTTTAAAATAACTTCAGTTACCTTCCCGAGGGTTGTCAATAACTGTACTAGAGCCTCTTCAACCTTTCTAATCAACCCAATTGGGAACGAGCTCCTCAGCTGGGATTCCAGACTCCTAACTTGGTCTCTGAGGTCCTCCATTAACTTTTCTATGAGCTCATTGGTGGCTTTGATTATGGAGACTGGGACTTCTACTATATTCTCTTCTACTCATGTGAGGGAGAATAAGTCTTGCTCTCTTCTCCAGACAATAGGATATCCGTCTTGTGTTAGGGTTTATGTCATCACCCTTTTCATCTGGCCCGAGTCCATGCCAAAACGTAGTTGGATATTTGAGTCCCCATGATAGACCATTTATGGCCTTTGTGCACCTTAAGCTTTAATGGGACCCATCCATCCTTGCCTGACCATGGTTACCAAGGTAGAATAAGATGGGGCAACAAGGGTGGTGGCAACTAGAGTGGATGGTGGAGGAGGCAGGGATGAAGGTGAAGTAGAATGAAGGACAATGGAGGGAGCGTGGAGCGAAGGGAGGAATTGCTACAGGGGAAACCCAAAGAACATGTGGGACCTTAATTGGTCTAGGGTCATGAAGACTTGGGGACCAATTTTGCTTGGGAACTACGTGTTTAACATGGAGGATATTGGCTAGTGAAAGTCAAATCCTTGAGACGCTAGTGTGATTGATAGGGGGCCAAGGAGCTACAGATACAACCAAAGGTTGTACATGTGGCCTGTGTGCAATCAAAACTTGTCTCTTAGTAGGCCTCTTCTTTGGGCTTGCTTGTGTTGAGGTTACTACAATTGACGCTGTCCCAGATGGAGCTTGTCGGAGCTGTGTGACTACTACCGGCCTTGATGATATGTTAGGTGTAGATGGAGCAGAGACACTAAAAGTCATAGGAGCCACTAGAGTAGTTGTAACACTAGGGGGAACCACTGTTGCAGGAGCCACTGATGTTGCTAGGGAAATTTTAACTGAAGTGGTTGTCGAGAACACAAGAGCAATTAGGATTTGGGCTATACAAGGAACTTAACTGACTAATAGGGATGGGTCGAGATTTACTGATGGTGCAGACCATGCTAGTGGGGTCGAAGAAGACCACAATTGGGCCGCAAGATCGATAGCAGGAATTGGGGCACTGGAGATGCCAAACATGGTCGAAGCCAAAGGGAAGGAAGGGTCCGAGGCAATTATCACCACTAGATTAAAAGGAAGCACGACATGGGTGGGTTGTGCCGAAATGGGGAAACCTAAGGAGTTGGTAAACACAATTGGGAAACACCAGCAATTGGGGAAGGAACCTTAGGAGAAGCTATAGGCTGGTCCCTAACTAGACTAGACTATGGACTACTTTCAAAGTGGAGGGATCGGGCAGCGTGAGGTTGGGTTACCCGGGGAACTAGTGCAGGTGGAACTAATGCTGAGGCTGGTGGAGTAGTGGAGGCAATTTGGATTCGTTGCAGGATTTGCTAGGTGAGTCCTTTTGCATTCGTCGGGCCTTCGACAACATGCCTTTGTGGAGGGGTTGGCTGCATTAGAGATGGTTGTGGAGGAGTTGGCCTTTCTTCGAGCGCAAATTGAGCTTGAGCATGGGCCTTATGACAAGTAACGACCTCCAACTTTGCAATCATCTTTGCATCATTCGATGGGTTGAGGTGAATTGCATCCTCTGGGTGGCCCTCATGGTGATATGTGGTGTTGATGCATGCCCAATATTTCTCCATGTTGGCCTGCACCATAACTTGAGGATCCCACTACTTATCCTCGGCTTTGCCTAGGTTGAATGAAGCTCTGTGCTAGGCCATTGCTTGTCGTTTTTACACACTCTTGTATTCGTGGCAACCAATGACCACGAGGAGCGTTGGATAGGGTTTTTGTCTTCTGCCAATGCAGAAACCCAAGATGCCAATGGCCATTTATGAGGGTATTTCTTATTTTGTGAGGTGGTCTGGGATTGTGTATGGCAGAAAGAAAGGAACCCCTAGAATACCCTCCAATTTGATTATGGCATTATCCTTGTAGTACCAGTAGGTGCCAATGGGTTGGAGTGAAGCCCATATCTCTTCCTCAAGCCTTGGCATCGACCTCTAATTGATGGCACGATACACAATGGGGTAGAAGTGGTCACAAATGTCTGATATGTGATTCTAGAATTGGTGAATGTAGAGTTTATAAAACACTACATGTACCACAAACCCCATTGGTATCCACGGAGGGAATGTCATGCTTGAAGTCTTGGGTGGCATATATGACATTCTCTATGTAGGACATCATGTAGAAATCACTTCCCTTGTAGACTCTATTCACTTGCCTAGTGAGGTTGAATGTAATGACACTCCTTAAATATTTGACCTCTTGTCCCTTCATGATGATGCTGAAGAGGGGAACCCAAACCTTATTGGCGTGCACCACATCACTTACTCGATACAAACAATTCAATAACATACTAGTGGGCAGTCCTTTGAATGTCCTAATCATGTATGAATCGATATCGTATTTGTTCACCCACCTATCTATGTCCTTAGCATAGTCCTTGAGGACCTCATAGATGTTATGAGTCTCTGCTCATGCTTCAACGACCTCTTTGTCATACGTGATTGTGTATTTTAGAAGGTTGTAATATTTATTGAACATAGGGCGAGAGATATCTAAAATCTTGAATTTGGCCTTCGGCAAGTACACAATATCCATACTGCACTTGGAAGAGTGTAGTAGATTGTCGAAGAGGTCTGCGCACAAGAATACTTTTGTGTTGGCCATGACTTTGTGCAGTCTCGAAGCTTTGATGGTGATAAGATCATTTGCACACTGAATATCATCCTCATCAGCTTCATCATTTGTGTCCAGTCTCTAGATGTCCTCGATTATTTTGAGAATCTCATTGTAATTCTTGAATCAAGTGACACCTTGTAGGAATGTGGTGACTTGAAACTCCAGCTCTAGTCTAGGATTAGAAGTAGAGGTAACCATCGCTAGGTTGTGTGAGTTTTCGAGGGCAGGATTCAATAAAAGGGATCCTCTGTGGTTTGGAGTGAAATCAAGACAATGGGCTTTGAATGATTGAGAGGTGCATAACTGATAAACGACAAATCAAATCTTAATGTGACCGTATAGTGTTTTGAGAGATTTTTTGCAATAATGGCTTTGGCGAGCCCATGTTGCATGAAATGAACTTTGAATTGACAACATGAGCCCAAATTACTTGTTTTCTAATTTAGCATTAATTCAAAATTTCAAAAACAAGCTCCATTTGGATTGGTTGGTGGTGATGAGACTCCTCTAGTTGTTGGATCATGATTTCCCCTAGCCGAGCAAATAAATTCAAGGAGTGTGGTAGGAACAAACCTAGTTTAGTGCTTGTGGCTATGCAAGCTTTCCTAGGGTTGGCCACGTGTCACTTGGAGAGTGGTGGGCTCATTGAATACTATGCTAACTAGGCGTGGTGGGGAGCTCTTGGATTTGACAAATTTGACTGAGTTCGCTGCCTAAGCTATAAAGTACACATGACACTTTGTGATTGGGTCGGGGATCTGATATGTACCTTTTTTTGACTCATTTGGGGCCTTCTGTGACCTTCTACCACCTGGGTGTATGGAAGTACATGTGGCTCTTCTTTACTCGTTCAGACCTCTCGAGGCTCTGTCAAATCTGACTCTTCTGGGTGCACAAAAACACGTGGCTCCTCATTGTTTTGGGCCTCCCGGGAATATGACAACTTTGACACCTCTAGTTGCATGGAGACATGTGGCTCCTCATTGGTTCGGTCTTACCAAAGTTTTGACGGCTCCAGATGTATGGAAACACATGGTGTCTCCTCATTCGTTCATGCCTCAGACTCTGACAACTCTAACACCTCCGAGTGTTTGGAGACATGTGGCACCTCCTCATTGGTTCAAGCCTCCCAGTTTCTAACAACTCTGACGCCTCTGGGTGCATGAAGACACGTGGCACCTCCTCATTGGTTTGGGTCTCTTGGGGCTCTGAGTACTCTGATGCCTACAGGTGCACGAAGACACATGGCACCTCCTCATTAGTTCAACCTTTTCGGGATCTAACGGCTCTGACGAATCTGGGTGCACAAAGACACGTAAGGCCTCATTGGTTTGGGCATCCTGGGGCTTTGACAACTCTGACGCCTTCGTGTGCACGGAGATACTTGGGATTTCCTCATTGGTTTGGGCCTCCTGGGGCTCTAACAACTTTATTTCCTCTGAGACCTAAAGAATCGTACGAGGGGCCAAGTCAATCCAAAGTGATTTGTAATCAAATTAACAGGTACCTATCTGTCAAAAAGGCTCCGTGAAAGCCAACTAGGACCCTGATACTAATATTGTAGGAAAGCGCCCACATAAGAATTTTTTGTAGAAACCATTGGTGCCGAAAAATCTAATTATGAAAAACACTTTTACAAGTACAATGGGCTAATAGTGTTTTAAACATACATTTATGCGAAATATTTTTAAATGTAACAAACAATTGTCCACAGTGCTGTAGAAGATTTTATCAATCGGGATTGAGTGGGGATCCATATTTTCACAAGGGTAAGGATCAAATGCGGCTTTGTTAGAGTGCTATTTTTTTGAATTCCAATAATGCAGAGATAATTTTTTCTTCTACGAAAACAGACGTGTTGGCCACAACACTATCATGTTCTCTTCTCATTGTAATATTGTATTAGCGATTTGCTCTAAGTTAGAACTTAACATTTATTGTTGATATATCTCTATTATTTACAAATTCAAATTAATGATATTGATCACTCACAATGGTTTTATCTAGTAATGTAATCATATTGTTTAAACATTGAATTTTAGTTTCTTTAAGTTATTTTTTTAGTTTATGTGTATATTTTAAGTATTTAAATTTTTTGTCGTCTCCAAAATTTGGGTTTTTTTTCTGTCCTATAAACCTCATTTGTTCCTCCCCAAAATTTGATTTTTTTTGGCTATTGGGGAAGCCTTGCCTTGTTGTCAGTCTTACACAACTATGCCTCAAAACACCTTGGAAATTTTGTTGAAAATCCAATAAAACATATATTTCTCTACCGTGGTTGCCATATTTTTGAGAAGACACTTGTCAATAGGAGCCCTTGTTCTTTTTTCTCATCGATATCAACTAAATCAATATTGATCACGAAGAGGAGAGTGTTTTAGGGTTTTCATCTACCCAAAATGCATTCTTAATATCTGGTTTAAAATGACTAATGAAACTGGAGCATCCCTATTTGTTTTAGCTCCCATTTTTTCCCCCATTGTCTTGTAAAGTCACAATAGACTGAACTAGAGAAATTGAAACACATAAATATTAACACAATTGTATTGATGTGGGTCTTGTGCACACCTCCAAATTTAACGAGGTAATCTCTAACATTTTAGGATCTCAATGGAGGTAAACTCCACCCCATGTCACGAGTTGGAGGTATGGTTAAACAACCTAGTGGTGGAATACCAGATTGAACATGCATGTTGTTAACCGGGTGTGCTTATAGTGAAATGAATCCTAATAAAGAAATTAAAACCTAGTTGGGTTGGATGGATGGATGGACACTATTCTAAAGTGGGTAGATCTCAATCAAATAAACTTCAAAAAGAAGGAAGGGTAGAGCATAAAAGAAGGCTCTATTGTCTCAAGGGATCACCTCCTGCGCTAGTTTCTTTGTGAACAAGTGTTTCCATAACAAATATTTGCTGCTGGTCGCTACTGTACACTCATAGACAAACATAGTTAGGCAATCTGGGATGAAGTGGTATAGGAAACTTAAGGATCTCAACTGAAGGTTGCTCCTTTTAGAGTAGCTATTGTACACCCTTACTTAGGGGATTACAACTCGGACCAGAAATGTATATAGGGTAGCTATGGCTCACACCTAGAAGACCATATCAAAGGGGAACACTCCTACACACTTAGAGAATTAAGACAATCAACCAATTGCTTAAAATCAATAACACATGCTGTATTCAATAATTGTTGCACATCTAAAATCAACATATATCAATGATAACAAAATGAATTCCCCGTATCTATTGCACACTTAGAATTACTAAATTAAAACAATAAAAGGAAATAAGACTTTAATTACATAGAAATGAAAGGAAAATACATCCACATAGTTACATGACAATCGAATCAACTTCTTCCTATCTTGATAAAAAATCAAACCTTTAAAATGAGAGATTTACATGCATAAATAAACTTAGGGAGGGGTTGCTTCATCCTCCAAGTTCCTGCATAACTCAAAGTTACATCTAGTAATTCGAACCTCAGTTCTAATATTAATTGCAAAACTGCATGTACAATTACAATTAATTGCAACTGTGTCAAAAGAAGTTTCCCTGTATGATGCCATGCAACGTGTGCATGCTTAGAAATTGCCCAGGCTAACTATTACATGTACACATCAAGTGTAAGTAAACTATAATTACATTGATTAATCATATATGCAAGATTACATTCTAAATTAGCCTTCAATAATTAAGGCTGATTTACACTCGGTGATTGCATGGCTATACTTGTAGTCGTGGGGGGTACTGAGATGGTTGGCGGCACTGAGCTGGTAGATGAAGTCTTAGCTTTCTTCTTGGCCTCCAATTCCTAATAATACTTAAAGCCGACATCATGTTGATATCTTATGATGTCCATGTTCAAAAGTGAGGGCTTATGTACCCTACTTGTTTGATCCATCAAACGTGCATGCTTAGTTTTAGTGCTCCTGAATTTGATTCGAAAGATCTCCACTTCTGTGACCTTTCATGCAAAATTTAATTCAACCTCAATCTCCTTTAATGCTAATCCTTGAAGATTTTGCTTGAAGTTGGCTGAGACTTGTTGGAGAAGCAGGTCAAACTTGACTCTACTTATTAGTTTCCCTGTAGAGTCCCTTGCCTGTGAAAGTTTCAACTCCATAATTTGTAAGATAAGGTTTTCATGTTATGAATACTTAGGCATTATTGCTTCTGTCGCTGTTACCCATTCTCTCACTTCTTGTGTTCGACTGACAACCAGGTTGAGGGCATTTAAAGTCTTCAATGGTGTCATTAAATTCAGATGGCTATATGCCTTATTTGTTGTGTAGAGAATAATAAATTTTAATTTATTCTCATCTTTATTTAAAGAATTAAACAATTTAGTTGCTTCAATGATTAGAGGGGCTATTTAGGCCCTCATTGAAGAAATGACATCCAAAATGTTGTATGGCCGTGAAGTTGCACTTTGTACATCAGTTTCAATCTGCATGGGAACATGGACGGTTTGTTGTTCCCTGCCCTGCTCTAATTCCTGCTCAAGCTCTTTCCTTACTCGTTTTGTCCCTTCATGGAACTTGAGCAAAGCATCCTTTTGTGTTTCAATATAGGATCTGAAATCCTCATTATAAGGAGACTGCCCCAGTCTCTTGTTCTTCCTCTTTGAAAGAGAGAAAACATCTTGTCTTTCTTCTAGGATCATATCTTTTCCAACATTGTCTCCAATCTTTCTTTTCTTCATTCTCTAGATACTCCCTGTGGATTTGTCAAAAATTGAGCTTCTTGTGGGCAGCTTAGTGATTGTGATGTTTGGCCTTTGAGAGGCTTGAGATTCTAAATTTGCTGCCCATTGTGGGATTACCAATTCAGTTGAGTCAGTTGGTTCCCCTAGGGCTTTGTATTCTGGGCAGTAGTTCTCCATTATAAGTGGGATTACTGTCTTCATTGCCATGGGTAATGTCTGAGAAGGTTCGCCCTGTTCCATTGATGATTGGGAGGGTCTATTGATTGAAAAATCTATGGCAACCCATCCACCTTAGGGTGAAACCTGATATGTACATCCATGATTGAAGTTGAGGGCTCCTCGTATATGATTTTCAAAAGTTCCTCACCTAATCCAACCATCTGTGCCCTCTCTAGGCCCTGTGCATCACTATTGGCATTAAGAAAAAGGAAGTGATGGTCATAAGGCTCATGTTAGTATGGAATACCAAGGCCTTGAATATGCTTTTGAATTCTATTATGAAGGTCCCACTCTCAATATGGCACGCTGGCTAATGAGTAGTATTATCTGAATTTGCCAACATCTCCAAAGTGTTTCCGGTTGATGTAGCACATCCTACCAATCATTAGATGGGAACCATGGAATGCACTCTTCTTTTTCTTCAAATCTTCTTCTATTACCCACCATAGGGAGTCGTAGGGGTGTAACTTTGTGGCCAACAACCATGATCATGGTGTAGTCCAGATATAACCAGTAGTCCCCCCCAGGCATCAATGTGTCAACTATGCTCTTAGATATTCTAGGCAGTGGAGACTCATGAATAACCCTCCAAACTTGAGGGTACACGTCATCTACAATTTGGGCTATGTTTCTGGTATAGATGCATATATGCATGAAAGAGTACGAGTTAGATATATGGTTCTTGATGAAATCTGGAGTTGGGCCCTAGAGTGACTCATTGTGCATTATACTATGCCCATCACAACATCTAGGAGGTATGACATCATATAAAAGTGGCCTCGCAAAGACATCTTGTTCTTGCGGAAAACTTGCTCTTGTAACTTGATGCTCTATAAAATGTTAGCTTTGAGGTCATTAGTAAATCCAGTAGTGAAACCCTTTCAAGGTGACTGAATTCAATGCTTGGTAGCCATATTACTGGCTCAGAAGGGCCATCCCAATGCAGACTCCCATCCAAAACTTAGTTATAGGTAGTGACTGCTTCTCTTTGAGGACGACAATATCTTCAGGAATGATCCATTTGCTTAATATTTTGTCAATTGAATTGTTTTTTCCATGTAACCACTCTGTGTAAATCGTATGTTGCATCTGCAATAGGCATGGATAAATACCTTTGGAATGTGTCTCCTGAGATGCAGGTGACAACGACTCCATGTTCTAGGTGATGTAGGAAAGTTCCCCCAGTCACCTTGCCAACAAAGAACAGGTCTTGCAAGAGGTCTATGCATGGCATAACCTCGGGCTTGGTCACTGTGAAATGTTATCCTTGTTGCTTGAGAGGGAGTAGGTCCACAACCAATTGCCTTTGAGCTGGTGTCAAGTTCTCTTCACAAGTATGTGTGTTCATCTAGTGAATTACGTCCCATAATGTCAACTAATTGGGATACTCATCATTAAATACTAGAGTTAAAGATGGTGTTTCTGTATTTGGTTGAGTCCTTGATTGAGAATCCGGCCAGTGGCAAGGCTCCTCTAAATGTCTTAGTTGAAGAGGCCATAGTCAATTCACCAAGCTGAGAGAGTTCTGGTTCTTCAATTTAGTGGCTTGGCTCTTTTGTATGCACTCCACAATTTAACGCGGGTAACTAAGGCTTGTTCTCAAGGAAGCAAGTGAGCTCGAAGTTCTTTGTGATCAATGAGCATGATGTTTACTTCCAATTGATATAGCTTTTTAGTATTCAATTCCAGTTCGTGAGCTATTAATGTCCAACATCTCTAATTTTATTTAATTCATTCAATTTAAACTTTGCCACTTCATTTTGGCAGGTATGCCACATAGTCACTGCAAACATTTGGAAGAATGCCACGTCATTGTCTTTTACTAGGTGTCATCCCATCGCTCTTTTCGCTTTAATTTAGCTATGCCATGAAGGCTTTCGGTAGTCGAGAGTTAGATGTGGTGTTAAAACATATTTAACCTGAATTGTTTTGAAGCAAACATATCTTCGGAACAAAAGTTTCGAAGACCTATGGTGGGCATCCTTTTGCAAAGACTACGAGGGTTGTTTTTTCCGAAGGTCAAGTTTCGAAACAAAAGTTCCTGAACACTTTCACCGAACACTAAACGCTGGAGAGACCTTCTGAACCAAAAGTTTCGAAGACCATATTTCGAAGGATTTTTTCAATTAGTTTCGTCGAAGATCAAATTTCAAAGAGTAAATCTCAGAGATCAAACGTCGAGGACCAAATACCGAACATTTTTGCCAAAATGCAAACGTTCTAAACAAAAATTCTGAAGAGTAAACTTGCGACGAACATGAATGTCGAAGACTTTCATACATGGCAAATAAAGTTATGAGGACCTAACCCATGAACAAAAGTTTTGAAGAACATTTTTTGCTATGGTTTATTTAGGTGCAAAGGATAGAAGAATGTCGAAAATTGACTTCCAAATAAAAGTTCTGAAGACCAACTTTTGCGAACCTAGATACTTTACAAATTTTACATGCTTTGAAATCCTGTGTACACACCAAACTTTTTAAGAGCATTAATAGGTTAGTCCAAATAAATAAAACATGTTCATTTGTGTTTACTGAATATCGAAGTTAGGTGTAACATATAAATCTATTATGAAAGAATATTTTCAAAATAGGCCTAGACCTTTTGGAATATAGTGGGTCCCTATTCGAAAAAAGAATGGGGATATGTTGAGTACAATAAATGACGACTTATAGGGGGAATACTTTTGAGTATTCGAGAATCCAAAACCTTTGGTTAACAATTTCAAATCAAACATGAACCATTTCATAAGAGAATAATTGAATCAAAGACATAAAAGAGACTCCCAACAACAACATACAACATACAACATACTTGCCTTACACATAACCTGGATCTATGTGTGAGAAAGTGATTTCCTTTTACCCTTGTAAGGATTTTAGCAAAAACTTGAGGTTGTTAAGCATGGGATATACTGAGAGGGGGGGGGGTGAATTAGTATATCATATATCTTATTTTTCCTTTAATCAAATTCCACTTTAATATACATTCAAGATATGCAATAAAACTGAAATAATAAACACCACACAAGATAGAGAGACACCAGATTTAACGTGGAAACCCAATGTGGGAAAAACCATGGAGAACAATCTCAAGTATATGAATGAGCACCAACTCAAAACACAATATTCGCAAGCACAAAATTGCAGGAGTACCAACCCCTTTGCTAAGCACCAACACAACAACTATTCGTGAGCATCAACCTACAGGAGCACCAACACAACAACAATTCGTGAGCACCAACACAACAATTCGTGAGCACCAACCCATAGGAGCACCAACCCCTTTGTTGAGCACCAACACAGTAACAATTCGTGAGCACCAACCCCTTTGCTGAGCACCAACACAACAATAATTCATGAGCATCAACCCACAAGAGCACCAACCCCTTTGTGTATACCACACAACTATCTCTCAATGTTGCTATCTCAACAAATTATAGTTCATTACAATATCTCTTTCCTCTCTCACCTTTGCTCTTCTAAGCTAGATATAACAAATACAAATTATACTCATCTCTCTCATTGCTCTTCTAAGCTAGATATAACAAATACAAATCATACTCATCTCTCTCATTGCTCTTCTAAGCTAGATATTACTAATCTCAAATCAAACTCTATCTCACACATTACAAATGGCTTCTCAAGCCTTTATTTATAGCTTTCCAAATGACCTTTGGCCTTCCCCCTTTGTGACTCTTCAATCCTCATAGAAAATGATGCCAAACTTGCATGACCCTTTGTATCCTTGCATTTGAAAAGTCATGTGGTGACCCTTCATAAGCAAAAGCATCATTTCCTCTTTTGCCCTTATCTTGGTGACTTTTTGTATTCCTCAAAGTGTCCCTTCATGAGAAATTGCGCCCTTCCTCTTTTGTCTTCACTTGGTGACTCTTAAAATTCTCCAAGATGACTTTTCATGGAAAAATGCATCCCATTCTTCTTTTGTCTTTACCCTGTGACTCTTTGACTTCTCCATGGGCCCTTCTTTTGTCTTATATGCAGCCAAAAATATATTTGTTAATATTAAATAAATATTAACACACATTAGCCAAGATATAACTATTACAAACATCATTAAATGCAATGGGGCCTTTATCACCAATAATGTTAGACCTTTGACATCAATGACAATATTTCCAATAGAGGTAATTGTAGATTTCATTATGGTTTCTTTGAAAACATATTTAGAACTAGGGAAGCTTAGGCATTGCTCTGCTGCCAGTCAGACGTTCATAGCTCTGACAAAGATGCTTTTGATTTTTTTTCCTTCTTGTATTCTTGCATGATGCATGATACATTGATCTTATTTTATCATTTGAGCCGTTGATCACCTTTAGATTTTCTTTATGTTTGATTGATCACTCTTTTATGATGCATTGGTCCTTATTTTGCTACTTTTTTTTTAATAGAATATGGTTGGAAGAGGGAGAGTAGAAATCATAGTGCGCTGATATATAAGGGAATAATTTTCCTAAATTATCCCTACCAGCTATAGCCTATCAATGGTTATTTCCTTAAACAAGTATTAACATGAAAGGTGCTTTTGATCAAGTAAAAATGATTTTTTTTTTTACATTTGCATGTAGTAATGGAACAACTTTTATATGCCTGATATAAACATTCAATGGTAGCATGACCATGATTAATTTTATAGTGTATTCCTGAACTCTATAAATCTTGAACACAAGGGTGTAAAACCTACAAGCAAAACAATTTGTGTGCTTTGTATTATGTCCTTCCCACATTAATTCTTCTTTTTTGGACCTTTCCACAGATTAAACTTTTAGCTTTTGAACATGTATAGGAAGTCCAATGGATTTGATATTTGCTTGAGTATACTAGGGGAAGTCAATCAGATTGTCATGACACAAAAGACATCTAATCTAGAAAACAAGGAATTAAACTAAGGAAAGTAAAACATTGAAAACAAGAAACATTAACCTAGAAAGTAGGGAGGCTAACTATGAAAGTAGAGAAGCTAACTATGAAAGCAATAAATGTACTCTACTCCTACCTCTACCACAACACTTATTATTCAGGAACATCTCCAGATGGTACAACCATGAAGTAGTGCTTCAAATATTGCGCATTGATCGTATATGTTAATTCGTTGCCTTGTAGGTCCTTCAGATGGAAAGCATTATTACCCAGTATCTATGAAGTCTAGTAAGGTCCGTCCAATCCATAGTTGGATAAACTTGTCTTCTTGTCATTTCTTTTCAAGGGCTTTATCCCATAAAAGCACTAGGTCAGATATTCCGAATGTTTTGAATTTCGCTTTTTTGTCAAACCACCTTTTAATAATGTCTTGATGTTTACTAAAATTCTACCAGGCTTCAGTCCTTGAATCTTCCATCTCTATTATGTCTAATAATCGAGACTCCATTTTTTTACTAGGTTTCACGTATTCTTTCATAAATTGATATGTTAACAATTTAGCATGATTGGAAAAACTGGTTGTTGTCTATATACCAGCGAGTAAGGTATTTGAGGGCTTGTTTGTATCTTGTTTGATCAACCCATAATGCATATTTTAGTAGATTATGTTAATCTCTAGGTTTATCTGCTGCTGGGTTTTTAATGGCATAATCAGATTTTCATTTGTTGATTCAACCAATCCATTTCTTTGTGGGTAATGGTTGTGTAATGCCCAAAAAACACATGCTAATAAATCTTGTAAAGGAGCTAATAATTTTTATTTATTAACTACAGTTTAAAAGGTGATAAGTTAAATAGGGTTATTTATCCACTATAGTTTCACTACGTATCAAATATTGAAGTTATTTATTTTTCTTCTAATAACTTTAGTTTAATAATTCTATAAAACTTGTTTTAATATGCAAATTATTATTTAAATGAGATATTGTTAGGATTGTGGAGCTAAAAGCTTCACTGATGCAAACAGGAGAGGAGGTTGCTGAAGGTTGCTGAGTTGCAGAAGAAGTTGGGGTCGGTCTGATCAGCCGACGTCGGCGGGATAGCAGAGAGAAGCAACCGACGTTGGTCATATATCGGCCGACGTCGGTCACCTCCAGGCGGACAGGGACCGGCGTCGGTCGCCTGTGTGGTTCGACTGCGAGCTATTTACGGGCAGTTAGCTAACGAACCAAGAGTTTGCATGATGAGTGCTAATTTTAGACTCATAGCTGCGGATCTAATTATTGTAATTAGATGTCTAGTCATTGTTTGGATGAGATCTATATAATAGACTCATGGTTGTATTGTAAAAGTGTGCTAGGGAGTAAGAGAGCATAATTATAAGCTCCTTCTGTGTGTGAGGTAGAGCTATGATGGGTTCCTCCTAGTGCCACAGTACCAGGTGTGTTGGTGCTGGATTGGAGAGCCAGCTGGGTTCTTCAATAAGTAAGATCGTTGATCTGCAGGTGTATGTGTGTGCAAGGTCGAGGTTCACAGGTGATTGGAACCATTGCTTGATTTGCAGGTGTGCAAGGTCATACAGACAGCAACACAACAGAGAGCAGTATCAGGCATGATCTACTTGGAGTACAGGCGTGTAATCGGATAGAGCAAGAGGAAGGCAAGGGAGTTCCTTCCATAAGTATGGTCTGTTGAATTGCAGGTTGTTGCAGATTCATGGGAGATCTACTTGAAGTACCTTGAGTACTTGTGGAGCACGTGGAGTGCTTGTGGAGTGCGTGGAGCACTTGTGGTGTGCGTGGAGCACGGGAGGTGAACACCAACTCTGTATTTGAGTTGGGTGTTGGGACCTGTGAGAGGGAGAGCTTTGGGGAGAAGAATTACTGTTCACTTGAGGCGTGGGAAACCTCTGTAAGGTGGTGGAGAAGAAGTGGCATCTTCTTTATTGTATTCTTTTCTGTATAAAGTGTTAATACAATTTGGTATTGTCTCTCATATGCTGTGTTATTCTGAATTCTAGTTACTTGGTGATCTGGTTAATTTCCGCATATTAAGTTGCTTGGTATTAGTAATCAAATTGTGTGCTTCCGGTGTACACCCTCTCCCAACAATTGGTATCAGAGCATGTTTGTTGCTCTAGATTCCCAACAGATATTACATGTTATTCTTTTGAGAGTGCAAGAGGGAAAGAGTTTATTTTAGAATGATGTCTACAAAATTTAATAACTAAACTATTTAATTTAAAAGACAAAATAAATAAAAAGTCAAAAGGGTTCCCACTTGCAAGTGATGAAACAAGTTCCCACCCTAAGACCAAATCTTCCTACACCCTTGGATTTAGGGCTTCAACAAGGTTGCCCTAAGTTTTCTTTATGACAAGATAAAAGTGAAATTTCAAAACAATATTCTTATTTCTTTATTTCATTTGCAGGTTGAAGTCTTGGATGGAAAAACTTAAGGAGAGAAGGTTCAATGTTGGAGTTCAATCCTTTGTGTATATACTTATATATATACCACATGCATTTTCTTTTATTTTTCTTTTCTAAGTTTATTTATCCTTAAATTTGGAATTTACATTCCTCAAAAAAAAGTTATAAACTCTCAAAACCTTCTTTTATAAAATTTGAATATTTTATTTTCCTTTCTTTTTAAATATAATTTTTTTATTATATATATATAATTTTTATTTAATTAATTTATTATATATATTATTATTTTTGGTTTGGGGTCGGCGACCGGCTCTGCAGGCCTTGACCCTCCACGATTGGGTTGTGGCTACCATGGCCACCACCCACACACAAGTGTAAGGGGTGGGGGTTGGCCGGAACCCCCCTTCCTCCTTCCTACAATGGAGGAGGGTGGAAGGGGGGCGAGGGTGGCATTGGGGTCAACTCAACAACCCCTCAACCCCCCCTCCCCCCATTGTTATATAATTTAGGTTTTTTTTTTTTTTTTTTTGGTGTTCAATTTAATTTTTTTTTATTTAATTTAATTTTTTTGTTTTTAATAAAAAATGCCACGATTTCATTTTTTACTTTCTTATTTCTTTATTATATAATTAGTTTTAACTTGGTTTATGTTTTTTAATAATCTTTCATAACTTTTTATTTTTTTAAATTTTTATTAAATTATATTCCCTGCAAATAAATTATTATATATGTATATTTATTTTATTATATATATAGTTTTGCTTTGTCTTATTTATTATTTTTGTTAATTTATGAATATCCTTATTTTTGTATTATTATTTTTATTTATTTATTTTACTTCCATTCTCTCTCTCTCTTCATATATATAAATATTTTTTTTACTTTTAATTCATATATATATGGTTAGCTAACTATATTTATATATTTGGTTAGCTAACTATATTGTATAAATATACATATACATATACTTTTCAAAATAAAAATCTAATTAATTTAATTTTAAATATAAACAAAATGATACTAATAATTTTTTTTTTTGGTTAAATACTTTTATAAACTAATCAACACTTATATTTTCAAAAATTTAAATAAACAATTTTCAACATCATAAAATGAACACAAATACAAATTAAAATAAACAATTTTCAACATAATAAAATGAACACATTATCATTTCCTTGTCATATGAATGAATTTATAATATCAATTTTACATTCAGATTTGAATTTTCAACTAAAAAAAAGGGAGAGTAAAAAGAGAAGTAATTTTGCTTAGTGTCAGAATCAAATGCAACAATATGATCAACATAGTCAACATATGCATTTCTAAAATAAATTGAAATCACATTTCATTCACAATATTTACTTGCATATCATATCAAGACTCTTTTGCCTTTTATATCACATTTTATTCACAATATTTACTTGCATATCATATCAAGACACTTTTGCCTTTTATATGAACAATTTAAGAAAGAAAAGGATAAATAAACATACATTTTCTCATATCTATATTTTCAACAAGTAACCTTTTACATATTGACAAAGATAATTTAAAAGGAAGATGATGTAGAAACCTTCTAACAAACATTTATTCAAAAAAAGATTCCAAACATTCCCAACACGATATAAAAGGGATAAAACCTTAAGTCCACATGGTTAAGATCACTATCTCATTACAATCCATTTACAAGAGACTATAAAAGAGATGTAAGGCTATAAGTTTTAATTTAAACTTCATCAAAATATTATCCCTCAAATAATGATTTATAATAGAGAATAATTTATTCAATCAATATGAAAGACTTGAGATGCCAAAAGAATATATGAGAGCAATTGTCATGCTACAACATTAAACTTCAAGTTCCAAGAAAGAAAAACTTATAGACAAATAGTCAAACTCCAATGACATCTTAGGAAAACTCTAAATTAAGCTAAAGTAAGGTGCTTAACCACCCACCCAATATGCACCATCACATGCAAATCGCACCAAGTAAGGTTCATGCATAGCCTCTCCCAAGCCCAAGGGAAAGAGGCGTGTCTCAACACATATGCACAAATTTTTTTTTTGAGAGAGCAATGGTTATATGTGCCAATAACTAAGAAAATGAGATAACAAAAAATTCACAATGGAAACAAAAAGAACAAGAAAGTTACAAAGGCTTCACTAAAGGGAAGAGAAGAGGGCACTTATTTTCTGTGTCACTTAAGTTCATTAATGAACACAATGCTTCTAAAGCCAAATAAAAGAGTGCTTATCAAGCAATACTTTTCCTCCTTAGACCTGTCAAAATACATCATGTCTCCTTAAACCTCCCAAACCCCTCTTTAGACCTCCCATATTTTATAAAGGAGAGTGGATTTTCAACTTTATTAAATGCTCCACTTTTTATAAGCAAGTTCATGCCATTAAGGTTAGAGTGGGTTGGTCAAATAAGCCACAAGCAAGAGTTCCACTCTTTCATTCCCAAATACAAGTAGTTGTGCTGACCCCACATGGGTGGCATATGGGTGCCCCCAAATCCTACACTCAACATTCACACAACAACAAGAGAAGAAAACAATAAGAAAGAGAAATCATGGCAACAATAAAAAATAAAAAAGTTTAAAAGGAATCCTTAAAATAAGGCTTTAAATCAAGTTAAAATATTTGTTCATTTAACTGTAAATGAGATTCATTCAAGAGAATACAAGAGAAGAGAGAGCATTCAAACATATAAAGTAGTAAACAAAAGACCCACCTTAACCAAATGCACCACTTGACAATCTTCCAAAAGCCTTTCTCCAAGCCCCCAACCTCTCCAACAATCTCAAATGCATAAATCCAAAAAGATCAAAAGGTCCTTAAAAGGAAGAGACAACAAAAACAATGACCAATAGGAGGGTGACACATGGCCATCCTCATTCTAAGGATGTGACCTTCCTACATAAATTTCTCTTACAAACTTTATAAATATCTTTACATACTTACATGTGTGTTTTTTCCACTTAAATACACAACACAACTTTTTTTTGTACAAAAAGAGAGGGTTGCATGTTGAAGTTAAATCGAGACCATAAAAGAAGGCCTTTCTATGACCAAAAAGTGGTCAAAGATCCTTAAAAAACCCACCTACCAAAAGGGTATAGGTATGGGTCTAAAAGGACTACTAAGAGAAGCTTTTCTTGTCAAATACTCAAGCTAAAATTGGTTGAAAAGACAAATATAAGATTCAACACATAGATTGGGTTTGTGGGTCAACCCAACCCCTTAACAAGGTTAAATAACCTCATCGAGGGTTAATATAGGTTTAGGGTGATTAAATTAAAAGAGAGGTTCAGGTCAAAACATTAAAATTTAAAAAAATAATACAATTAACAATTTGTAAAGAAAGAAGGGCATAAGATTAAAGGTTTAGGGTGAATTTAGGTGGGCATATGTTCCGTCAAGGCATGTCTCAGTCTCTCGTAATCTTGCCTTTGACCCCTTGTAACCTGCACACTCAATACAAACATCAAATACATCTATGGAAAAATAATTCATATCTAAGATTATATATATATATATATATATATATATATATATATATATATATATATATATATATATATATATATATATATATATATATATAATTGTCATTACAAAAACTTCACAAGACAATCATATATCTTAGTTGGTTCAATATAATCAATGGTAATATCATAAAACATAACATCATATATATATATAATTGTCATTACAAAAACTTCACAAGACAATCATATATCTTAGTTCAATATAATCAATTGTAACTTCATAAAACAAAACATCATGCTATTCAAACCGATATCTTGATAACAAAATATTATCTATTCATAAATAACCATGCATACAAATAAAATCTACCAAACGGGGTAATTAAGGTATATGAAGTCAACAAAATATAAAATGTGGGCACCTCGTGCCTTCAAATAGTATAACATATATCCATCAAGTTCACAAAATATGTAACAAAATATATGATAGGGAGGGACATTAAAATGGGGTCTCACATCCCCCTCCCCTAAAAGTAGACTTCCTCCTGTAATTCACTAGAATAGATGCGCATATCGAACTTGTAAGGGTGCCACATCCTCCCAAATAGCTGTTGATTCATCATATCTGTCCCATTGAACCTCGAATTGGTTCAGCTCGTGGCCTCAAAGGCCCAGCATCTTGCCAGCTAGAATACGTATGGGCTCCAAGATTAGCGGTCCGTCTCCCTCGACTTGCAACACTGTCCAATCTAAAATATGAGAAATATCTGGAACATATCTCCTCAAAAGTGAAACATGAAAAACATTGTGGGCTCGAGATAGGTTGGGTGGCGAGGCTAAGCCGTAGGAAATTGGTCCTACTTTCTCCAAGATCTCAAAGGGACCCACAAAACAGGGTGTGAGCTTAGAGCCTTTTCCATAGTAGATCGGGCTCTTATCTAGTTGCACTCGTAAAAAGACCTTGTCCCCAACTGTGAAATGCCGATCTGTCTTCTTTGCATCAACATACTTCTTCTGTCTATCTTCTGCCTCCTATAAGCGTTGTCAAATGAGGACTACCTGCTGCTCCATGCCCTGTAGCATAGCCAATCCAATCACAACCCTATTCTCAAGTTTATCCCATCTCAGAGGAATCTTGCATGGTATACCATAAAGAGCCTCATATGGAGCCATATTAAGGGAACTATGATAACTATTATTGTAGGCAAACTCAATCAAGTATAAATAGTCCTCCTAACGTGATTGTTGATCTATAACATATATGCGTAACATGTCCTTTAACCCCTGGTTGAGCAGCTCTGTTTGCCCGTCTATCTTTGGTTGATATGATGTGGTAAAGTTGAGTTGAGTGCCCAATGCCCTCTGAAGGGTAGTCCATTACTTAGAAGTATACACATGGTCTCTATTTGAAATAATCTTTTGTGAAATCCATGTTATCAAACAATGTCATCCAAGCAGACCCTTGCCACAAGTGCGTCTTTGTTAGAGAGAAATGGACCACCTTGGTCAACTTATCCACTGTCACCATTATTGCGTTATGGCAATAGGAAGAGAAAGGTAGACCAACAATAAAATCCATATAAATGGTGTCCCATTTACACTATGGTATTTCACGAGGATACAAAACCCTGTCGGGTGTTGATGTTCAGCCTTAACCTACTGAGACTCAAAACATCGTGCTACAAACTCTACAATTTCATGTCGCATTCCAAGCCAATGATAAAATTGTCTTAGCTCTGAATGCATCTTATTAACCCCAGGGTGTGCTGAATAAGGGGCTCGATGAGCCTCTGACAAAATCAAGTCTTGTAGACCCCTAACAATGGGCACATAAATGCACTCTCTATGTCTCAAAAGACCATCTGACTCTAAGGATTAACCCACAGACTTGCCCTTTAGGGCCCTTTGTGACTCTAACATTTGGAAAATCTCTTGGTAAAGACTAACCCTAGGCAACTGCTGAAGAATTCGGCCTCTTAGATCAATGCAAAAGGTCAAAGCTGCAAGCCCATATCGTGTGCTATCTAATGCATTTTTGATAATCATGATCACAATCTCATGTCGCCTCCTACTCAAGGCATCTGCTACAACATTCTCCTTCCCTTTGATATACTGAATATCAAAGTGGTACTCACAAAGAAACTTCATCCAATGTTGTTGACAAGCATCGAGATTACACTGAGTGAAGATGTGCTGAAGACTCAAGTGGTCTATCCTTAAGACAAATTGACTGCCAAGGATGAAATGCCACAATCTGAGAAGTGCATGAACCACTGTTGCTAACTCGAGGTCATCAGTGGGGTAATTCAACTCATAATCCTTGAGTTTTCAATACTCAAAGGCAATGACATGATTGTCCTACATGAGAATGAACTCCCAATCCTAATTTGGAGGCATCGATACACATCAAGAATTCAACCTCTAGATCATGTATTGCTAAGATCGATGCACTAGTTAGATGTTCCTTCAATGTCTGAAAGAACAACTTACACTTTTCTAACCAAATAAACTTCTTCCCTTTTTGTTGAAGGGAACTGATGGGGTGTGTTATTCGAGAGAAGTCCTTGACAAAACAATGATAATAACCTGCCAACCCCATGAATTTGTGCACCTTTGTCACATTGGTGGGTACATGCCACTATAATCGTTTGGATCTTCGAGGGGTCTATTGAGATCCCCTCACTAGATATAACATGATCCAAGTACTAAACCTTTGTCTGGAAGAAGGAACACTTGTTCAAGTTCCCATATAATTTATTTTCTCGCAAAATTTGCAGTACCTGGCCTACGTGCTCCACATGTTCCTCCTCACTTTGAGAGTATATCAATATATCATCAATGAAAACCATAACAAAGTTATCTAAATAGGTTCTGAATACACCATTCATAAGGCTCATGAAGACTGTAGGTGCATTAGTCAACCCAAATGACACCACTATGAATTCATAGTGCCCATAATGTGTTTAGAAGGCAATCTTGTGAATATCTGCTTCTGTTATCCTTAATTGATGGTACCTTGAGTTAAGATCAATTTTATAGAATACCCTGGCCCATCTCATCTGGTCAAATAAATCATCAATCCTCGGGAGGGGGTAATGATTCTTGATCGTCACCTTGTTCAGTTTTCGATAATCAATGCACAAGCGAAGGGAACCATCTTTCTTCTTCACAAAGATCACGGGTGCTCCCCAAGGAGTAACACTCAGACGAATGAGACTCTTCTCCAAAAGTTCTTTCAATTGCATATTGAGCTCAAAAAGCTCAGGCGTAGTCATCCTATAGGGAGCCTTGGATATAGGTTTTTATTTAGACACAAGATCAATCCTGAAATCTATCTCCCTCGAAGAGGGTAGTCCAAGCAACACATTAGGAAACACATCTTAAAACTCTTGGAGTATAGGATGATCATCAAGTGTCACACCTGAACTCTCCTCATCATATCTATCACTAACTGTGATGGCAAACATCCCTTATGCGCACTCCACCTAAGTTGTATAGTAGAAATCACACAAAGAGATATGGGCTTCTTGATCCCTATGATAATAGCCACGTTCCCAAGGTCATCACAACACTCGATAATATTGTTACGACAATCTACCTTAGCTTAGTGGAACTCGAGCCAATCCATACCCAAAACAATATCATAAGAAGCCAAGGGTATGATAAGAAGATTGAGAGTGGTGGTGAAGACTCCCAAGTCAATAGTACAAACACTAACAAAAGAGTCTACCGTCATCCTAGCCTTAGAGGCTAACTTGACATCCCAATGCTCACTCTGCCTAGATGCCACCAACCCACAACGTTCTACAAGGGATGGCGTAATAAAAGAATCAAAAGCTCCTGAGTCAAATAACATTGATACATAAATCCCACGAATACTACCTGTAATCTCAATCACTGTAGCTTGGTGCTCTACATGTTGATTATCCACTACCACGTACATACGATGAGCACGCCCCACATCACCAACGGTCTTCTTAGATATGTTGGCCTTTTGTCGGCCATCGATAGAAGCTCTAAGTAGGCACTCTCGTGCATAATGATCTAGATTTCCACATAAGAAACATATTCCCTTAGTCTTATCCTTGCTCATCTGCACCCCTCCTGTCCACTGATAACCTGATCTTGTAGATACTGCGGGCCCTTGACGATAGGAGTGCTAAGTCCGTGCTAGCCCTGACTGTTGTCTAGCAGGTTCCCTGTCTTTGTTTTGTTCTTGACCACCCTGCCCTTTATCTCTCTGAGAATCTTATGGAGGGCAGTGGCACTACTGTTGAGGGTGTTGTTGAGAGTGATGATGTGACTGCTGAGGAGGTCTGGATGGGAACTGAGAGTACCTATGACCACCGCTAGGTGGGGGATAGGTGCCTCGTGATCTAAAGTCTCGATGTACTCAAAGCTTGCCCCACAAGTGATCTCTAACCTCCTATTGCTTCCCTCTATTTTCCTCTGCCAAATATGCTTTCTCCACAACAACCTCAAGGGTCGGAGGAGAGAAGATAAATTGCTTCAGCTATATCTACAATCATTCCCTTGATGAACCAACTGACTTGGAGTTTCTCATCCTGAAGAAACCCCACATACTGAAGCAAGTCTAGGAATTGGCTCTCATACTGAGGCACAATACCAGTGCCCTGTCGGAGGTTGTGGAACTCAATCGTCTTATTTGTGAAGTGTTCTAATAGGTATCAAGTATGAAACTAATCCTCTAAAAGCTCCTAGGTAACAAACTCTCGAGCCAAACGAATATTTCGCTCCTCATTCCTCCACCAAATGCTCGTTGAATCTCTGAGGAGGATATGAAATCGAGCCTTGATATTAGTCTCATAGGCCTACAAACCGAAACAACTGTTTAGACTCAAAAGTGAGGCCTTTGTAGTAAAACCATCTCCCCCTCCATGAGAGGTGGGTCCCTGAAGTCTCAACAAGTCTTGCATGATTACTCCTGGGTCACTCATGGGTGGCCAATGCTCCTCATGCCTCTCCTTGTGTGGTGAAGGAACTCTCTCTGCCCGTTGTTGTGATGGAATACGTGACTTGTCTAGGTTGAGAGGCCTTATATGATGGGGGTGGGGAGTGTCTCTACGACTCCTCCTGAACCGTGGGTAATCTCCCCTGATATATCCCCATCATCTGTTGTAGGGCCTAAAGAATTTGAGGTCCATGGTCTACTGGAGGGGGTGGTGGTGGTTCAGGGGGTGGCGACCCTACATCCTCTACATGAACCACACGTTTTCCCTTCCACTACGTCATTCTCCATAAAGATAAAACGAGCATTAGGATGTTGCGAAAGGAAGAATTTAATAAAATATCTACCCAAAGTTCCTGGTGTTGAACGCAGGCTCTGGTACCATAATGTAATGCCCAAAAAATACATGCAAATAAATCTCGTAAAAGGAGCCAATAATTTTTATTTATTTATTTTAATATATTAACTATAGTTTAAATGCTGATAGGTTAAATATGGTTATTTATCCACTATAGTTTCAATACGTATCAAATTTTAAAGTTAATTTTTTTCTAATTACTTTAGTGTAATAATGCTATAAGACTTGTTTTAATAGGTCAAATTATTATTCAAATGAGATATTAAATGTTATTCTTTTGAGAGTGTGGGAGGGAAAGAGTTTATTTTAAAAGGGTGTCTAAAAAATATAATAAATAAGCTATTTAATTTAAAAGACAAAATTAAAAAAAGTCAAAAGGTTTCCCACTTACAAGTGATGGAACCAATCCCCACCCTAAGATCAAATCTTCCTACACCCTTGGATTTAGGTCTTCAAAAAGGTTTCCCTAAGTTTTCTTTATGACAAGATAAAAGTGAAATTTGAAAACAATATTCTTATTTCTTCTTTGTTTCATTTGCAGGTTGAAGTCTTGGATGGAAAAATTCAAGGAGAGAAGGTTTAATGTTGGAGTTTAATCCTTTGTGTATATACCACATGCATTTTCTTTTATTTTCTACTTTTAAGTTTATTTATTTTTAAATTTGGAATTTAAATTCCTTAAAAAAATGTATAAACTCTCAAAACCCTAGTATATATATATATATATATATATATATATATATATATATATATATATATAAAACTCGAATATTTTATTTTCCTTTCTATTTAAATATAAATTTCTTATAATAATATATTCTCTCTCTCTCTCTCTATATATATATATATTGAAAAACAAAGGATATTAATATCCCTAAAAAATTAAGAATTAATCGAAAGTTGAGGAAAATATTACAATGAAGGACATAAATAGAAGAAAGTAACACAAGCGCTGAAGAATTGTGTTATAAATAGAGCACTATATGTATATCCTTTCATATATGCTTATCTAGCCAATTTCTCAAACATTACCATAATGAACATGTGCTCTTTACATGATTCTCCATTGAGTATAACATATCAGTTATTGTTAATAAGTTTCAAGTCATGATCAATCAACCATAACAAATGTGTCAGTCTAGATAAATATAACATTATAAAAGGATTAGTGTAATGCACTGATAATTGCTTATGGATATGAGGACCATGCTTGTGTGAGTGAAGGAAATGATTGTTGATTATGATTATGATGATATATAAGATTAGTATGCTAGTGATATATTTTTGTACAATGATAGTGAAGAAGTTGATCAAACTAATTTTGTAATTCAAGAAAGTAAATCTCCTTCCCTTTCCTTGGATCCTTCCACTAATCATAAAGTGTAACAAGAAGAAAGTATAAATGATTTAAATAACACCCTTCTTGACATTACTATGCTTCCAATTAATAAAGACAATACAATAAAGAAATAAATATATGATATACATGTTGATTCTCATGGTGTTATACCTTGAAATGATGTTTTTAGTGAAATAAAACATGATACAACTTCTTCTCTATAAATGAAATTTGATGATATTCCTTTTCTAGAAATGAAATGTGATGGTATTCCTTCTCTAGAAATATATTGTGATGCTTATCCTTATATGGAGTGTAATGATGGTTCTAAACTATATAATGATGTTTTTATTAATATGGAATGTGATAAAGTTTCTAAGTAATACAATGATTAGAATCTTTGTGACAATTCTAATATTTGTGATAAATGGTGAATGAAACCAATGAATGAATCTTTCCAAACCAACATCCCTACTATTCATATATTATCCATGATGCATGCCATAGGCGAGCTTTAAAAATAAGTTGTTACTTTAACTTTATGATCTAAGTCGTGTTATGCTCATTTGGATGATGATGTCATACTAGGGCAACCTATAACGTGAAGGGTATTTGACTATCTCTGAAGATTTTTTTATGTGAAATTTTAACTTGTTTAATGGACATCGAGACCCCCATGACTACCTAACATAATTTGTAGATTATTTTAGAAAGCATTCAAATGATTTGAGATTATTATTATCATCTTTTAATAGAAGTCTAATATGTTAAGACTTGGATTAGTACTATAATCTACCCAGTGGATCTATAACTTTATTAAAAATCTAAAGGATGCTTTTTTATCTCATTTTAATAAGACTAAAGTTCGTAGATCAACATTTGAGCATCTCCAAAGCCTTCAATAGGGTCACAATGAGTTTATAGAGGATTACATTTTCAGGGTCAAAATTATATTACATTGTTTCATGTATCAACTCTTGGGTTTAGAAAAATAATGAGAGAGCACTTTACAATTCTTATCCTTCTTTTGAGAGAATTTACATGGATATATTTGCTTATGCAGTTTATTTTATACACACATATTTGATTCTGCTAGTTCTAAAAAATCAACAATGAATTTAAAGTCTTAAAAGTGAATCTTCATCTAAAAAGGAAGCTCCAAGTAAGGTAATGGATAAAAAGGAAGCCCCAAGTAAGGTAATGGATAGGAAGGAAATTCCAAATAAGGTAATTAATAATAAGGAAGCTCCAAATAAGCTAATTCATAAGACGACAACTCGCATGAGTCCTACTCCTCCAAATGTGAAATAACCAATATGATGTGATAACTTTAAGGATCAACCAAGTGCTATTTTACCAACACTCGATAAAAAAAATGATCAAATTACCTTCTAATCACATTTTACATTCAGATCTACGTAATTTAAGATATATATATATATATATATATATATATATATATATATATATATATATATATATATATATATATATATATATATATATATATATATATATATATATATATATATATATATATATATATATATTTTTTACAATATGAATGGTTCAAAGTTGTATTTTGTTGATCACTAATTCCAAAATAAGTTGAAACAATTTCACAGATCTAGACTTTATCAGATAGATCATTGGTATTTTAGGGCATATCATATGGTTTAGATGGGACAAGTTAGACAAATTGAGCATATGTCACATATTTTTGGAGCATTTTACATAATGTTGTGAATAGTTGAGGGGTTATATGACATTTTGAGACAATTTGGACAAGTCAGATTGAGCAAAATTATCAAGTTACATGGGTCTTATTGAGAGGGTTTATTAGATTGATCAGATGACATGCATCAAGTTATTATATTATTTAGATTACATGGGAGATTATTAGATTGATCAATATTGACAAAGAAATTATGGCATTCTATATCATATTGAGGTACAGGTGGATCAGATTTGTGACATGGATGTGCTAATGTAAACATATTTCTATTTTTATGATGAAGATCTATTTTACAGTGTAAGTAATTTAAGTAAAAATACATGTGCTATGGTTTATTCAGATTTTTACATATGAACCTATTTTGGGGTTCCACATTTGACATATGAAACGATTTTGAGGTTCAACCTTTTTGCATACAACCTTGTTTATGGATTTCTATAGACACATAAATTTGGTCATAGTTGCTTTACAATGATAATTCTTGACACATTTCAAACCATATGATTTGCGCACAATTACATGACTCTCATTTGTTAATCCTCTAAGCCATTTATCTATATATGGGCTTGATCCTTTATTTATTGTCACTGCTCGACATAAATTTCAATGTCAAATTTATATAAAAACACCATCATATAAAAACACCATCAGATTATCTTTAATTTATGACATAGGTCCTTGATTCCTCTGGACAAGTCTGCGTTAAACGAACAGAGTCACAATACACCTCTATCAACTTAAGTCAGTGGTATCTTATGCCAAATAATACTAGTTTCCAAAACTTAAATTATTCTTTTGGGTCTTCTCATATGTTTTCTATGGTCGGTTAAAGGAAATATTCAAAATATTCACCTATTAATACAAATCAAGAGTAACTCATTTTATCCACTTTTTATCCACTTGGTTCAAACTTTTACAGTTCTGCACATTGAGCAAATTCATCGTATTCATTTCAAATTCAAGATCTCTCACAAGGAGAAACAATAATTTAAGTTAATATATCTTAAAAATAAGTTAAGAGATATCATTTTCAAATATCAAAGTCCTTTTATTGCTGCACACATATAGTCAAAGAAGAAAAAAATTCACATTCACTCTAGGTGAGAGAATTGTGTGGGCTTGATGTCTCTCATTGGAGTATTGGATATGTAGGCAACGATCAATCATCAAGGGGATGATTGAGGTTAGATCAATCTATTACAATCTTATCTTTTTCTTTTAAGATTTCAAGCTATCGATTTTTCCTAAGAGTTTAAAAGGCAAAAGAATACAAACTATAATTTCTTCACAACCTAATGCGATTTGTGATATCTTAGATTACTCAACATTTATAGGCGTAGAAGAATTTATAAAATTTTATGCACAACCAATCATGACAAGTCCTCGATCAATGAACATGGGCACATTACACTGGTATCCATTTATAATGGTTGCATCTAGATACATCTTCTACTTCTGCCCATATTATGTCAATTCTATAATGTTGCTTGTTTTGTCTTTTTCTATCTACCACTTGTCACAATTAACTTGGACAAGTTCATAGTGAACGAACTAAAAGGCACTATGTTATTGTCCACTTACAAAGGGATTGTATAGATTTTGTGTCTATTCCTGAACTATATAGACATCATTTCTTTCATGTTTCTTATTAGATAGTCAAAACATAACACAAATCCATTTGAAAGATAAGTAATATCTTTTCGTTGTAGTTTTTAAAAATAACAATTTTATATATTTAACATCCTGTCAAAATAAAAAATATTGAGTATTGTACATATTTTACATTTTGATATTCTCTAGTTTTACATCTATAATCAAATATAATTTATTTGTATATTATAAAAAATATAGTAAAACATATTTGTCCATGACGTGAAAAAGTAAGTTTAAACACAATTGGTTGAGTCCATTTATAGTTCCTGAAATGGTGGGTACAAGAGCTTACCACATGGTTATGTTTGAAAAAAAACATGTGAAGAATCTTATGAACATCACACATTTACGCCAATTCTATACATAGATCGATTCATTCTAAAAATCAAATATTTCAAAAATCCAAATAATCAAATATTGCAAAAATATAAAAATATTCGAAATATTTGTAAAAATTAAAAATTAGGCCCTGAGTATGACATATGATACTAGTTTACTTATTTGCATACGTAATTTATCATATTTTGGTAGACAACATATTTTTTCTATACATATGCATTTCATAAGGTTTATGAGTGTGATGCAAGACATACATATTATATGCATTCTTAAATGTTGGACTCCTTTCTACTCAGTGGCCATGCTTATGTTGAGGCATCTTAATTTTATATGTTAATGTTGTATATATTTATAATCTAAAATGCAATGTTTATCTATATATCTTACAAATATCTTACTAATCACTCATATTTTATATTGTGCTACATAGATATGCTACTTTGCTAACAATATGACATTGATACATATAAATGGAATAAACTAATTTCATTTGTTCTATGCTCCTTAGATGCTATTTATTTTCTTGCATGATAGGCTAAATATTATTTGCCTATTTTGTGTGACCCTTGTGTGAAAATTGTTTGAACTTCTTTATGATATATTTTTTTGATGTGTGACATTTGAACTTGTCCATTACTTGAGGCCCTTGGCCTTGTGTGTGCAATATTTGTTTATGTGACATTTGAATATGTTTTTTTAATGTGACTCTTGGCATTGTTATATGACATTGCGTGACATTATTGTGTGTTGTGTTTAGTTGTTTACTGAAATTGGTTAGTGGTGCAATGATATATATCATGCTCTTTTACTGAATAACTACTCCATAAATAATTATCTTACTACATGCTTCATTGCTATATATATCTAGACATGACACTTATGTTTCTCAAATTCAATATATAACATTCATGTTTTAAAGACAATTTAATTTCTATAATGACATACTCTCTATACATGATGACAATTATTACATGATCATATATTTATTATATGATATAGTTAACTCTTCATTTTAGATGAGTGACTTGAAGGCTGCATCCCTCATCTCTAAGGGGGGCATCACAATGGATTTATCTTAGAAATCGAAACCTCTATGAATAGACACAAAATATATTTGTGACATAATATAGTTTTCAAAATTACAGATTATATGTTTTTAAATATTCAAAATAATATTCTATAATAGGGTAAATGTTTTCAAAGATTAAATAAGATTAAAAAAATAGATAACATATATTGGTACATTTATGTAGATTATGGGGGCATATGAAATATATATGCACTCACTTTTCAAAGATTCAAAGTTACAAGATCAAAGATATAGAATCATACACGTTTGAATGCATATGCATGTGCATGGGAAAAATAGTTACAAGATTAAAGTTACAAGTTGTAAATAAAGTTACACTTGAGCATATAGATGCATAGAATTCTATCATTTTGGCATGAATTTGAGGGGCATGATAATCATTCACGTTCATGTTTATGTTTATTTAAAGTTTCAAAATTCAAAGTTTCAAAGTAGAAAGTTACAAAATTCAAAGTTTCAAAATAATAATTTCAAAGGCAAAAGTATTCATTTCAAAACTTGTGTCTATGAGCAATGTTGTTATGATGGGGTCATGAATATTATTTATTCTTTTTCGATCATGCAAAACAAAATGTAGATCATTTTTCAATGGTGTGATTCAAATATGTGTGGGTAGTATACGTTCGAGTCTAGTGACACCTAACAACCTTGACATCTATTATATCTTAACACAAACATCCCATTTTCTGAAATCGAATAGGGACCCATTGTAGTTTGAATATCTTTATTCAAGGTCTTATAAGCCTTAGAGATCCATGACATTGATTTTAATATGTAAAATTCTAAGGTTGTCCTCAATATCTACATTTATATAAGTTTGAATTATGAAAATCAAAGCTTGAACATTGATTTTAATATATTTTAAACATTAGATTTTCATAATTCTTCTTAATTAAATTTATGATTTGTTTTAACTAACGGAACTAATGTATTGTTTCCTAATATCTCTTTGATTTTTGTATGTTCGTAGGACTATTGACGAGGACTTACAAATTTTTTATGTTCGGGCTCTACCTTTATTATCTAAGACCGGGCAAGTGACAAGAATATGTTACCTGGAGCCTTTCAGCCTTCATGAATATTCTAAGTGTTCTAATGTTTTTGAGCTTCAATACCCTAATAGATGACCCTAGCACGTTACTTAGAACTTACCACAAATTGAAAAAAGTTTCATACTTTATTGGTAGCTGGGTCACCATAGTACGTACTTCCACATGGTAGAACCACATTTAGCTAGGACAAAATTCGCTTCAAAGAAAATTCCAATTTTTCAAAGTTTTTGATCCCTGAGAACACACCACACAGCATAACCACATCATTTGGAACCATGGAAGTTAAAATAAAAGTTAATAATTTAGTGGTTCCAAGCCTTCGAGTTTCCATAGTTCCTAGTGTTAGATAGTTGGCACAATTTTATGAACTCAGAACTTGGAATATTAAAATAAAGTATAATTTTCCCATGTACCGCCAGTGTAATGGCTCTGAGGTTTTGAGCTCTAAGGGTTTGACAATTGACATAATTTCGTTAACTGAGAACTTCAAAGGAGAAATATCAAGTTAATAGACTAATGGTTCTATGACTTTGATTCTTTTAGTCTCTGTAGTATCAAGACCACTCCATGCATCAACATTCCATCCATCTAGAGCCTTTCTAGAGACGTACACAACTCAAAGTTCAAACAACCAAAGTCCTGGGCCTCTGAGTTCCCATAGTTTTGAGAGCATTCTATGTGGCTTAATTTTGTTAACTCACAGTCCCAAACATATAAAATAGAATTATATATCTAGACTTAGGTAAACGAGAAGTGAATGTGTCATGATCTAGGAGATGCATGGCCAAAGTATGAGTAAATCAGTTCGACAACTACGTAGAATCTAATGGGCGAGAAATTGACACATCTCAAAGAAGTGATTGGACATACAAAGTTGATGAAAAGTTGTCATATGACAAACACAAACCCTCCAAAGATGACTGACACATTTAAATTTAAACATATTCAAAATTAAAAGTTGTTATTCACATTGATGTTGTACAAATTATATATTCAAGTCTCAAACTTTGGGCAATATATGTAAAATAGAAGCAAAGGAAGGTCACTTAATTATTAATTGAACATTGCAAACCTGAACCCTAAAGCGACTAAAATCCCTAAGTTTTATTAACAAATTTACAAAGAGAGTTCAAACAATTTACAACGGAATTACACAAATCAGATCATTGAAATGGATTCTTCAAAACCAACACACGTCCAAGTCCCTTATGTATACTCTATTTTTGAAAACATTGATTACATAGACACAATATTGGACAAGTGTGCCCTAGATTTTAAACTTCCATATTAATCAACCTTATGGAAAGTAGTCGAGTTTATAGTAGCATGCTCTACACATGACACATTATACCAAAAGGAAAAGTAGTACGTTGATGACCTGCTACCAATCAAGACCATGGGACTCCATCAAGTGATGGTTAAACCAGAGGCAATCCTTGTATCGATTTGCTTGATGATTTGTTCTTTAATGGTGCTTATTTGAGACCTATTTACACCTTAGAAAGAAGAAAATGTAATTGTATATATTTCTAGAAGGGAATTTTAGACATACCTCAGGCTCTCAATGCCTGAGGTTGCCTATAATCAAGTCTCGGCTAATAAATGGCTCGAGTTCAACACTCTAGACAAGAAATTGAAATAGTGGTTGGTGAAAGGCTAAAGACTGAACCCCAAAGGAGTCATTTCTTTAATAATATCATTAAATTTTGGTTTGGTATCAAAATAGCCATGGCCATTTTGAAAAAATTATATAGTTTGGCTAGCATTACCTATGTACAAGTGGAATGCATCTTATTGCTATACATTCTTTTCGCTCTTGATAATATTATGGCCTTAGGAGAGATAATTAGTGTTAGTTTGAAGGCTAAAATGTACAAACATGAACAAATGTTCTCTAATGGAAATTTTTATATGATGTCATATCTATTGGGTGTAGTCCTTGGGATGGTCCACAGAGCCCATCGTGAATTATGACAACCATCAATAGAATATGTTGATAACAAAATATGTGAGGACTATTCTTTTCTATTTGTCTATACGTACAAGAATGATATCACAAGGATTTGTGAGGAAATTTATCCTCAAGTTTATCAATCCATTCATGGCATTCAAATGCCTAAAGTATCTGAGAATATGAAAATAAGTATGATTAAAATGGAGGATTAATGGTACTATCTAGACTGTACGATAATCCAAATTGTAGGGACAAGGGCAGCCTTTCTATTTTTACCCACATCACGTTCCAGACAAGCTTGTAGAATAGAAGGTGGCACACCAACTATAAAATAATATAGATGAATAACTTGCCTCAAACATCAGGTCTATTCAGATAAATAACATTAGGTAGCTCCAATTTTTGGTGAGGTCACACTTTAACTAGGCATGGAAAATCATATCCGATTACAATTTAAAGCTGGCCCAATTCAGGAAATGAGACCTTTAAAGAATAATCAAGAACTATCTTCAATACCTTAAGGAAAATAAGGGGGTGGACATCACATATGGTCACCAAGAGTATTGGCATGATGATATTTATCTGAATGCATCAAATGACTTAGAAATGTGGACCCACATGAGGGACAGTCACATGTCAATGATTATCGTCCAAGCTAGTTATTATGACCTTGATATTATGAAAGAACATGAAAATAATATGGTAGAGTAGGCACAAAGAGCATGAAGTCATCAATGGCCTCCAACACATCATCATGACTCAATAGGATAAAGCCAACCTCTCTTTCCTATAGGAGAAAAAATTAATCTACAAGAGGGAGAGTCCAACGATCAAAGGGAAGAGAACCTCGAAATTAGAAAGAAAATTCTTAGAGGCCTCCCTAGTCCTCATTTTTCCTCCACACATCCATCTATTACTACCATTTTAGGCACACCTACTACAGTCGTGAGGACTGCACTTCCTCCAAACAGACAAAAACAAATTCTTTGTAGCATCTCACCCTCCACTTACAACACCTACACATTTAAGTCTTCTAGAGTTCCTGTAAGATTCCTTCTCATCTCTCCCATCCACTCCTCTATCCCCTCAAGTACATCAAAAAATTCCATCTCCATCCATTCTTTCCTCCATCATCATTGTTCCATTTTCCATTCCTTCACCACCACCTATTGTTGTAGTCCCTTATACTGTGGTTTCTTCACTTGTTTCATCATCCACCTCACCTATTGTCCCCCTAGTCATCTATCAAAGGAAATCTAGAGTCCTCCCTACCTCCTTCAAAGTCCAACAATTAGAGAAAAGTCCATAATTAGGTCTTGAAACTCCTGGAGGATCCCTTGTTGAAGAAACATAGGAAGAGGAGCACGGGCATGTAATATCCCTAGTTGACTATCCTACTAATGAGGATGAATATAATTAAAAAATAAAGACTGGACCTTGACAAAGGTTAAGTGAGGAGGGAGCCCTAGATGAAATAGATGAGGAAGCAAAATTAGATAAGGCTAAACAAATGAGCGAAATAAATTTGTATATAGAAGAAATTGCAATTGGGGTATTAGACTAGTAGATCCTCATTGAAGTAAAAAGATAAAATATCAATAAGGTAGTTTCTTCCCTTGATTCTTTTGTTACTATTATAAATAATCAAGCTACAAATTTTACACCCACCATTTTAAATCTACTATTTTATAGTTTAGGTGATTCTTTTATTCTTTCAACATCCACACAAATATATGTTCCAAAGAAAATAGTCTATGTTGAGAATTTAGTTTTACTTTATATTGTTGATCTTAAAGGGCCACCAATCCCTCCAAATTCTTCAACCCAGTTGGAGCTACCATTACTATAGTCCACACTTGTATAGTTAGTCACAACGACAATTATGAGAACTACAGGCCTGAATATATATGTGATTGAAGTCACCTTGCAAAGGGAAGCCTCACCATGGCAGAGAATTACTTATCCACTCCTCCAATTCTCTATTCAATAAGTGTTTCATTAGCACCTCCAGTAATAACTTCTCCTCCAATGATCACTCCATCCTCTACCTCTAAAGACCTAAGTCAACGAGAAGAAGGGGAACATACTGTTTCTTACTGGATTAAAGAGATGTAAGGTCGAAGAGATGAGAGACACAATTTGGTCATCATCGAATTACCTACAATCTCTACTCGTTTTGATAGATGGAGTGGCAAAATTTAGAGGGAGAAGAAGAGGAAAGTGGTAAATATGAATACAAGGGAAGAAATCGAGTTTGAACAAATGGAGAAATTGTTTCCCTTTGTTAAAAAGTTCAAAAAGAATCCTAATGATCCATTATAGTATATAGAGAATTTATTTTATTTTATGGATTCAGTTGGAGAGGCAATGAAAAAATATACAAGAATAAATAAGATGTATAACATATAAAACTAGATTATAAATCTAGAGATCCGAGTAAATGAGAAGCAAAAAAGTGTCAGATTCAAGAGATGCATGGTGATTGCAATCTCACACTTTATAGCTACTATCTTAAGATACTCTGTCATTTATTCATCATTCAAGAACTATTTCGATTTCATCAAAAATTGATGCAAATAATCTACTTACATTCCATACACCTTATCACATACTTCATATCAATTTCACAATCTCATATATTATGATGTCTTCTCCCAGTTTATTATCTTGGTTTTCATATTCATATTATGCAAAAAATACTCCTTTTCATACTTGATATTAAAATATTCCATTCGGATTATCACAAGTGAAATCACATAAAACACCTTGATTGTGAGTGTTTGTGTATACAAAAAATAGAATTATGTTCTTGTTCTATTAATAAATCCCAACCTTTATCAAATGAGACTCCTCTTTACTCATATTATATGATTGCACTTTTTTGGGCATATAAACAAGTCTCATAACAAGATTGATCAATTTATCATACAAACATGAAATGTTCAATATTTCAACAAAAATAATAAATCAAATATGCTACCATTGTACCTCAGCTTTCCAATAGCCAAATTCAATTCCATTCTTTTTGATATGTCTATTTATCAGTTTTCATCATGCATAAATTCCAAACAAACTTGCATATTTGAAGTCTTGATCTCAAATCACCATTTCATCTCTTAAAATTTCCTTTACATATAGAGGAACACCCTTATATACGATAAACCACTCTAATCTATACAATATCTCCTGACTATTTACACAAGTTTCTCCAAGATGTCTCTTGAGAGCGACTTGAAAAAAAAAAACCTAATGATTGCTAAGATCTTACATATATAGCATTTTCTCCCTCTATGATTGAGGTTCGATCTCTATCTGAAAAAATTACCCTTAACATGGTATGGTCCAAGAAAGTCTCCCTTATCTTCTCTTTATTCAACAAATTTACTTTTTTTTAACTCCTCCAACGTAGAGTTGTCCTTTAGCTGAGTTGTTTTCACCTTTTTTACCATGCTATTGATATCTTAGGGTCATTTCATAGGAAATTAGACTGTTTACAAAGTCTTATAAGGCTTATAGGCATTAGGTTATAATTTAAATATTTTTAATTCAAGTTTTGCAAAGAAAACTTGAACACTTGCATATAGCTCTGAAATATGATTTCCTAGCTACTATAACACTTACCTAGACTACCTAGGATCTTATTAGGTCTTTACAATGTTTATTTCTTTCATGATCAAGCTTATTTGACAACTATTCAAGCTTACATATTATGTTTACAATGATGGAGGTGATGCTCCTGCATCAAACTCCTTATGTACAAATTTTAATCTCTTGATCAAAAGGTTTTTGATTTTTTTTCCAATTTTTATTTAGCTCTTCCATTGGTTCTTCTCTCCTCCTTTCTTGGTGATATCCTTGAACTAACTTCTCATATAAGTGGACATGTATTATTGATCCACATTTTGTTCATTTTCTTGGATTTTTTTTCAAATTTTCCTTCAGCTCTTCAAGTTCACCTATACAAACAAAACTCAACAAACTATCAAATATAAAAATTTGAGACTCTTGGGTCTCATCATACTCTTCTTGACTCCTCACTTACGCATTATATGAGCTTTTATTCTCAATTTGGTTCTCTTCTTTAAATAATAATTCATTTTTTATTGCATGTTCCAACAATGCCATCTCTTCCTATAACTGTTCAAAATTTTCATAAACAAATACGTTGGTATAAAATAAACTTTTATTCTTAGGTTCTCCCTTCAAGTATTTCTCTTCCAAATCAACTATCTCTTTTAGAAAATCTTTGTTCTCTGCTCCTTGCTGCCACATCTTGGATTCTTTTTCTTGTTCATCTTCTTTCACGAGGATCTCCTTCTCTTCATGATCCCTTCAAACAATAAGGCCTCAAATTGACCTATTTCTTTATCCATTTTGGTACCTTCATACACACACTCAAACAAAAAGTCAGATTCAAAATCATGAGGCTCATTTGCCTCTTATTCTTTTTCAATCTCATCTTCTCCTATCATTGATCTTGTTTCTGGTTCACATATATACATTTTTTGTTGCTTTCTCAATAATTTCTTTGATCTTTTAAGGTAATCTTCAAATTTTGCCCTTTTTTTTTAATAATTTGCTCAATTGGCTATTTCACTTTCTTTCTCATCAACAACCCATTCCATGGGTTTTTCTTGCTGTTAATCATGAGATTTATCAATATGATCCTTTCCTTTATCTCATTCATTTCTCTCTAAAAATTTTCCTCTTGTTGCTTTTTCTTCATTTCTTTCTCTGTTTGCTTCCTTAGCTGGTCATTTGCCTTAGACAATTCTCTAATCAATCTTCTTACCATCTGCACTCTATCAAGCAAGTTTATTTCATCTTGTTCCATATTTTTTGTCTCACCCAAGTCTGTTTCACCTTGTTCTTTTGACAATTGTCCAATTTACCTCTACCTTGGATCTCTTTACAAGAGAAATCATTATGCTCTTATATTTTTTGATCTTCACAAGCTCTTCACTATCTTTCCAAGCCTTACTTGGCTTTTCACCTTCTTCTTAAGCCTTCCTTGACTGTTAAGTTGCCTTGACCAATTTCCCTACAACTTTGATCACTTCAACAAACGCTGCAACAAATCATTAACAACCATGCTCATAAACTCAAGGAAATGCCAAACTGATCCACACATCTAATTAGAAATTACTTGATCATGATGCCAATTTACAAGAAGAAAGTTTTAATCTGGCAAATCACTAAATTTTTGTTTTAACCTAAGAGCTCTTGCTGGGATCTGATACCAAAAATGATGGTAATCTCACACTTTATAGCTACTGTTTCAAGATAGTCTATCATATATTCATCATTCAAGAATAATTTCCATTTCATCAAAAATTGATGCAAATGATCTACTTACATTCCATATACCTTATCACATACTTCATATCAATTCTCAAAATCTCATATATTATGATGTCTTCTCCCAATTTATTATCTTGGTCTTCATATTCATATTATGCAAAAATTACTCCTTTCATACTTGCTATTAAAATATTACATTCAGATTATCACAAGTGAAATCACATAAAATACCTTGATTGTGAGTGGCTGTGTACAAAAAACATTATTATTTTCTTGTTCTATTAATAAATCCCAACGTTATCTAATGAGACTCCTTTTTACTTAGTATAGGATTGCACTTTGTTGGGCATCTAAACAAGTCTCACAACAAGATTGATCGACTTGTTATACAAACATGAAATGTTCAATATTTCAATAATAATAATAAATCAAATACGCTACCATTGTACCTCACCTTTCCAACAGCCAAATTCAATCCCATTCTTCTTGATGTGTCTTAATATCGATCTGCATCATGCATGAATTCCAAACAAACTTGTAGATTTGAAGTCTTGATCTCAAATCACCATTTCATCTCTTGAAATTTCCTTTACATACAGAGGATCACCCTTATATACAATGAACCACTCTAATCTATACAATATCTCCTGACTATTTACACAAGTTTCTCCAAGATGTCTCTTGAGAGTGACTTGAAAAAAAACATGCCTTATGATTTATAAGATCTTACATATATAGCATTTTCTCCCTTTATGATTGAGGTTTGAGCTCTATCTAAAAAAATTGCCCTTCCTTAATGTGGTATGGTCCAAGAAAATCTCATTTATCTTCTCTTTATTCAACAAACTTACTTTTTTCTAACTCCTCCAACGTAGAGTTGTCCTTTAGCTGAGTTGTTTTCACCTTTTTTACCATGATATTGATCTCTTAGGGTCATTTCATAGGAATTTATACTTTTTACAAAGTCTTATAAGGCTTATAGGCCTTAGGTTATAATTTAAATATTTTTAATTCAAGTTTTGGAGAGAAAACTTGAACTCTTGCATATAGCTCTGAATTATGATTTCCTAGCGACTATAACACTTATCTAGACTACCTAGGACCTTATTAAGTGTTAACAATGTTTATTGCCTTTATGACAAGGCTTATTTGACACCTATTCAAGCTTACAAACTATATTTACAATGATGGAGGTGATTCTCCTACATCACATGGCTAAAGTATAAATAAATCAGTTCGAGAGTAAAATTGAAGTTGATGGGCAATAAATTGACACTTGTCTTGAACAAGTGACTGGAAATGCAAAGTCGATGAAAAGATGTCATATGACAAACACAAAATTGGCAAAGCTGATTGGTACATTTAAATTTAAACTAAAATAAAATAAAAAATTATTATTCACATTGATGTCGCATGAATTATACATTCAAGGTGCAAAATTTGGACAATATATGTAAAATTTAAACAAAATAATGTCACTTCACCATTAATTGAACATTATAAACATGAACCCTCAAGCAATCAAAAGCCCTAAGTTTTCTTACCAAATTTATGAAGAGAGTTTAGACAATTTACAAAGGGATTACACAATTTATATCATTGAAATGAATTCTTCAAAACCAACATGTGTCTAAGCCCCTTCTGTATACTCTATTGTTAGAAACATTGAATACATAGACATAATATTTGACAAGAGTGCTATAGATTTTAAGTTTCCATATTATTCTGCTCTTTAGAACATAGTCAAGTCTGTAGCACCATACTTTGCACATGACTGATTATCGCAAGAAGAAAAACACAATGTTGATGCCTTGCTCCCAATCAAGACCCTAGGACTCCATTAAGCGGATGCTAATCCAAAGATAATGCCTTGTGTTGATTTAATCTATGATTTAATCTTTAATGGGACTTGTTATGGAACTGTTTATGCCTTAGAAAAGGAAAGCATGTAATTACATATGTTTGTAAAAGGGCATTTGAGAGGTATCCTAGGATCCTAATGCATGGGGTTGCTTATAATCAAGTCTCGACCAATGTATGGTTCAAGCACAACATTGTAAATGCAAAATTGAAGTAGTGGTTGGTGAAAGGCCAAATACTAAACTCCAATGGAACTATTTCTTCCAATAATATCATTAAATGCAAGCATGGAATCAGAATAGTCAAAGCCCTTTTGAATAAATTATATGATTTTTTTAGCATTATCTTTGTATAGGTGGAATAGGTCTTATTGCTAGATATTCTACTCATTTCTAATAATATTATGGCCCAAGGAGAGATAATCATTGTTAGACTAAAATCTCAAATGTACAAACATGAACAAAGGTCAACTGATGAAAACTTTTATATAATGTCATCTATTAGATGCAGTCCTTGGGATGGTCCATAGATCCCATGGTGAATTATGGTAGACATCAATAGAATATGTTGATAACAAAATATGTGAATACTATCATTTTTTGGGTGTTTAGGTACAAGAATGAGATCACAAAAACCTGTGAATATATTTATCTTCAAGTTTACAATGTCATTCATGGTACTTAGATGCCTATAATATCTGAGAATCTCAAAAAGAAGCATAGGTAAAATGGAGGATTACTGGTACTATCCATATTGTACCATAATATAAATTGAAGGGACAAGGGCATCCTCTCTATTTTTACCATGCCAAAATCTGGATAAGTTTGCAGAATAGGAGGTGGCACACTAACTATACAACAATATAGATAATAAATTTAGTCTCAAACATCATGCCTATTACTACAAAATCCTTCTACACATTGGGTAACTCCAATTCGTGGTGATGTCACATTTTAACTAGGTAGGGAAAATTAAATCCTATTACAATTTAAAGGTGGCCTAATTCAAAGAGTGACACCCTAAAGGAAAAGTCAATAACTATATTCAATACCTTAAGTAGAAGAAGGTGGCGACCATTACATATGGTCACCAAGAGTATGTGCATGATGTTATTTATTTGAATGCATCAGATGACTCAGAAGTGTGGATGGATTTTATTTCTCTTAATGCCTCAGATGACTCAGAAGTGTGGACCTATATGAAGGATAATCAAATGTCAATGATTGTCATTCATGTTATTGAATATGATCCTGATATTACCAAAGAGTAGGAAATGAGATGGTACAGTAGGCACAATGAACCTAGAGTCATCAAGGGCCTCCAACACAACCTTAGGACCCATCATGACAAGACCATCCTCCCTCTCCTATAGGAGAAGAAATTAATCTACAAGATGGAGAGTCCAAAATTCAAAGGGAGGAGAACTTCTAATCAAAAATAAAATTCTCAGAGGTTTCCCTAGTCCTCATCTAGCCTCCACACATCTAATTTCTACCACCATTTTGGGCACAACTACTATAGTTGAGAGGACTGCACTTCCTTAAAATGGACGAAAAAGTAAATTCTTTGTGGAACCTCTCTATCCACTTGCAACACCTACATAAATAAGTCTCTCAGAGTTACTTCAAGCTTATTTCTCATATCTCCCATCCAATCCTCCATCCCCTTAAGCACCTCAATAAATTCCATCTCCATTCATTCTTCCATTCACCACCGTTGTTCCACTTTCTATTTATTTATCACCACCTATAGTGGTAGTTCCAACAAATGTGGTTCCTTCACTTTTTTCATCATCTACTTACCGTTTACCCCATAGTCACCTACTAAAGAAAATCCAAAGTCCTCCCTATCTCCTTCAAAGTCTAACTAGAGGAAAGATGATAACCAGGTCTTACAAATCTTAGAGGATCTCATGTTGAAGAAGTAGATAAAGAAGAACATAGAAATATAATATCCCTACTTGACTATCCTACTAATGAGGAAGAAGATAATTTAAAAATAATGATGAGATTAGAACCAAGTTTAAGTGAGTAGGGATTCCTAGATGAAACAAATGAGGAAGTATCATTAGAAAAAGTTAAATTAATGAGCCTAGAAAGTTTGCATAAAGAAGAAACTATAGTTGGGGTATTAGACCAGTAGATCCTCATTGAAAAAGAAAGGCAAAATATCAATAAGGTCATTTCTTTTCTTACTTCTTCTATTACCATTGTAAATACTCAAGTTACAATTTTTTCGGTTACCATTCCAAATCCACCATTTTCTAATTCATGTGATTATTTTATTCTTTTTACACCCACACAAATGAAATCTCAACACCCACATAGATAAAAGCTCCAAAGAAAAGAGTCTATTTTGAGATTTTGGTTTTATTTTCCATTTATGATCTTAAAAAGCCATCAGTCCCTCCAAATTTTTTAGTTCAATTAGATCTATCATTGCTATAGTCCACACATGTACAATCAACCATAATTAAAGTTATGAGAACTGCAGTCTTGACTAAATATATGACTGAAGTTACCCTGCAAAGAGAAGCCTCACCATGGCAGAGAATTATTTATTCATCCCTCCAATTCCCTATTCAATAGGTGATTCATTATCACTTCCAAAAATAACTCCCCATCCAATTATAATACGCCCTTTGCCTCGAAAGACCCAAGTCAATTAGAAGGAGTGGAACTTATTATTCCCCAATGGGTTAAAGAGTTGCAAGGCTGAAGAAATGAGAGATCAAATTTGGTCATCACTAAATTACCTAGAATTTCTACTCATTTTGATGGGCAAATTGACACAATTAATAAGGTAAAGAAGAGGAAGGTGATGAATATAAATAAAAGAAAAAAAAATGAGTTTAAATAAAGGAAAACCCCTCTTCCCTTTGCTAAAAACACCAAAAAACAATCCTAATTATCTAATAGAGTATAAAAAAGATTTCTATTCTTTTATGGATTCGATTGGAGAGGTAATGAAGGAAATGTACAAGAGTAGGGAGGAAGCACAAAAAAATACTGTGGAGACACATTATCTATGTCTCTTAGGAAATTATAGATACTGTACAAAGTGCAACCACAAAGCTATATAAAATTTTGAATATTATTCGTGCCTTTAGAGAAGAAAACTAGCTTGAGAAGATAAAGGTGTTTAAACTTTGTCACTAGTTAAAATAATTTTAGAAAATGTTTACCTTTTGGTTTAATGTGCTAAAAGAAACACATTCAATCATCTGAACTTGATGTTCAACCAAGATGATACATGGAACTTGAACAATGTAATTACAAAAAAAGACGTTGCTCTTAGTTGGTATACGTAGATGAAGGATTTGATATGACATTTTCCAAGTCATGATAATGAGGCCTTAGAAAATTTAAGATATACAAGGGTTAATGATGTGATAACCTTTATTGGAGAATTAGTCAACAAGCCTAGTTTTCGGACAGTCCTTAAAGTCATTGCATATAACTTCAAGGAGGAAGTTAAGGGAAATATATATAAGACTAATGTTGAGATCTTGTAGTTGATCAATTTTTCTAAAGCCAATGATGAAGGCTGAAGCCCTTAGTGCAAAGTTTAAGAGCTTAGAGGCATAACTCATAAGGTTGATGGTTGAATCCATCAAAATATTCAAGCCTACCTTTCTCAAATTTGATATTATTAATAAGAATTTTGAGATAATACATACAGTATTTGAAAAAAATTAGAGTTACAAAGGGATCATCAGGGTTAGTACCAAGTACATAATCAGATATAAGTGCTGCCACGTATTCACAGGGTCCTCAATTTTATAGATATACAGTAATGCATACTCCATCAGGACCAATTTTGATTCCCCAAGCAACTATAACATCTATTTCTATTTCTCTAGTTGTCACTCAATCATTTTCCTCTTTTGGCGATGCCACATCAACACCACTCTAAAAATAAATATGTATTTACATGTTTTAGTTAAGTTATAAATAATGATTCCTAATGTATTTGACACACACAAACACACACACACACACACACACACACACACACACACACACACACACACACACACACACACACACACACACACACACACACACACACACACACACACACACACACACACATTAGTTGAAAATTTATGTTTTATATAAACATTTTTGTACATGCATGCTTTACAAGATTTAGACACATTTCTATTATTAGACATGTAAATTTAGACTTAATTTGGAGAATGAGGCATCCTATCCACAAAACTATATATATTTGTATTCTCTTTATCTTAAAGGGAGGATAATTTTGGATATTAATATTAATAAGAAATTTTACGAATTATTCTATAATTTTTCTTGATATATAAATTGAGTTCTTCTCCAAACCTATGAACCTTGTAAGAAGTTATGTCATTCTGGTATCTTAATCTCTTGGTTGTGCATGGGTATTATTTTAAAAGACAATCATTTATATTGTTCTATTATTAATTTGAATATTTTTTTATTTAAGTATTATAATCTCCCTTTGAAGATGTGCAATTATAATCTTACATTGGCAACAATCTTTGATTATAAAGGTTAATGTTTACAATATTATTGTTTATTTGGACTCTTAATTGTATTTTATTGTTGGTGTGATTACAATATCTTGTATTAAATATTGATTTTTATTGCTTGTCCAACCCATAGTTAAGTGCCAGTTTAGAAAGGTTTCATCTTGTTTTATCCACATGCCTTTTAGTTTATTTTGGTTAGACACACCTTAGGTTATATCCATTATCTATCTACTCATATCAAGTAGATCTAGATTCTTATCCATAACCACATCATCCATTGTAAACAACTACTCCATTTATCGTTATTCCACCAAAAAAGTTTACAAAAATCAATACTTCACAACTCATATTTTAGAGCAAATCTCTCTTCACTTGTCTTTAAAATGTTAGATGCTACTTCATAAGGTTTTATGGTGTGCATAAAACCCACATCAATAAGAATTTATTTGGTGGTAGGAGGGCCTCAACCTTTGCCTCTATTTCTTTGAAAAAAATCATTTTAGTTGCACTAGATATACTCAGAAGATTAACAAGGTCCACATCAGACACTAACTTGATATGCCTACATTTACAAATTGATAGAAAAGTTAGGTCAGATAAATGTATTGAAAAGAGCCTAGGCTCAATCATTCTCTCTAAATAGATGACCCCATCTTCCTCTATGTCTAATGGCCCAAATCTGGTTACTTGGTTTTGCTAGCAATGTTGTTGGATTCATGCATAATTTACCCATAAAATTTGAATAATATCTTCCTTATTTTTGTCCCTTGGGAGGTAGGAATGCTAAAGAACACATAAAGGATTTTAAATCTACTTTGAGAATATTGAATGTAGTCCATGAGGACATGACATGCAAAATATTTCCCTTTACATTGCACTATACTACCTATGACTAGTTCCTTAATGTCCTAAAAGGTTCAATTACATCTTGGGATGAATGTCAAAACACTTTTTTTGGGATAGTTTGGCTAAGTCACTACCGCAAGTGTTGTATACCAACACTTTACAAGCATGAGAAGAGAACTGAATGAACCAATCTGAACCTTTAATGTTAGGTTATAAAAAATGTACAGTAGAATTGAAGCTGGTTATAAATCTGTAAAAGAGTTGGCCCTTGAAATGTAAAAGAATGCCCTAGACCCCTATAACTATTATCTTTCTCTATAGAGCACTTAGTGTTGATACGTTGCCTTTAGCTTACGCTGAAGCTATCAACATTGATAAGCAATTGAACCCTCAATCATAAACCTTAGCCCGACAAAATCTTGGTCTTATTATTTTGGCCTTTAACCCAATTCTAAATACAAATCAATATACTATGACCCAAAACTAGAACCGGGTGTACACTTATTTGACTTTAACCTATGATCTACTTAACTAACACTTTATCTCCCTTAAAAATTCTTTGTCTACATCTAATCATGAAAACTAGACTTAGTCCTTGATAACAATCAATACTGATGCTACATAGGGTACTAATTTTGACTTCACAACAATAAACGTAATATATCCAATAGATTCAAAAATTAAACAAGTTCATGAACAGGCATAAACATATGGGGAACACTGGTGGACATAATGCTAACCAAAGCTTTGAATTCTAGAGGTACAATACAATTTTCAATAGGCATGGAAAAAATCTAGAGTAGTAGCCACATAACATGATACTAGAGATAAATATCATGGAAGAAACCCTTCATAATTGGTGTTGAGTCTATAATACAACATAACATGGTGAGTTATATTACATAGAATTTTGTACTACATTTGAGATCTTTTAGAAAGAAATAGATAGACATGAAGGCTTTACAAATCCAACAAAAACATCTTTTACTTCTCTAGGACATTATAATACAACAATAGTCTTTGAGAGTTATGTTTTCTCATTCCTAGTGGAGGATGAAAATGAACCAAATGATAACATTACTGAGATACATATTTTCCAACAATTCCAGAGGAATAATTACAATTTGAGGAACAAACAACTTGTTACTACTTTAACACCCCCAAATAACAATGCTATCGCTCCTACAATCCTTAGACAACAACAATATACCCCCTCTAAAAGGGAATGATTAGTTACATAGTGTAAAGCCATAGTGTAGAGGAGGGTGTAATATTATTGAAGACTTGAATAAGATCAAGGTTAATATCAATCTTTATGAGTTATCCTAGATCATCGAATAGAGAGAGTTAATAATTAAATCCCTGAATGGAAGGTTATCTACTGACAAATCAATAGCTACACATGCAAACATGGTTGTTTATAAGGACAACCCTAAAGTACCACTTTTTATTTTAATCATATTTTTTTTGAGAAGAACATGTATAATTATTTGGTTGACTCAGGTGCCTCAACCAATGTGATGCCCACAATTATATGAAATAAACTAGGTTTGACCCTAGATAAGTCAAAAAGAGTAGTCTTACAACTGTATAAGTCTTTTGTCTTATGTGTTAGAGAGCTGATAAATGTGCACATCTAGCTTACATCCAAGCCATGTATATGATAGTACATATATTATGGTCATTGATATTTCAGAAGCTTATGGCTTGATGCTAAGTCATGATTGGCCAAAGACTAAACTCAAAAAAGGATATTTCCTCCAATAGTATCATCAAATTCAAGTTTGGTATCAAAATAGCTATGATCCTTTTGAATACATTACATGGTTTTACTAGCATTACCTATGTATAGGTGGAATGGGTCGCATTACTAGACATTCTCCTCACTTTTGATAAGATTGTGGCCCTAGGAGAGATAATCATTATTAGGATGAAAGCTCAAATGTACAAACATGAACAAATGTCAATTGATGAAAACTTTTATATAATGTCATATCTATTAGGTGTAGTCCTTAGAATGGTCCACAGAGTTTATGGTGAATTATGACAACTATTAGCAGAATATGTTGATAACAGAATCTGTGAGGACTATTATTTTTTGTGTTTATAGGTACAAGAATGAATCACAAGGATTTTTGAGAAAAATTATCTTCAAGTTTACAAATTCATTCATGGCATTCATATGCCTAGAGTATCTAAGAATTTGTAAAGAAACATAGGTAAAATGGTTGATTATTGGTACCATCCAAATTATACCATAATCTAAATTGAAGGGACAAGGGCATCCCCTTTATTTTTACCACACCACATTCCAAACAAGCTTATAGCATAGGATGTGGCACACCAACTATACAATAATATATATGAAGAACTTGGCCTTAAACATCAGGCCTATTACTACACATTCTCTCTAAGTATTAGGCATTTCCAATTCATGGTGAGGGAAAACTTCAACCAAGTAGGGAAAATCAGATCCTATTATCATTTAAAAGTATCCCAATTCAGGGATTGAGATCCTAAAATTAAAGTTAGGAATTGTCTTCAATCCCTTACAGAGAAGAAGGGGGTGACCCTTACATATGGTCACCAAGAGTATGATCATGATGTTGTTTCTCTAAATGTATTTGATGACTTAGAAGTGTGGAGCTGTATGAGAGACAATTAAATGTTAATGATTATTGTCCAAACTATTTATTATGAGCTTGATATTATGAAAGAGAAATAAAAATAGATGGTGGAGTAGGCACAAAGATTCTGGAGTAATCAATGGCCTCCAACACAATCTTATGACTCAACATGACAAGACTAGCCTCCCTCTCCTACAAGTGAATAAATTAATATACAAGAGGGAGAGTCCAATGGTCAAAAGGATTAGAACCTCCAAATCAAAAAGAAAATTCTTAGAGGTCTCCCTAGTCCTCATCTTACCTCCATAAATCTAGATTTTACCATCATTTTGGGCACAACTACTATATTTGAGAGGACTGCACCTCCTCCAGATGGGCAGGAAAACAAATTCTCTATGGAACATATCCCTCCACTTACAACACCTATATAGGTAAGTCTCCCAGATGTCCTTTAATCTTCCTTCTCATCTCTCCCATCCACTCCTCCATCCCCCTAATCACCTCAACAAAGTCTATTTCCATCCATTCATCCCTCCAACACCATTATTACACTTTTCATTCTTTTACCACCACATGTAGTGGTAATCCCTAATACTATGGTTCCTTTACTCTTTTCATCATCCACATTACCTATTATTCCCCCCAGTCACTTACCAAAGGAAATATAGAGTCCTCCCTACCTCCTTCAAAGTCCAACAATTGGAGGAAAAATTATCATCAGGTCTTGAAATTCCTAGAAGATTCCTTATTGAAGAAGCAAAGGAAGAGGAACACGGGCATGTAATATCCTTAGTTGACCATCCTATTGATGAGGAGGAAGACAATGCAAAAATAATGATGGAACTAGAACCAAGGTTAAGTGAGGAGGGATCCCTAGATGAAGTAGATGAGGAAGGTCAATTAGAAATGGCTAAATCAATGAGCCTAAAAAGTTTGCATAAAGAAGAAATTGCAGTTGGGGCATTAGACCAACATATTTTCAATGAATAAAAAAGAGAAAATATTAATAAGGTAGTTTCTTCCCTTGCTTCTTTTGTTACTATTGTAAATACTCAAGCTATATATTTACCACCTGCGATTTCAATACCATTATTTTTAGTTTAGGTGATTATTTTATTCTTTCAACATCCACACAAATAAAGGATCCAAAGAAAATAGTCTATTTTGAAAATTTGGTTTTAGTTTCTATTTTTGATCCTAAAGGGTAGCCAATCCTTTCAAAATTTTTAGCTTAGTTGGAGCTACCAATAATGTGGTCCACACCTATATATAGTCAACAACAATGACAGTTGTGAGAACTATAGGCTTGACTAAATATGTGGCGAAAGTCACCCTGCAAAGAAAAACCTTACTATGGTAGAGAATTACTTATCCACCCCTCTAATTTTTTATTCAATAAGTGCTTCATTAGTACCTCCAAAAATACATTTCCATCTAATGATCACTCCAACCTCTACTTATGAAGACCCAAGTCAACTAGAAGAAGGGAAACTTATTATTCCCCATTGGATTAAAAAGCTTCAAGGTCGAAGAGATGAGAGATAAAATTTGTTTATAACTAAATTACTTATAGTCTCTACTCATTTTGAAAAGCATAGGAAAAATTCAAAGGGTGAAGAAAAGGAAGGTGGTAAACATAAATACAAGGGAATAATTCAAGTTTGAACAAAGGGAGAAATTGTTTCCCTTTGCTAAAAAGGCCAAAAATAATTATAATGATCCAATGTAGTATAAAGAGGATTTTTTTTTTCTTTTGTGGATTCAGATGGAGAGACTATAAAATAAATTTACAAGAGTAAGGAGGTACAATATAAACTACTACAAAGATAGACTATCCATGACTCTTAGGAAATTGTAGATAGCATACAAAGTGAAACCACAAGGCTGTAGAACATTTTAAATAATATTTGTGCCTCTAGGGGAGAAAGCCAACCTAAGAGGAAAAAGGTGCTTAAATTTTGGAACCATCTAAAAGAATGAGAAAAAGCTTATATTTTTGGTTTAGTGTGTCAGAATCACTTCATTCAATCATATGACTCTGATGTCCAACTAAGATGCTGCATGGGCTGTGTAATTTCAAAAAGGTATGGTGCCCTTAGTTGGGATATGTAGATGAAATTTTTGATAGGACATTTTGTAAGTCATCAAAATAAAGCCTTATAAATTTTGAGAAATATTAGGGTCACTAATATGATAACATCTACTAAAGAATTAGTCAACAAGCCTAATTTTGAGACACTCCTTAAAGCATCTAGACATAACTTCAAGAATGAAGTTGAAGAAACTATATATAAGACTAATGATGAGATACTATTGTTGATTAATTTTTATAAATATAAAGTGACAAACGCTGAATCCCTTAGAGCAGAGTTCAATATCTTGAAGGCATAACACATAAGGTTAATGGATAAAACCATCAAAATATTCAAGTTTTTGATCTATGTACAATCTCTGTGAAACAAAACACACCCCTCATTTATTCATCTATATAGATCTCACACCTCTTACATAACCTTGGGCACTCTATTGTGATAAGCTTGCTCATGCTTGCATGTAAAAGTCTCACACTTACTCATAGACTTCTGTGCAATGGTCACCATATATTGCAACCTACATATCTCACTACACACTCTACAACTCATAGTCCTATGCATCTCATTGGCATCTTCTCATAGACTAGCCTCTCCATTGGGCCGCCCCACTTTAGCACAACCATGTGAATGGTTACCCCAATTTCATGCCTCATTTAGTGGCCCCAGATTAGGCTAAACTCTTAGAATTGATTATCATTAACTGTTAACCAAGATTCTTGGGATCTAGACCATTATTAAACAACTAAGAATAATGTAACCTAATCAGTGGTCATTGTTGAAAATATTGTCATTGATGTCAAAGGTCTAACATTATTGGTGATAAAGGCCCCATTGCATTTAATGTTGTTTGTAATAAATATATCTTGGCTAATGTGTGTTAATATTTATTTAATATTAATGAATATATTTTTGGTTGCATATGAGACAAAAAAAGGGCCCATGGAGAAGTCAAAGAGCCACGGGGTAAAGACAAAAGAAGGATGGGATGCATTTTCCCATGAAGAGTCATCTTGGGGAATTCCAAGAGTCACCAAGTGAAGACAAAAGAGGAAGGGCACAATTTCTCATGAAGGGACACTTTGAGGAATATAAAAAGTCACCAAAATAAGGACAAAAGAGGGAAGGACGTTTTTGCTCATGAAGGGTCACCACATGACTTTTCAAAGGCAAAGATATGAAAGGTCATACAAGTTTGGCACCATTTTCCATGAGAATTGAAGGGTCACAAAGGGGGAAAGCCAAAGTTCATTTGAAAAGCTATAAATAAAGGCTTGAGAAGCCATTTGTAATATGAGAGGTAGAGGTTGATTTGATATTGTAATATCTAGCTTAGAAGAGTAATTGTGAAAGATGAATATGATTTGTATTTGTTATATCTAGATTAAAAGAGCAAAGGTGAGAGAGAGGAAAGAGATGTATTGAACTATCATTTGTTGAGATAGAAACATTGAGAGATAGGTGTGTGGTATACACAAAGGGGTTTGTGCTCCTATGGTTTGGTGCTCGGCAAAGGGGTTAGTGTTCATATGGATTGGTGTTCACAAATTTTTGCTGGGTTGGTGCTCGACAAAAGGGTTGGTGCTCACGAATTGTTTTTGGGTTGGTGCTTGGCAAAGGGGTTGGTGCTCTTGCAAGTTGGTGCTTGTGAATATTGTTTGGGTTGGTGCTGATTCATATACTTGAGATTGTTCTCTGTGGTTTTTCTCACATTAAGTTTCCACGTTATATCTGGTGTCTCTCTCTATCTTGTGTGGTGTTTATTATTTGAGTTTTATTGCATATCTTGAATGTTTGATTAAGTGAAATTTGATTAAGAAAAAGTTTTATAAGATATATGATATATTGATTCACCCCCTCTTAGTATATTTTGTGCTTAACAATTGGTATCAGAGCAGGTTCTTTTTTGAAAAAGTTTTACAGCTTGAAGGTAGATCAGGAAAGCACAAAATGGCCATACATAAAGGTGCCTCTACAAGCAAAAAAATAGTTGATCAAGAAGAAGAAGAGGATGAAGCTGAAGTAAATATGGAAGGAGAACTCATGTGTGCCTTAGAAGAGTTGAAAGTTGTTGAAAAGAAAAATTGAAAATTGAAGTGCCAGATCGAGAAAAATGAAAAGGATTCAAAGGAGATAATTAAAGATCTACAAGCACACTTTGAAGAAGCCAAGAAGAATGAAGAAGATCTAACGGCATAGTTGGAAATAGCGAAAAAAGAATGTGAAAGGTATGTTACTAAAATTGCCTCTTTAAAAGAAGAGATTGAGAAAGTAGTCAATAATAAAATAGTTGATGATTCAAAATTTGAGAATAGCACTAATATGCTAAATAAGATATTAGAAAGCCAAAAATAAATATCAGATAAGATAGGTATCAGTTTTGAAAAGAAGAGCTATGTTGAAGCTCTTACAAATGAGGAAACAAGAAGGGAAGAAGTGAAGAATACAGAGGACAAAGAAGGCTGGAAGGAACAAAGCTATAAAAGGAAATTAGGTCAGAGATTCACAAATAAGTCCTATTTTTATGGTTACTATTTTTATTGTAATGGATATGGTCATAAGAAATTAGAATGTAGAAGAAGAGCTAACAATCTCAAAAATAAGAAAAAGGAAGGTCATATAGAGTCAAGTAAAAGCTATAACTCTTTTGCTCCTCTATCAAGCTTTGATGAAGAGACCATAATTTGTTACAAGTGTAACAACTTCGGACACGTAGCTCGGTATTGTAGAAGTGTGTTTGAGTCAGTCAAGAAGGACTAGAGTTTCAGGGCTTCATTCATCAAGAAAAAGGTTCAGACATGGCAGAAGAAACAACTTGAAGGTTTTATATTGGTCTAGACAGCTTTGCATGCAAGAAATGAAGAAAAGCCATGGTTTATTGATATGTTTGAGGGACATGACAGGAGACAAGAGCAAGTTCATAACCTTGAAGAAGATCAATGGTGGCACAGTGAAATTTGGGGACAATACTACTGCCAGAATTGCTGAAAAAAGTACACTAAGTTTAGATAATGGTAGAACTAAAACTAAAAATGTTTTATATGTAGAAGGTCTTAATCATAATATTTTGAGTGTAAGTCAAATGTGTGATTAGGGGCACACACTAAAGTTTTATGTAGAAGGTTGTGAAATTAGAAAAAAAGATTCAAATGTATTGGTTGTAGATGCTCAGAGAACAGGTAATAACTTATATATGCTATCAGACATCAAAGGTCAAAAATGTTGTTTGAGTTAGATTGAAGAAAGTTGGCTATAGCACAGGAGAATGGGGCACATAAATTTTGACAATCTTGTCAAAATCTACAAAAAACAAGTAGTCAAAAATCTTACAAAGATCACAAAGCCATCTAACACACTTTGTGGACCTTGTTAGCATGGGAAGCAGGCTAGAAGGCGGTTCAAAACAAAAGAGTACTCGACCACTCAGATGCTAGAGATTTTTTACACTGATCTATGTGGACCTATGAGGACTCAAAGTACTCAAAGTGATAAATATTTGATGTTGCTTATTTATGATTTTTCACGTATGACTTGGATAATGTTTTTTAAAAAAAAATCAGAAGCTTTTAGACAGTTCAAAGCATTCAAAGCATTAGTTGAGAATGAAACTAATCTGAAGATTAAGTGTCTAAGATTAGATTGAGGAGGAGAATTCATGTTAGATCAATTTATTGAGTTTTTTGAAGATCATGAAATAAAGAGACAATATTTAGCAGCCAGAACTCCACAACAAAATGGAGTAGTTGAATGAAAAAATATGACAGTTCAGGAGATGGTGAGGACAATGTTAAATGAATCTAAAATAAAAAATAAATATTGGAGAGAGGCGGTTGGTACAATAGTGCATATTCATAATAGATCTTTATTAAGAGTTAATAGTGACAAGAATCTTTATGACCTATGGAAAGACAAACCAACAACAATTGATTATTTTAGAGTTTTCGGTAACAAATGCTTCATAAAGAGAACCGATGAAAAACTTGATAAGTTTGAATCAAGAGTAGATGAAGGTATATTTCTTGGTTATTCTTGAAAAAGTAAAGCTTATAAATGTTATAACAAAAGAACCAAAAAAATTGTTAAAAGTGCAAGTTTTAAGATAGAAGAAGATGGAACACAGAGAATCAGTGATCCAGTAGACATTCCTAAAATCATTGAAGAGAAAGGCTATGAAGAATCAGATGAAGACGAGGAAAAGGAGAAAAAGGGCATCAAGACTCTATCCAAATACATTCAAAAAAGCATAATGAAAGTGACATCATTAGGAATATAAAAGAAGGAATTCGCACCAGAAGAATGATGGTAAGTGAATTTGAACAAGTTAATTTCTCTTTATTATCTAGAATTCAGCCTAGAATTTTTTTAGAAGGTAGACATGATGAGCATTGGGTTAAGTCTATCGATGACTAATTAGATCAAATAGAAAAGAATGATACTTGGGAATTAATGCCTAGACTAAAAGATCACAATGTGATAAGAACAAAATGGGTTTATAAAAATAAGTTGAATGAAAATAGAAAAGTGACCAGAAATAAAGCAAGATTAGTATGTAAAGGATATGCTCAAATTGAGGGAATATATTTTGAAGAAAATTTTTCACCAGGGGCAAGGTTAGAGGCTATTGGAATGTTTTTTGCATATGCAGTATTTAAAAATTTCAAAGTATTTCAGATAGATGTCAAATCTGCCTTCCTAAATGGGAATCTTGAAGAAGAGGTCTACATTGAATACCCTGAGGGGTTTATTCTCTCGAATATTAGTAACCATGTATGCAGATTGAATAAAGCATTGTATGGATTAAAACAATCTCCCAGAGCTTGGTATGCAAGACTTGATAAGTACTTGCAAGATCAAGGATTCAAGAGAGGATTTGCTGATAGTAATCTTTACATCAAAATAGAAGGTGAGCATCAATTGATTGTTGTACTATATGTTGATGATATCATTTTTGGAGAAAATATTGTAAAGATGACATTTTTTTTTTGATAGAATGCAAAAAGAATTTGAGATGTCTATGCTTGGAGAATTATCATTTTTCTTAGGGTTGCAAATATTTCAATCAAATAAAGAATTTTTCATATCTCAAAGTAAATATGCCAAGGAAATGTTGAAGAAGTTTGGTTTTGAGGATTGTGCACCAGTTAACACACCTATGTGTACAAAAAATAAGGTGAGCAAGGATGAAGATTCACCTGTTATAGATCAATCTTTGTATAGATATATGATTGGCAGTCTTTTATATTTGACAGCATCGAGACCAGACATCATGCATGCAGTACGTATGGTTGCAAGATATCAATCATCTCTAAGAGATAGTCATGTTTAGTTGGTGAAAAGAATATTCAGATATATCAAGGGGACATTAGATTATGGATTATGGTATCCCACAGGTAAAGATTTCACTTTAGTTGCTTATATAGATTTAGATTGGGCAGGGTGCTTAGATGACAGAAAGAGTACAAGTAGAGGAGCTTTCTTCCTTGATGATAACTTAGTATCATGGTTGAGCAAGAAGCAGAACTCAGTATCACTTTCTACAGCTGAAGCAGAATATATTGCAGCCGTATTGTGTTGTACTCAAGTGCTTTGGATGAAGCAAACTTTGGAAGATATCAAGGTAAAGTATGATGAACCTATTTCTATTTTTTGTGATAACACAAGTGCTATAAATATTTCAAAAAATCCAATAATGCATTCAAGAAGAAAACATATTTCCATTAGATATCACTTCTTGAGAGAGTAGGTTGCAGATCAACAGGTTAAGATAGAATATATTAGTACTACAGAGTAGATTATAGATATTTTCACAAAGGCACTACCAAAAGACACATTTGAGTATCTGCGAGAGAAGTTGGGAGTAATTCCCTTTACTTCCTGCCATTAAGGTTCAACATCAATTGAGGGGGAGCTAAGTGTTAGCAGCAGGTAGGCCCTTTGCCATTGATGTCAAAGGGGGAGAATAACAGGTACAGGTACAGGGAATAGGTACATGTTGCTATAGTAAGGGGGAGTTACTATATGTTTTTAGATGACAAGATGTGTAGATGATAGGATATGGCAGTTTCAGGATTGAGGTTGCCATCAATGACAAAGGGGGAGATTGTTGGAAATATTGTCATTGATGTCAAAGGTCTAGCATTATTGGTGATAAAGGCCCCATTGCATTTATGTTTTTTGTAATAAATATATCTTGGCCAATGTGTGTTAATATTTATTTAATATTAATGAATATATTTTTGGTTGCATATGAGACAAAAGAAGGGCCCATGGAGAAGTCAAAGAGCCATAGGGTAAAGACAAAAGAAGGATGGGACGCATTTTCCCATGAAGAGTCATCTTGGTGAATTCCAAGAGTCACCAAGTGAAGACAAAAGAGGAAGGGTGAAATTTCTCATGAAGGGACAGTTTGAGGAATATGAAAAGTCACCAAGATAAGGACAAAAGAGGGAAGGACGTTTTTGCTCATGAAGAGTCACCACATGACTTTTCAAAGGTAAGGATATGAAGGGTCATACAAGTTTGGCACCATTTTCCATGAGGATTGAAGGGTCACAAAGCGGGAAGGCCAAAGGTCATTTGGAAAGCTATAAATAAAGGCTTGAGAAGCCATTTGTAATATGAGAGATAAAGGTTGATTTGATATTGTAATATCTAACTTAGAAGAGTAATTGTGAGAGATGAATATGATTTGTATTTGTTATATCTAGCTTAGAAGAGCAAAGGTGAGAGAGAGGAAATAGATGTTGTATTGAACTATCATTTGTTGAGATAGTAATATTGAGAGATAGGTGTGTGGTATACACAAAGGGGTTGGTGCTCCTGTGGGTTGGTGCTCATGGATTGTTGCTGGGTTGGTGCTCAGCAAAGGGATTGGTGCTCATATGGGTTGGTGCTCAGGAATTGTTGCTGGGTTGGTGCTCGAAAAAAGGGTTGGTGCTCCTATGGGTTGGTTCTCATGAATAGTTGCTGGGTTGGTGCTCAGCAAAGGGGTTGGTGCTCCTACAAGTTGGTGCTTGCGAATATTGTTTGGGTTGGTGCTCATTCATATACTTAAGATTATTCTCCGTGGTTTTTTCCACATTGGGTTTCCATGTTATATTTGGTGTCTCTCTCTATCTTGTGTGGTGTTTATTGTTTGAGTTTTATTGCATATCTTGAATGTTTGATTAAATAGAATTTGATTAAGGGAAAGTTTTATAAGATATATGATATACTGATTCACCTCCCCTTAGTATATTTTGTGCTTAACAATCACCACCTAATTGGGAACTCTATCGTTGACGTGCAAGGAGGGTGAAATGTGTTAGCTCCACCTTCATTGTATTCCATAATAGTCATTTTTAACTTCCCTTGTAATCATTCATGTTAAATATGTAACATACATATTTGGCCTTGGATAGTCAGTTTGATGAAATACATAGGCATAACATAAATAACATGCTCCACATATCTATTTTATAACATATACAGTAGAACACATTGTACCTATTTTCTCTATTCTTTATATTGAATAAAAGTTGCATTTATTGAAAGTAAGGCTTCTGCTCCATTGAATGTGTGTTTGATTATTCTATCTAAATACATCTATGCCAATATAATCTTCACAACCAAACTCAATTGTCCCCCACACACTTGGTCTTAGGCCCTATGGTACAAATCATTGGTATCAGAGTAGAGGTCTTATGCTTTCTATGCCTATAACAATGCAAGCACATAGAGAGAGATAGTTTAATAGTCAGTTTCTATTTCAAATATTAAAGACAAATGTCATAGTAAAATTAAGATGTATGACACCCAAAAGAAACTTTAGGTAGCCCCAAAAGTCTAAAGGCTTATTGTTGATGCACATGATGCATTTTGCACCAAATGTTTTGGTAAGTTCCATGAGTGAATGATGTAACTCAACTCGTACCTTCCTATCCATCTCCACAATATGCTCTACATTAGTTTTTGTAACAAACTCTCTTCAAAGTATAAGTCAATCTTGATATTCCTCTATTCAAATGTAAGATCAATACCAAAATATTAGATGCATGGATTAGACAACTTGAGATGTACTTATCAGTAAACTACTTCACTAATGCTGAGAAGATCACCTTCATAGTATTGAAGATATCCATTCTTATTGTTCACTAGTGGAAGACCTTCAGTACATAATGTGCATTCCAATCAAATCATGGAAGAATTTTTTTAATGAACTAAAGGAGGAATAACATTCTCTCTAACACTTTGACTATGAATACATCAAGTTTTAAAAACTATGTCAGTGTAAGGATCAGTTAGTGAAAGACTACACGAACACCTTCCATGACTACTCTGTGCTCCTACATGAAAACTTGAACAAACAATATAAGGTGCTAAAGTACATCAACAAACTCTCACATTATACTTATGCAGATGGATTTATTGACTTCTAACACTCTTAGGAAAGCATATCACAACACCACCAAGATCGATGCTAAGACAAAGATGAAGTAATATTCCACCTCTTCATCCAACATAGTGTGCAAGGGCCCGTTACAAAAATCCACATCACATCCTTTTGTGTAAAATTAAAACACTTCTTGTAAAGGTGATCAACCTCAAAAGAACACTCAATACTCTAAGGCTTCTTCACTTTATACATTAGATAAAGGCAAGAAGAAGTCTAGTGATAATTGGTGTCATCACCATCGCTTATCCACTCACAATGATCTTTAATTTCATGTGTAGCAATCTTTACTTGTACAATCTACATCATGACACACATTGATGGAGAAGACCAATCCAAATGACTTTTATCTAATCACCAACACCACTATGATTTACATCTCTAAAGAGCATGAATGTCTCTTCGACACTAAGTTCTAGGTGAAGGGTCAACCTCTTCATGTCATCATAGATAATGGTAGTCAAAATAACATTATTACATAATCGATAGCTTAATGCCTTGGTATACACACTACTGCATACCCTTAGCCATATTATTTGGGGTGGCTATAGTAGGGTAGGATATACAGGTCCGATGACAATCCACTTTTTAGAATAAAGTGAAGCCTATGGAGGATAACATCACTTGTGACATTGCACCTTTGGAGGTCTATGTCATCTTGTTGGGAACACCATACTTATACAACCTTGAAACCACATATCAAGCCAAGCCATAAAATTGTAGCATTCGTGCATAAAATCAAATTTACAATCTTTTTGAGCTAGTGCCTATGTCTAAAGTCATCTTAGTCTCTGCCAAGCAATGTTGCAAACTTATCTTGCATGTGCAAAAGTTTGTGTTGCTCATGGTTCACCCTAAAACACCTAGACATAATACAAAGCACACTTTGACAGTGCACACTAATCACACAACATCACAACGAAAATATCTCAACAAGTTATTAGAGAAACATAGTAAAGTCTTTGTAGAACACATAGGCCTTCCAATGCACTATGTAGTAAATCACCACATTGATTTGGTTCTTGGATCCCCTCTTTTGACATGGGAGGAGCATCTAGAGCACATCCTACATATCCTAAACACCTTGTGTCAACACAAGTTACAGTCTAACTTAGTAAAGTGTGCATTCAATACTAGGCATATTTAGTACCTGGACTATACCATTGATCTCATAAGAATCCATGTAGATCTAGATAAGATCAAAGTGATCTAAGATTGGCCTACTTCATGTAATCTCATATAATTGAGTAGTTTTATTAGACTTTCTAATTTGTTCATCCTGGGTTTCTCATACATCTCTTGGGATTTCAACCAAATAATATGTGTAAAATCCAAGTTAAATTGGACTCATGAAAAACAACATGTTTTTGAGGCACTCAAGCAACACCTATGCACATCTTCTATTCTTGTAATACTTGATATTGTGCATTCCATCAAAATTCACACAAATGCATCTGACCAAAAACTCAATGTAGTGCTCATGCAACATGGACATTCAGTGGTATACCACTCATAGACATTTAATGACAAGGCTAGAAGGTAATCCTCTTATGAGAAATAAGAGTAAGCTATTGTTCAAGAAATTAGACAATGATGCCACTGCATTTTGGTGAAAGAAACAGTTGTTAATTTGTATCAAAATCTAATTTAGTTCTTACAGACACAAAGTACGTTGGAGAATACATGAAATATGAAATAGATGACTTACCTACAACATCTCCATCTCATGATCAAGTACAAGAAAGGGAAGGAAAAGGCAAGAAATAACCTTAGCTAACCATTTGGTTCACACACTCATCATGATGATATACATGCATGGCCACAACTTTGCAGACTGGGTATCCGTCTACTCAGTGATCATGGCTTTATAATAGTTTAAACTAGCCTAATACAAGGTAAACAAGTTTAGGAGTTTTACTTGTCTGACCATCCTATTTACAAGTTCATAAATATCTATTTTCCTTGTGGTAAACCTTGCCAATGACTCATCTGGGAGGAACACTATGCCAAGACCTCAGAACACTTTAGCATGATAAAGACTCTAGACACATTGTAGTTGCACTTCTTTTGTCTATACATGTGCATAGACATGAAACACCATAACAAGTCTTGAATTACTTATTGCATTTCCAAGCCAACAAATAGGAAGCTAGGAATTTACACATATATACTAGTTCTATCCAGACCATGGGAATCTATCAGCATGGATTTCGTGATTGGTTCGCTTGCGACGAGACACCAACATGATGTTTTTTTATTTTAGTGGATAGGTTTTTTAATATGGCTTTCATGATTGCCTAAAATAAAGACATTTACATAGCTAGAACTGCACAAGCCTTCTTTAACCATAGTTGGGTTCATTTTGGGCTCCCAACATCCATCATCTCTGATCTAGATTTTCACTTTGAAAATCACTTTTGGAAAGCATTGTGGGACTTGATGGGTACCTAGATAGATCAATTTCTAGATTTTCATCCACAAATAGATGGGTGAATTGAAGTGGTCAATCAAACACTTTTTCATCTTTTGTGAATGTACAATCATGCATATGGTCACACTTGGGATGACAATCTCTTGTACGTTCAACATGCCTATAATAGAGCCCTTCACAACTCTATGGGTCAAAATTACATTCTAGATATGTCATGGGTTTCAAAATTTGATACGTTAGAACATATCTTATCATGCACTAACTGACATTGATTCACACACACATGAACAAAAAGTAGACAAAGATAAGAAGTTTCTGTAACACACCCAATTTATGCATTAACAAGTTCAATAGATTCTCTCATGCACACAAGTAAAGTACAAGGAGTGCCATGATGCACATTGCACACCTCATGCATTATGAGTTGGTGATAAACTTTGGCTACACCTTCAAGGAAATGGTTAAAAGGTTTACACAAAAAAATCAAACCTCTATGCTATGGTCCTTACACTATTTTATGTGCAGTTGGTGAGAATACCTTTATTTTAATCTACCTCCATACTTGAGCATGCACCTTGTGTTCAATGTGGAACTTATCAAGCCTTACACTCTGTCACTTCTTGAGCTAACAATGACATAAAATCCTTTTGATTTGGATCTTGAATAATTGCACCCCATAGAAAAGTACTAGATCATGTAAGTGATAGACATACGCATCTGCCATGGCACACATCAATTTTTTTGAGTAGTTAAGGTTGAACAATATTTTGATCAAGCGAAGTGATGCATGTCGACTATTTTGACCACAAATCAAAATATGTCAACCCCCTATAGTACAAAATTTAATATAGGGTTCTAATAGAATGTTATAGGGTGTGTCATGGTCAATTTGATGTCATTTAATGTGTTTCTAGATTTGTCATATTTTATTTTAGTCTTTGTGTCATTTTATGTCATTTATGGGTCATATTTGGGTCATAAATGAAGATGATACAATTTTACAAGGTGTCTAAGTGTTATAAACTCTCTTCAAACATCCAATACGTCAGATTCATTGTCAATAATTCTAGTCCTAATTGAAACTTGCAAGTTCCTAACTAAAATCAAGAAAAAATGTTAAATAAGAGGGAGTTTTGGTAGTTATATGGTCATAAAAAAGAGTGGCATGTGGGAAAAGATTATGGAATGGATATTTACCTTCCCTGAATCCATTTACACACATGATTTTCTTTGGAAGTGCCAAAAATGGACCAAATCTATTTCTCTTCTCCATCACCCCATTAGCCATACAAAACTGGTCAACAAGTCTTTTGATGGTATGACCAATAGGAGAATTTTTAGGTCAAATTATCTTGGTGGTGGCTATTAAACTTGGTCTAATTAATTTTAATGGTATGATTTGGAAGAATGGTTGCTTATGATTTATGAACCATTTTTAAGAAGTTGACTATCTTGTTTTGCTACCTAATCCCCACACCCTGTAGATTTTAGTTCTCTTTGAGTTAGTATTTAAAAATCAATTGATGAATTTACTTCCAAAGGATGTATAATTACTTATATAATGTTTTACATCTTTGGTTTCATGTTTGGAGGTGGCTCGAGGAGCTAAACATCTCAAATTGTAGGTTAGGGTCACTATTACCAAGTTGTAGACATGATCATCAACTATAGAGATTGTCATTTCATATAGTGGTCTCAAATGAATGTAGCATGCTGAACTTATGATTTTAATTTCATGTACATCACTCTTCCCTTCCAGTCATACTCTCCAAGGCTAGCATCATGAATGTTGCAATCAAGAAAAGACAACACAGTCAGTTCTCTATTTGTAGTTAGTTGAGCTATGGTGTGTGAAGGTCTTGAGCATGTTCATGGAGATGCTATAAGGATTTTAAGAGGTTGAACATATTATTAAAAAAGGGACCATCAAGATAAGCTTCCATAAGTGGCATATTATTTATTTTGGAAACAAGTTCTCATACAAACACATGCATGTAACATTAAGGTATGCCTATAGGTATCCCATAGGAGTTGATCGCATTGGGATTCTAATTTTGAAATGGTTTCAAGTAATTAATGTTGTAAAAATTCATTTTATCACTTTGAGAAGGTCTAATACTGGTTATAGGGTCATACAATATGCACATTACTCAAGTCATATTCTCAACTGCCCTGTATACTAAAATGTCCACCTACAAATGGCCTTACATAGAGACCTGAAGGTATCCATAGAGAAATCCAATCATGTTGGAAACCTTTATATAAGGTTGAAGAGTTGAGATGAGTCATGAGAACCATTTTTGAGTAATTAGATTGGTTGGAAAACTTGAAAGGTTATGTGCATATGTAGAAACTTAGATTAGGGATGGGTTTCCTTAAAAACTCCAAAATAGAGCTCCAACCACTTTTGGTGTTACTATATGATGATGTGACATAGAGTCTTAATGAAGTAAAATGCATCAATATTATAGCCTTAATGAAGGGGTATTATCTTGTAAAAGGAGAGTCGGTGTTTGGTCCCATAAGTGATGTTATAAGGTTTCAAATTCATGCATTTGTTCACTACACTTTGTCAGTGTTTTCTATAGGATCTTGAGCTTCCAAGTAGCTTTACACCCCAAAGTGGCATAAAAAAATCAACCTTCATGTGAGTTAATCCTATTTAATTGATGAAGATGTTTGTGTTTCAAATAACATCAACAAGGATTCAATGGTAAGGTTTTGACCTATATACACACCTATAGGTGTACCTTTGCTCAGACAAGCCACCTGTAGGGATTCACAAGCCCATAAGGTGCACTTTAAAAGATTAGAAGCATGCAAATCAGAAAAACTTGTTATGAGAGTTGATCCCAAGACTCTAAATAGATCCATGAGGTTTAACATATATGTCAAGGGTTGATATGCATCTACACGGCCCTTTTCCCTCAAGGATGGTTAATTACAGTTGACTATAGTAGAACAATGATCTATAAGAGTAACTAGTATTGAGAATGGTCTAACCTAAAGCATGGTGAAAGCAAGTAAAACTGTTAGATGATCCTATAGGACCTTAATAAGGTCTTGCAATTTTGATACAAGGTCAAATATGAAGGTACCACCTGTAGGCACCTCTTTCAAAATAAGAAAACATAGTCACAATTGATTGTTAACTAAGCATATCAATGTGATAGGTGAACAATGTAAGGTTTGACAAGGGTTTGATGATCAACATGTTTTAAGGGATTCCAAATTGATAGTAAACACCTCAGGAGGCACCCATAGTATGGAAATAAGGCATGGATAAGTTTTCAAGAGCAACATATAGTCCATATGAAAACCCTGCACACAATGAGATTCTCCACAGGTCTATCTTAGGTTTTGAGTCATTTAAAGGTGCTGATGATGAGATAAAACCCCAGAAATTTGTGTATAAGGTCTTGATGACCTATTAAATCCTCTCATGTTTTAAAATTACCTTAGGGAATAGAGGGAGTGCCCTTTTTTCTATTTCAGATAGAGGGCACTCCCAGAGAACTAAAACATATAGGTTTAGAGGAGTCTTGATGAGAAGGTGAGCTAGAGGTTGATGAGACCTTGAAAAAAGATGTTCAGAGTTAGATTAAACATGAGTAAGCATGATAAAATTCTCACAAGTGTTTGAATCCAAATAGAGTAGCCTAAAATCACAAGCATGCAACATACCTATTAGGTCTTGATTAGGCCTAGTGGCTAATAGGGTCCAAATCTCATTTTTGGCACTAGGTGGACATTCCAATGCATTGTAACATGAACATGGGGAGATATAAGGTGTGTTATATCCTTAAGATTGTAAAGAAAACCATAGAGAATCCATGTTTTGGCTCAAACCAACTTATGCTTGCACATAATGGAGAGAGAAGCTTGAAAGGTCAACTTTGGAATCTCACAACAACATGGAGGCTTATCATGGGAGCTCAAGGATATGGGAGATATTAGAGAGGGTCATAAATAATGTTTTATTAGAATTTTTTCATTGGTTAAACGTCATAATTTCATGAATAATCCTTAATGGGCAAATTTGCCTAAAACTCTCTAAAAGCTTGGATAATGACTTGATGAAGAAAACAAGGAGATGCATCCAAATGAGATAGTCTATGTAGGAAAGTGACTTGGACTTGTAGAGGACTCCCCAAAGCTACTTCCCATCAATTTTAATTCTACCCTACTTATATGGACAGGGTGAAAAATCACTTTTCTTGATAGTTTTTGGTGTCTTATAGGTACAAAAAGGTTTCAAAGAATGATATTCACTTTGAAAGGAGGAATGGGACTTATATCTAACTCAGAATGTTCATTTCTTGCCTCAACTAAGTTCACAAGTGCCTCTACTAACACCTTCATCTCGGCTAGTCCAAATTGGCATAGTTAACAAGGAATGATCAACAAGTGAGAAGGTCAAAACTCTAAGTGGGAGGCCTTTTAAGGTCTACATGGTGAATCTAGAGACATGAGGACCCTTGAAAAGTGTCATACACTCCATTGTATGGATTTATTTGGAAAACTAAAGACTTCTTTGGTGCCAAGTGTGGAGGGTAAGTGAAAAGAGGGTGATTATGACTATAGGGAGTGATAACTCATGTCTAGAAGAATGTCAGTGATTAGGAACACAACCAATGCATGTTGGGGATTGTTTATAACCCCTTCCTCGTAGTGCAATCATCTCATATATCCTTATTATGTTTAGGAGCACTCATAGAGGGTCAAATGATGATGGTAATTTATAGACAAGTAAATGAAGAGTTTTATGCCACATTTCAAGAGTTTCATGCTTTGAAGGACATTTGTTGAAGTAGACCTTACATGGTATTTTACATATTCCTTTCTCCTGTAGATGTAACTCCTCTCAACTTGACAAGTGTTTTAGTGACTGTTGGACTTCATTCTTCTCATTTCTCTCTCAAATTCTATAAGTAGTAGCTATTTTGGCTCTTATAGACTAATTCCACTCCATGTATGGTGAAGCCCTACTGGATTGATGTTGTAATTTACATTTGAACAATAAATGAAATTTGGTTTTGAGTTTATGAACATTTTTTCTAAGTGTGCAAAGTGATGTATGGTGATGTTGAGTGATAACCTTCTATCCTTTCTTCTCCTTATTATTTCATGTTTATGCAATATTTCTTATTCTAATAGGTCATATAGAGTGTAGTTAGTGTGTTAAGATCCTTTCAAGTATATAGTTTTACTTAGAGTGTGTAATCTTCCTTCTGGTTCACTTACCTTGAGTTGTCTTATACATATCACCTCTATATTGAAACACTTATGTTAGAACCTCTTAGGACTTTGAAGTTGGTTTGTAGGTCTTATTTCTTAGTGAAATAAGTATGATGGTATTATAAAAATCCTTTTTATGTATCACCTCCTTAGAGTATATTTATTTCATGCATAATTGTATCCCTTTTTCCACAAACAAATAGTTAGTTTAGTGATATGCACTTCAAGACAAATTTAGGGAACTAGCCCTTAAACCTAGAGGTCTACTATTGATAAACCCACATACCTAGAAGTATTCCCATATTTCCCAAATATGGAGACTTGAACAACATTCTATAGGGTAAAATATTTGGTGACAATAGTTCTAGCACATATGGTGGGACCCATTATCCTCAAGATAACTTGTCAAGGTGAATACTGGTCTTGACAATATCAGCTGCATAATTGGTGTGCTAATCAACATTTTACAACTCCATTCAAGGTAAAATCTAGTTTTAGACCATTATTTGTCATAAATTTTCTCTCATACTTCATGGTCCTTACTGGGTCATAATCTAGTAGAGTTCTCAATCGTATTAATCTACCTATTCATCCTGAACTTCCTCTTGAAGCTCAATACCCTTAGCCTAATCTACCCTTTGAAGAACAAGAGGATTTTTCTAGTCAAGAGAGTGAAGAACTTGAATAAATCATGGATAGGTAACATGCGTTACCTACCTTTAATACTAAAAATCGAATCTATCTTGATGCATATGATGCATTCACCCCTAATTCTACAAAGAGTGTGCCTACATTAAATGGTGAAGGTCATGTCACATCTAGTGAACACATCAGAGATATATCTAATTTTTTTAGTTTCTACAATGTCACTAAGGAGAATATTACCATTAAACTCCTTTCTAATTCTCTTATAGGGAAAGTAATTTATTGGTATCATACTTTGCCTAGTGAATGCATCACATCATGGGATGACTTTAGAGTGTTGCTAACATCAAGGTTTAAAGATGAAAGTGATCATACTTATCTCATACATCAACTCAATGTGATCTAAAGAGCCCCCAAAGAAATAATGCATGACTTCAATGAGAGGTTTCAAAAGAACTGGTATAGATTGCCCATGAGATCACCTGCTAACTTTGTGTTTCCTACATACTTTAGAGCCATTGGTACTGATATTGCTATCATGCTTTAGTCCAAAGGTGGTTTCACTCTTCTTGAAGCATATGAACTTGCCATTAGAACTAAGAATGGTCTTATTCAAGTAGGAAAGTTTCCTTCTAAGGTGTCTATGCTTTGCTAACTAATGTCCCTGCTACTACTCCAAATATTACTCAAATTATTAATGCTAATTCCAGGCCAAAGTATACTCCTAAGAAGGTAGAAGATGCCAAGCCTTAGAAGCTCAAAATAGACAAGATAATATAAAACAAGGTTCTCATCAAAATCTATATCCCTATCAATAGAAATATGGTCAAAAATATCAAAGAGGGAGAGGTCAAGGGCACGCTGACTTCAATAGGCCTACTAATGTACACAATCCCAATTATACATCCAACATAAGAGATATGGTACTGGTGCATAAAAAATTGGTGCAAGGAGAAGATTGGCAATAAGGCCAATTTATGGATGATAATGAAGGTGGAGAACAATCTCTAGTTGCCCAAGGAGGAGTCACTCCTCTCCTATAAGCTGAAGATGAGGTCTTAATGTATGAAATTCAAGGTTGGAAGCCTCATGGAGAAAACTTCACCAAATTCCTAGTTCAGGATACTTTTGTGCTCAGTCAAGGAACCTCTATTACAGACAACACTAGGGCCAAGAGGAAGGATTTAGGAGGTGATGGTAATGTGCCTAAAATTTCACCTAATCTCCTCCAAGGCAGCAAGGCATGGATACAAGCATGATAGTTCTAAATACTCCTGCACCTCCTCCAAATCAGAATGTGGTAAGGACTTCTCAATGTGTTTCAATTCATCATGTTCCAACAATTTATTTTCATCCAAAGAATCAAGAGAAAGTAAGTAATTCTAAGTATTTATACTCTAAACATAGTGGACTCATTGAAGAATACTATCACATCCATTTCTATTTGGGATGTCCTCCATATGCCTGGCCAAAAGGAGATCTTAAAAAAATTACTATCCACTATCCCTACAAGTCCTTCACCTTCAATTCAAATTCATGGTCATGTATCTCATAATAATTCCCATAATAACATGGTTGAACCATATACCAAAGCTAAGAAACCTCCACCTTTTTATCTCACTCTCATTGTGGGTGATAAACTAGTACACAATTGCATAGTTTATAGTGGTGCCTCTATATTAGTCATGCCCAAAGTTGTAGCTGATAATTTGGGACTAAAATATGAAACCCATAATAAAGGAGTGATTCAATTAGATGGTAAACCTACCAAGATAACATTGTTAATCAAAGGATTGAGGGTTTTTCTCCATGACTATCCTAGTTTTCCCATCCTCCAATACATTGTTGCTGTTGACCTTCCTTTACATTTTGCAATCTACCTTTCAAGAGATTTCATAGCTAAGATAGGTGGCTACCTCTCAGCTGACTAGTACTTCTTGGACTTTAGGACAAGATATGGAACCAAGGTGACCATAAGAACTCAGCCTTTTGCAAGGTTTCACATTGAACCCTATGTTGAAGCAATCTCTTACTTGAATTGTGTTATCAATGACAAGGAGTTTAATGTAGATGACAGTGCTTCAAAGTTTGAAGGTATAGTTGACTTATTTCTATATGAGTATGGTGCAAATGATTATGAGCATGATCCTTATGCATACCTTAAGAAAACTAACCTTGGCAACTATATCATCCATGAAGAACCATTTGAGGGAGCTGAGGTAAGTGTTGAGAATCATTTCTCACAAGATATTGAGAGTAACTACTTGATCCATGTATATGATGATGATATATTGAAGCACATAATTGATCAAGATGGTGAGAAAAACAATGTGATTTTTCCTATAATTGATGAAGCTTCCCTTGATGATGACACTCATGAGGAAGATGAAGATGACTTATGGAAAAAGTTCAATTACATATGTCAAGAGTTTGACCAATTAAGTAGTGTTATTCCCCCTTCTAAGAAGTCTATATCTGATGTGTTTGATAATGAGTCTAACAAGCATATTATTGAGTGTTCCATCAAACATGAAAGTGTATACCAATCTGCTGTCTAAGAGTTTATAGTCAAAGAAGAGTCTCATGATCCCAAAGCAGATTTTGTTGTGATTAAAGAATAATCAAGAGATCCATCTGAGGTAAAGCCACATTCAGAGGTATTGGAACATGATGAGAAGGGACTTAATGATAATACACATCAAGCACATCAATCCCAAAAGGATGGAAGGATTTAGGAAGTTGTCATCACTCCTATTTTGTAGTTTGAAGAGTGTAGATAAAATATGACAAAGATCAATCAACTTGAATCCCCAATCAAGCTCTTTGGAGAGTATAAAATGAAGGCTCCAAAAAGTTCACTTGCAAACATAAAGAGATCAAAATATGGTAAGCTTCTTAACCATCTACACATTTAAGTGGTTGATGATGAACATGATTCACATGCTAGATTGCCTTCATGGAGTGACAGAGATTCAAGAGGAACCATATTTGATCCTAGTTGAATTATGGTAAGATGTTTTCACCTCAAGAGTGAGGTCTTGTGAATAATAGATTAGTTGTGTGTGTCTTTCTTTCAGTTGTGTGTGTTGCCTTCCATAAGTGTTCTAGTTGAACCTATGTTTATTTACCTTTGGTGTGTCTTGTTTTGTGTATCCTTTCCTTTGTGTTTGGTGTGTTTTCAAAGGAAAATTATGTGTCAAACTGGTGTATAGGTGACTCTATGGCTTAATGAATAGGATTAGGCTAATGGTCTTTGCATTACAAGCATACCACCCTTGAGAAATTACCAAGAATGCTGACTATTTTGACCACAAGTCAAAATAGGTCAACCCTGTATAGTAAAAAACTTAATATATGGGTCTATTAGAATTTCATAGGGTGTGTCATGGTTAATTTGATGTCTTTCTAGCTTTTTCATAGTTTATTTTAGTCCTTGTGTCATTTATGTCATTTAAGGGTCATATTTGGGTCATAAATGAAGATGGTATGGTTTTCAAAGGTGTAAAAGTGTTATAAACTCTATTTTAATGTCTAATATGTTATATTCCTTGTCTTGAATGTTACTCCTACTTAAAAATTTTAGGTTTCTAACTGAAATAAAGAAAAATAGTTGAAAAATAAGAAATTTTGGTAGTTGTACGGTCATAGAAGAGAGTGGCACATGGAAATATCTTATATAATGGTTCCTTAGATTATAAGACTCCATTTACACACTTGATTTGCTTTTGAAGTGCCAAAAATTAACCAAAACCATTTCTCTTCTCCATCACTCCACTAGGTATACAAAACTAGTCAACATGTCTTTTGATGGTATGGCCAGTAGGAGAGTTTTCAGGTCAAATTATTTTGGTGAAGGATAGTAAATTTGGTCTAATTAATTTTAATGATAGGATTTAGAATAATTGTTGCCTATTCTTTATGAACAATTCTTAATAAGTTGATTGTCTTGCTTTGCTTGTTAATCCCCACACCCTACAAGTTTTGATTTTGTTTGAGCTCATTTGAACAAATCAATTGATGAATTTGATTTCAAAGGATGTGAGATTCCTTATCTCATGTTTTCAATATTTGGTTTCATGTTTGGCATTGACTTGAGGAGCTAAACATCTCAAATTATAGGTTAGGGTCACTATTACCAAGTTACATACATGATCATCAAATACAAAGGTTGTCATTTATTGTAGTGGTCTCAAATTAATGTAGCATGCTATAACTTATGATTTTAATGTCATGTAAATTACTCTTCACTTCCAAGATTACTCTCAAAGGCTAGCATCATGAATGTTTCAATCAAGAAAAGATAACACCATCAGTTCTCTATTTGTATTCAGGTGAGCCATGGTGTGTGAAGGTCCTAAGCATGTTCATGGGGATTATATAAGGAATATAATAGGTTTAAAATATTCTTACAATAGGATTCCTAAGTGGCATATGATTTATTGTGGAAACAATTTCTCATACATACACAAGCCTGCAACATTAATGTATGCCTACAGGGGCCCCATAGGGGCTAATCACGTTGGGATGATACTTTTGAATTGGTTTCAAGTCATTCATGTTGGAAAAACATTAATTTGATCACCTTGAGAAGATATAACATTGTTTATAGTGTCATATAATATGCACATTGTTTAAGTCTTATTCTCTACTGCCCTATATACTGAAATGTCCACCTATAGGTGGCCTTACACAAAACCCTGAAGGTAGCCATAGAGAAGTCCAAGCATGTTGACAACCTTCATAGAAGGTTAAAGAGTTGAGATGAGCCATGAGAACCATGTTTGAGGAATTAGGTTGGTAAGGAAAAATTGAAAGGTTATGTTCATATGTAGAAACTCAATTTAGGGGTGGGTTTCCTTACAAGGTCCAAATAGAGCCCCAACCACTTTTGGTGTCACTATAATATGATGTGACATAGAGTATTGATGAAGTCAAATGGATCCATATTGTAACATTCATGAAGGGGTATTATCTTGAAAAAGGAGAGTGGGTGTTTGGTCCCATAAGTGATGTTATAAGGTTTCAAATTCATGCATTTATTCACTGCACTTTGTTAGTATTTTCTATAGGATCTTGAACTTCCAAGTAGATTTACATCGCAAAGTCACATAAAAATATCATACCTTCATGTTAGGTGATCCTATTGAATTCAATAAGATGTTTGTGTTTCAAAGAACATCCACAAGGATTTAATCATAAGGTTTTAACCTAGATATGCCCCTATAGGCATACCTTTTCTTAGACAAGCCACCTACAACTTGATTATAGGGATTCACAAGCCCATAAGGTGCACTTTAGAAGATTACAAGCATGAAAAGAACAAAAACTTATATGAGGGTTGATCCCAAGACTGTAAAGAGATACATGAGGTTTAGCATATATGTTAAAGTTTGATATGCATCTACAGGCCCCTTTTGCCTCAAGGATGGTTAACTACAGTTGACTGTAGTAGAACAATGATCTATGAGCATAACCAATATTGAGAATGGCCTAACCTAAAACATGGTATGAGTAATTAAAACTATTAAATGATACCAAAGGACCTCAATAATGTTTTTTGGTAATTATACAAGGTCAAATAAGTATGTATTATCTACATATACCTCTTTTAAAGTAAGAAAACATAGTCACAATTGATTGTTGATTGAGCATATCAAGGTGAGAGGTGAAAAATGTAAGATTTGATAAGGGCTTAATGATAAAAATGTTTTAAGGGACTCCATAGTGATATTAAACACCTCAATAGGCTTTCATAGTATGGAAATAAAGCATGAAGAACTTTTCAAGAGCAACATACAGTCCATATGGAAACCCTGCACATAGTGAGATTCTTCATAGGTCTATCTTAGGTTTTGAGTCATTTAAAGGTGGTGTTGATGAGATAAAACCATAAAAATTTGTGTAGAAGGTCTCCATGATCTATTAAATCCTCTTATGTATTCAATTTACCTAAGATAATAGGGGGAGTGCCCTCTGGTTTATCTCAGAGAAAGGGCACTCTTAGAGAACTAAAACCTACAGGTTTAGAGCAGGCTTGATGAGAAGGTGAGATATAGGTTGATGATACCTTTTAAAAAGATGTTGAGTTATTTATACATGAATAAGAATGATAAAATTCTCACAGGTGTCTGAGGCCAAATAGAGTGGCCTAAATTCACAAGCATACAAATAGAGCTATTAGGTCTTGATTAGGCTTAGTGCCTAATAGGGTTAAAATATATTTTATAGAATTAGGTGGACATTAAAATGCATTATAACATGAACATGGGGAGATATAAGGTGTGTTAGATCATTCATCTTGTAAAATAGACCACAGAAAAGCCATGTTTTGGTTTAAACCAACTCAGGTCTGCATAGAATGGAAAGAAAAGTTTAAAAGGTCAAATTTGGAAGCTCACAACAACATGGAGGCTTAGAATGGAGCTCAAAGAGATATAATATGTTATAGAGGGTCATAAACAATGTTTTAGTGGAATTTGTTCACAAGTTGATGTCACAATTTCATAAACAATCCTTAAGGTGTAAAGTTGCTTGAAACCCTCCAAAACCATGGATAATGAACCGATGAAGAAAACCAGGAATAAGATGCATCTGAATAAGATAGAATTGATAAGAAAGTGACTTGGAATTGTGGAGGATCCCCAAAGCTACTTCCCATCAATTTGAATTCTACCCTACTTATATAGACATGGTGATAAATGGATTTTCTTGATAATTTTTGGTGTCTTGTAGGTACAAAAAGGTTTCAAAAGATGTAATTCACTTTGGAAGGAATAATGGGACTTGATATAAATCACCATTCTCATTTATTGACTCAACTAGGTTCACAAGTGCCTCTTCTAACTCCTTCATCTCAGCTAGTCCAAACTAGGATAGTGAACAAGGAATGATCAACAAGTGAGAAGGTTAAAACTATAAGTGGGAGGCATTTTAAGGTTTTTCTAGTGAATTTATAGAAATGAAGACCCTTGACAAGTATCATACACTCCATTTTATGGACTGGTTTGGAAATCTGAAGACCTCTTTGGTGCCAAGTGTTTAGGGTGAGTGAAAAGAGGGTGATTATGACTGTAAATAGTGATAACTCATGTTTAGAAGAATTTAAATGATTAGGGACACAACCAATGCATGTTTGGGATTGTTTATAACCCCTTCCTCTATTTTAAATCATCTCATCTATCCCTAGTCTAATATGGATCACTCATAGAGGGTCAAATGAGGAAGGCATTTTTTAGGTAAGCAAATGTAGATTTCTATGTCACAATTGAAGAGTTTCATTCTTTGAAGGATATTTGTCCAAGTATACCTTGTATGGTATATTACATATTCCTTTCTCCTATATATGTAACTCCTCCTCTTATCTTGACAAGCATTTTAGTGATGCTTGGACTTCATTCTTCTCATTTCTCTCTCAAATTCTATAAGTAGTAGCCATTTTGGATCTTGTATATTAATTCCACTCCATTTATGGTGAATTATTGCTAGATTGATGTTGTACTTTGCATTTGAATAATAAATTCAATCTATTTTTGAGTTCATGAACATTTTATCTAAGTGTGCAAAGTTATGTATGGTAATGTTGAGTGATAATTTTCTATCCTTGATTCTCCTTATCCTTTCATGTTTATACAAGAGTTCCTATTCTAACAGGTCATATAGAGTGTATTTGGTGTGTTAAGATAATTTAAAGTGTATAATTGTCCTTAGAGTGTGCAATCTACCCTTTAGTTCACTTACCTTGAGTTGTCTTATACATATCACCTCTATATTGAAACACTTATGTTATAACCTCTTAGGACTTTGAAGTTGGTTTGTAGGTCTTGTTTGTTAGTGAAAGAAGTATGATGGTATTGTGGAAATAATTTTGGTGTACCACCTCCTTAAATTAGATTTATTTCATGCATACTTATTTCCATTTTCCCAAAAGCAAACAATTAATTTAGTGATAATCACTTTAAGACAATTTAGGGAGCTAGCCCTTAAACCTAGAGGTCTACTTCTACTATAAATAAACCCACATACCTAGAAGTATTTCCATGTTGCTCAAATCTGGAGGAGGCTTGAACAACCTCCTCTAAGGTGTAAGATTTGGTGATAATAGCACACTTCTTCGTAACTAAGTGTATTTTCCTTAATTATAAATTAATAAAATGAAGACCATTGCTCTTAAAAAAAAGGTGAATGATCCACACGTAGCCTCTGTGTAGTTAAATACACTCCTCATTTGTTCATCTACATAGAGATAACAATTATCACATAATTATATGCACTTAATTGTGAAAATCTTGCTCACGCTCTCATGCATAATTCTCACACTTGCTTAGAGACTTCTGTGCAATGATATCCATAGATCACAACCTGCATATCTCATTGTGCATTCTATAGCTCACAATATTGCATATGTCACTAGAATTATCTCTCAAACTAGCCCTCTCTTTAAGGACCCACTTCAATGGAACTATGTGATAGGCTACCTAAATCATGTTCCTCAACTAGTGTCACCAAATTAACATAAAATCCTAATATTGATTATTGTTAGCTGACAACCAAGATTTTGAGGATCTCAACCATTATTGAACAATCAAGAATTATGTGACCTAATCAATTCTCACTACCTAGTTGGGGACTCCATTGATGGTATGCAAGGAGGGTGAGATGTGTTAGTTCCACCTTCATTGTATTCCATAATAGTCATTTATAACTTCCCTTGTAATCATGAATGTTAAATATGTAACATATGTATCTAGCCTTGGACAATTAGGTTAATGTAATACACATGCAAAACATAGATAACATGTTCCATGTATCATGTAGCATATGCAACATAACACATTGTACCTATTTTCCCTATTATTTATGATTGAATAGAAGTTACATTTCTTAAAATTAAAACTTTTGCTCCATTGAATATGTGTTTGATTTTTATTTATAAATACATCTCTATGAATTCACTCTACACAAATAATCTTAGTTTTTTCATGCACATTTATCTTGGGCACTATGGTGCAAATCAGAATACCTTGCTGAATTTTGATATTATTAATGAGTTTTAGATAACAAACGTAGTATTTGAAAAACTCATAGCCACAGAGGGAGTGTCAGGGTCAACACCAAGCACACAGTGAACTAAAACTACTACCATGTCATCATAGGGTCCCTAAGTTTTTTGTATATGCAGTCATGCATACTCCAATAGGGCCAATTTTGATTCTCCAAGTGGATAAAACATATATTTCTATTTCTACAGTTGTCACTCAACTATTTTTCTTTTTTGGTGGTTCCACATCAACTCCACTTTAAATATGAATATATATTTACATGTTTCAGTTAAATTTAAATTGATGGATCCTAATTTATTATATATATATATAAGAAATTCTATATTATGTAAATAATTTTGTACATGCATGATCTACATGATTTAGATAAAGTTTTATTATTGGAGATGCAAATTTAGACTTTACTTGGAGGATGAGGCATCCCCTCTCTGAGCCTATATATATTTCTATCCTCTCTATACCAAAGGGAGGAGAATTTTATCTATTAAGATTAATAAGAAATTTTACAAATTATTTTGAAATTAATCATGATGTGTAAATTTGGTTCTTCTCCAAACCTGTGAATCCTGTAAAAAGTTATATTATTTTGGTATTTTAGTTTGTTAGTTGTGCATGAGTATTATTTTAAAAAAAATTATTCATATTGTTCTCTTTCTAATTTGAATATTTTTTATTTAATAATCATAATCTCCCTTTGAAGATGTGCACTTGCAATCTTACATCAGCTATAATCTTTGATTACATATGCTAAAGTTTTCTATATTCTTATTTTTTTGGACTCTTAACTATGATTATTGGTGTGCTTCCAATATATTGAAATACACATTGGTTTGTAATTGCTTGTCCAAGCCCTAGTTCAAATTCTAGTTTTCAAAGATTTCATCTTGTTTTATCTAAATGCCTTCTTTTCTACCCTACTTTTCCTTATTTTTTGAGTTTTTTTTTGTCATACTCACCTTAGATTAGATTCATCATCTATTCACCCATCTCAATTAGATCTATATTCTCATCCATAATTGCACTGATATTTATGGTAAACAATTCCTTCACTCACCACCATTCCACCAACATGCTATTTATAAAACCCAATATCCTACAACTCATGCCTTAGAGTGAATATCTCTTTATTAATCTTAAAATATTAGATATTACCTCATAAGGTTCTCTGATGTGCATAAAACCTACATCAATAACATCATTTTTAGTGAACTTACAATGGTTCCATTTTTTTTAGATTAGTACATTGGGTACTACTCCTTTTTCATGAGACTTGGGATAAACACATTTCCAACTCAAGAGCTTGATTAGTTATTCAAATTGGAACTTGATCAATCTCAATTTACCATTGGTGAAAATTATGCAAGTGCTTTAATGAAGGGGCACAATTCACTATTATTAGTTATAGGTTATAAGTTGTTTAACCCTTTTTATGAATAAGGGTAAATAGAATAACCTAATCAACTAAGGAAAAGATTATTCTAAAAAGTAGGTAAATTAAATAATTTAGATTCATAATAGATTGTGATACAGTTTTGAATTATGAAAATATACTAAATATATAAAGTACAAATTCAAATGGTAAATTGAATGTTTAAACATGAAGAAGAGATAATATTTAACTTATTCACAGATGCAAAAACATATTTAGAAAATGTAGATGTAGGAGACATGATGATGCATAGGCATGATTTTTCATATTCTATAAATCAACTCTCTAATAATATGGATGTTACCATTAGAATCTAGACACTAACATCCACACTTTTGTCTCAATTTCAATGTTTATATTTGTAATGAAGTACGTCTTTTTATATCAATTCTACTTGTGAATATTAGGTCTTAATATCACCTTTTAGATTCTCTATTTGGATCACTCTCACAAGTTATAGATATTAATGTGTCGCTCAAAACCCCATGTCTTTCAATTAGAGCATGTGATCTGAAAAATAAGGGTTAGTGGGCTCAAGTAAAGTAGAACTAAACTTAAAGACCCTTATGTGAGTTAGTGCTACTTATATAACCATTGATTTGAAGAGGGCCTTATATCGATGTAGTTCTCCCCTTATGTAAGATTGTGTGTGAACAATGGTGTAATATTCTATATGCACATGCATATAGCGATCTAGCTTGTAAATTAAAAAATAATGTTCATAGGTTGATCTATGAATGCATTAGACATGTGATAATATTTATCCTATGACTAATATGGAAATAAGAAATAATAGAGAAATAAAACTCAGTTGTGTGATTGGTTTAGTCATCTTAATAGGTGATTGATAATTACTAGATGTTTAAATGAGTGGGTTTTATTTTGTATTTATATCACACTTTTGAAAATATCTCACAGGAGGGTTAATTAAGAAAAATAGGCTGACCCATACATATCAAAATATTTATAAATTCGAGTGTTTTTAATCTACAAACACTAATGTTAGATCTAAGACACTAGTGTCAACATTGATGTCTTATTCTAAATGGTAGTATTTTGGATGATATAGAATTGGTGAAGATCTGTAGCTGATAGTGTAATATTTTTAAGTTTTACGCATATTATGGGTTATAAGTGATCTAGGTAATTAGAATATCAAGTTTGGACTATAATATAAATATTTAGACATAGTGAGATGGTGAACATGAGCCTCATAATAACCAAAAAATATTAAATAGAAGGGTTGAGGTATGAGTGATATTTGTTAAGTGTAAAAGATAAGTTTATTATATAAAATATAGATTTATAATATACATAAGGTATTTTGGTTTCACCTACCTACAAGTGTACTCCTCCCTTTCTCTCTTTTTCAATTGTTTAAATTTTAAAGTTTAATCTTTTTCATATTACAAAATGAACAAAATGACTAATTCATGTATTATTTTAGGGTTTGATAAATTTGAGTGCTTTGCATAATTGAATTATCTTCTCAAAGATAAAGTGTGTTATACACAATCAAGGTCAATTTTTTTTGCGTCACTTTAATAATTTCATTACTAAAATGGGGGGAGGGTAAATGTAGACACATAAATCTGATCATAGATGCTTGATAATGATACTTATTGACATATTATGAACCACATGACATGTGATAATTACATGATTATTATTTGACATTTCTCTAAGACATTGATCTATATGAATGTTTGAACCTTTATTTGCATTCACTATTACACATAACTCTCAATGTCAATGTTCAGGTTGTCTAAAAACACCATCAAAATGTTTTTAGTTTAGGACATAGGTCCCTATGTATTTTAAACAATTCCATGCTAAACAGAAAAGAGTAAAGTGTGCCTTTGTCCACTTAAGTCAACCACTTCACGTGCCAAATAATGGATAGTTTTTGAAATTGAAATTATTCTTTTGGGTCTTCCTACATATTTCACATGGTCAACTAAAATAATATGTCAAAATATTCACCTATAATTACACATAAATAGTCACTCATTTTACTCACTTTCTATTCACTTGGTTCAAGCTCGTACATTTCTACACATTTATCAAATTTGATTTATTTTTTACAAATTCAAAATATATTACAAGGAACATGCATAATCCAAGTCAAGAACCCTTCAAAGCAAGTAAATATATTTCATTGTCAAGTTTAAAATCCATTTTTTAGTTGTATACATATATTCAAAGGATAAAAATTGCATATTCACTCTAGGTGGAAGAACTATTTGAGATTGATGTCCCTTTTTGGAGTATTAGATATGTAGCCAACGATCAATCATCAATGCTGTGATTGAGGTTATCTCATCCTATTATATTCCCCTCATTTATTTATAGGTTTTCAAATTATAAAAGTTACCTAAGGGCTATAAAAACAAGATAAGACAAAAAACAATTTCTACGTGGTGAAACCATAGTTTTAATATACAAGATTCCTCAACATTTATAGGTGTAGGAGATGCAATGATCAATTTGTATACATAGTCAAATAGGACAAGTCTATGATTAATGGAGTGGGATGCACTAATCTACTATCCACTGAAAACAATCTTGTTTAGATACATCTTCTATTTTTGGCTATGATCTGTCAATTATATAATTCTATTTATCTATCTTTTCTTGTCTATGACCTATCACAGTCAACTAGCACAAGTCCATGAATAAATGATTGGAATGCACTCCACGCTATCCACTTACAACAAACATGTTATTTTTTTTGATTTTATGTCTATTTTTGAACCTATATAGTCATCATTTTTTAGTTTTTACTATTAGCCAAATAGAACAGTCAACACAAATCCGTGTGAGCTAAATATTCTCTTATTTTTTCATTTATAAAAATAATAATTTTATATATTCAAAATATTTTAAAAATAAAGATTATTGAATATTTTACATATTTAGTATTATAATATTCTCTAATTTTACACTTATACTCAAATACAATTTGTTATTATGTTATCTAAAATAGGGTAAAATAGTTGCATCACTATAGTGAGTTTCTCAACATCTTATTCAATTCTTTGTCCAAGAATAGAGAAATTATATGAGCACCTCTCCATATGAACTAGTTCATTTGATACCCATGGTATATCCACTCCAAATGGAATCAGGATACTTTAAAAGAAATAAAGGATTGTATACCAACATGGGTACTCATTCTTTGATTATTATTGAATTTGGACTTCGGTATATTAATTTTTATTGGAATAATAATCATATATTTGATTACATGAATAATTACTTGTAGGTACACATGGAAATTGTGAAAAATAAGGGAAATGAAAGGTCTATGTTCAAAATCACCAACATAGGTTTGCATTCTCTTTTATATTTTAAAATAGTATTTAGCATTGCCCATAAATAATAAAATAAAGGGGGGCATTTGTAGACACTCAAATTTGATAAAAGTTTTATTGTATAATGTTTTTCATGTGACTTTGTATTTATAGACTCTCAATTATGAATATAACACTTATTGACACATTTTTCTCAGGTTTTCACATTCTTGTCCACTTTACTTGAATGTGCAGTCTTTTATTTGGGCTTTCTTGATATTTCTTGAGTTTATCACAAGGATCCTTGGTTATATTCCTTTGATTCTAAATTTTTGGTGTATCTAGGACAATGTCTATAATCCCATATTATGTTAATTATTAGTAGTGTCTACCTTTTTGATAGTGTCTTCTTGTGTATTTTGGGGGACACCACCTTTTAAGGTGATTTATTTTATATTTTTGAGTCTTTTTGTGTTGGCTTGTGCATGCCAATAGTTTCCTAATTAATTTTTGAGAGCACTATATATAGAAATCCTTTAAAATTATTCAAAAGATAAACATTCATTGATTAACAAAGGCAAAGAAAGATAAAATACACATCTAGTTTATTATTACTCTAGATCTAATGTTTTGTAAATGATAAATATAATTGCATGTTTATACCAAAGGAGTTCCTAAGAAAAATTCCATTTAGACCTGCATTCACATGATTTGACACACAGACATATTAGTGGGATAATTACATATGATTTGAGCTCTCTTCATAATATTGGAACATAGGCAATGCTCAAATTTCAATGGGGAGTGGCTGAGGTTTGTCCAACCCAACATTTATAACCCATTTTTAGGTTATATCATGTTAATATTGTAAGGTAGGTTTTTGAAGAAAAGATAAATAAAATAGAGTTCCTTATCTAGGGCCAAAGGTAAATGCATATAAATCACTGACAAACATAAGTGTATCTATTTGAAGTCATAAACCATCACATTCATTTTGGATAGTACTAATGGATAGTGGAAAATACCAATTTACTAAAGTGTTCAAGATTTACATGATAATATATTGCAGGGTTTTAAAGATTTGTTTCCTAATATGAGCCATAATGAAGCTATTACAAAGTTATCTTGTCAATTGTGGCATAGGTAGTGTATACATAATATTTTTCACTTTATCATTTAATGACACTTTCTCTTACAATGACTTGTTGATGAATCAATCTCCCTTAGTACATGCCTTAAAGGGTGTGCCAATAATGGAGTTGGAAAGGCTCTTGGTGCTTTATGAAATATGTTGCTATTCTATTTTAATTACACAATTAATACTATTAGTTTGACCTCCTCTAAGTGTCTATCCATCTATCCCTTTTATATAATCCCTATCTATATTTGATAGTCTCCATATATCCCTTCATATTAGCTTGGTTGACATTATCTATTTTTTGCCTTCACCTTTTTTGTATTTTATCAATTAATGTGATATAGTTGTAAGTGTGTTTTATAACATTTGTATTATATCAACTTGGCTGATACCATAATGTATTAGCTAACATATTCTAATTGTATCGGTTGGGCTAATACTGTCATTAAAGTTTAGGGTTGGTTTTGAGTATTACAACACTAGATATAGGGGTCATATTTAATTCATATTATATCATATCAAACTCATTTGATTTTTTTTTACTCACATTTATTCCCTAAATAAGTATAGGGAGAGTTAATGGCTTAGAACTTTATCTTGAGGAGTCTTGTCTTGTGGTGTTATTGAATTTCAGAAGGAGTCATTGGAAATTTGTAACCAAGGATATCTAGGTCTTCATCTATCCATTTAAGGTCTTCAACCTATAACATATATTTTAAATCTCCACTTGATATGAGGGGAGATTGACACATTATTGGATATACCTTAAGGAAGTATTTATATCCTTACACTCTTTATTTTATTTACTTATTAGAAGATATATTTATTTATTACATGTTGAATGAATGTATGCCTATCATTGTTTAGGCTATATATATAGAAACTAAGTTGGTGTAGCCATATGATTGCTTAGACTTATAATAAATTAATTTAGGTTGCATAGACCCTTATTTGGTTGACCATTGTACCTTACCCATATACAAAAATTCTAACTTATCATTTAGTTTAATTTATACTTCTTTACAACCATTTACTTTACTTGCATATTTACCACCATTTACCTTTGTTGAGGTCTAGTGAGAGCTACATCCTTATGTCATTGGCCTAGGATTTGGAACCCTTTCCTCTTGAAATTTGTATTGTAAGTTATCTTCTCCTATATTAATGAAATTCATAGGTCCTTATCAAGTATCACATGCTCTATTTTTGACCTCATTCAAGTCCTAGTCTATTGAGATATGATAGTTATAGTTTAACCTAGATTGTGTACACATTTTTATGAACCCAATGTGAATCTTATCCCTCATTTGGTTGGATTAGTTTCATTTTTTCCTTCTAGACTATTAGTAAAAAATTTCAAACCATCAACCTAACTATATCGACTAACCTGATATACTTTTTTACTTATATACAAATAATATTAGCCAACACGGTATCATTTTATGTGTGTTTACAGTTGTATCAACCAACCTAGTATAATTTTATGTGTTAAATTTCAATTTTATCAATTTTGATTATATCAGTTAGGTTGATACCCTTATGTTTGCCTATTTAAATTTACTGCATATTGAAAATCTAGCTTTCAATATATATTATTTTCAATATTTTTTTTTATTTTTTTTGGATTTCCTATAAGCTATGTGTTAACCCAATTTTGCCCCTCAGGCAAAATCTCGGCCACCTCCTACACCTGCTTCACAGGCCCAGTCATTTCAGGTTGCAAGGTCCACTTTCAGGTCTTGACAGCGCCGTTGCAGAGAATAGGTAGCAAAGGACAGAGTCTTCAGACGTCCGCAAGAGAAGAAGGGAAAAAAACAGAGTGTTCGACACTTAGTCAGAAAAGAGGCAGAAAAAATGCAGAGGGCGGTAGAATCACCGCCCACTACAAGGGCGGGTAAAATGAGCCCGTCTACGAAGAAAATGCAGAGGGCGGCGAATTCGCCGCCCACAACACGAAGAAAAACAAAGACATCGGCCGACGTCGGCAATACTGCCGTCGTCGGCTCCTTACAGAGACCGACGTCGGCAGAACCGCCGACGTCGGCAGCACAAGGGCAGGCACAATAACCAGGAAAGCCCGCACCATGGTGGCGAATCGAAAAACCCCGCCCCATGGCGGTGAAATGAAAAAGCCCGCCCCATGGCGGTGAAATGGAAAACCCTGCCCCATGGCGGGGAAAGGAAAATTGCCGCGCAGAGTATAACTATACCGACGTCGGCAGCTTACTTTAACCGACGTCGGCAAGATTGCCACCGTCGGCAGCTTATCGGCCGACGTCGGCAGGTATTCCCACATGAAGTTCTTGCAAAGGGTGGCAAAATCGCCGCCCACTATAAGGGCGGCAAAATTCCCCTGCAGTGCACAAGAAAAAACCTGCCCAGCCGCCAAAGGAGAAGACCAACACGCAAAACGAGGCAACCAGCATGGTCTTGGCAGACTTGTGACGTCATCAATAGTGTTTTTCACACTTTTCAATGAGACTTCTCTTGGCTCTTCTGCTATAAATACAAGGACTTAGTCATTTTCTAAGGATCTTCCTGACTTTTGTAAAGAGCACTGCTCTGCAAATTTCCCACCTGAATCAATAAAAATACAGTTCTTACCTCTATTTGGATGGATCTATCAGTGTATGCATTGAATGTTAATCTGTGTCCAGTCATTGTCTCTTGATGCTCTCACAGGTTCAACACCAGCAAACCTGTGATCTATGAAGTGCCACTGTCTGCTGCTGCCAGGAGTAGAGTTCTGTTTCAGAGGTATTGAACAGGTGAGGTCACTTACAGTGTGTGTTTCTCAGCACCTTGGTGAGTCCCTGTTTCTTGTGCTTTCCATAAGAACCTCCCTGTCATCCCAGAGACCTGGTCTTTTCTGCCAGATCTGAGTGTATGTATGTTTTTGTCTGATTCTGAGAGTGAATCTGGAAGGTCACTCATGTTTTTGGTGTATCACCTCTTTTAGAGTAGGCCGTTTGTTTTCAAGCTTTTCTCTCTCTTTTCACCCCCCCAAGTGTATACCTATATATCTATATTTTTGCATCACCTGAAACAAACAAGATACATCAGAGGGAACTAGCCCATATCTAGAGACTCTCCTCTCCTGCTTCGCCGTCCCACAGGCGAGAGAGGGGTTTCCATGTTGCGGGGAGAGGGCAGGAATCCGTGTTCCTGCCGCTGGGTGCACTTTCCAGCGTCAACAGTTCTGGCACGCCCGGTGGGACTGCAATTTTATCAAGTTCTAACACAGTAGTATTTCAGGATTGATGTTGGTCCTGCTACAGTGATTTTCAAAGATTTCCAGCATCTGGCGACTCCACTGGTAAGAGCTCAGTTATTTTTTTTAAAAGACCAGTTACTTAAATTCTATGCCAAAAGTTACCACCAGGTCAGCTTCAAGAAGGGTCCCCTTTGAGTTCGTTGAACTACCTTTAAACTCTGCTAAAAGACTCAGGTTTGGAAGAACTCACCCTTATCCACTGATAAATCCTCCTAGACCTGTTTCTAGGAACACCAACCCAGCTCAGCCACAAATACAACCTGTTCCAGCCATGGCCTTGCCTTTTGCAGCTTTTCGTGGTGAAAGCCCTTTAAACCTCCCACGCTATGATCCGATCCCCGAAACAGCTCTAAAAAATGTGCCTGTTTTTGATGGAGTGGGACCTATTACAGTTGTTGAGCATATAAAAAATATTGCCAACCTTTGCAATATTCATAATATAACAGAAGAAAATATTGCCATCAGACTGTTATCCTTGTCTCTGAAAGGGAAAGCTCTCGACTGGTACGGCACCTTGCCTGTGGATTCCATACATTCTTGGAACGAATTGGGCACTCGTTTAACTGATCATTTTGGGGAAAAAAGTGATGGCCTCTCTCTTGCTGAGCAGCTGACAACTATAAAAAGAGCTCCACATGAATATATGCAGGACTTCAATACGCGGTTTCAAAAGACTTGGGATAGAATTCCCATCCTGGTAAGGCCGACCCCCAGCTACGCTTTCTTGTACTATCTAAAAGCATTGAATAGTGACATTGCTATGATGATTCAATCTATGGGGGGACACATACTGCCAGCTGCGTATGACATAGCCATTGCGGCCGAAAATTGCTTGATTCAAGCTGGAAAAATCGCCCCTAGACCTCACATGCCACTTTTCCCAGAACCGCTGCCCCCAATTCAAGCAATCTCTCCTACAATTGCCCCCCTACCTGTCATTGAAAAGCCAACTGCTGTTCCATCCAATGAATTAAGTGAAGTTAAGGGCCTGTTGCAGAGCATGTCAAATGAACTTGTTGCCCTTAAAAGGCAGCAAGCTCAAAGCCACAAGCCAAACCAGAGTTATCAAAATTATGGCCATGCCCCTAGACCCCCCTTTCAAAATTATAACCAAGGTCAGGGGCAGCTCACTACAATTAGGCCTTATCAAAATTATAACCCAGGCCCTCCTTCGTCATCTAAAGCCATGGTACCTATACAGAACAATCTAGTGCAGGAGTAGCCAGGTTGTTCAAACATGGGACAGGGTCAGGAGCAAGCTGTCCACCCGAATGACATGATGAATTTTTTCCAGAATTCGGAAAATCAAGGTGCTGATTTTTCTCAATTTTTTGAGTTCCCAGCTCAAACCAGCACAAGCAACAATCAGACTCAGCCGGATTCTACCCTGATAAATCACAAAGAGGGCGAGCTCTGTGCAATTAATCATGGAGGTGCTGCAGGCAATCATGTTGATTGCATTGCGGCCAATACGAGATTTAAAAGAAGAGCATTTGGAGAAGTGTAGGCTTCCTCTCGGGCAGCAGCGAATCCTCCACCACACCCTTTTCAAAAGGCCCCAATTTTCGGTGAACCATCTGTACCCCCAGCTCCTCAGTCTAAAGCTCCAGCCGGGATCAGCCCAAGGGAAAACGCGAAAGGAGTCAGTCCCCAGGTTAATATAGTTGATCAAATGAAGAAATTGCATGTGAGCATTTCTCTATGGGATTCATTGTCTCTTCCGGGACAAAAGGAGGTATTGAAGAAAGAATTGCATGAGCTAGACCGCCAGGCCATCCCAACAGACACTAATAACGTCCTAATGATGAGTGGGCAGCCTTCTGCTCCAGGTCAGGTAAGGAAAGAAGAAAAGACTCCCCCTTTTTATGTATCTTTGATCATTGGAGATTTCTTTGTACATAATTGCATAATTGATAGCGGGGCCAGCACTTCAGTAATGCCTAAATGCATTGCTGATAAGATGGGGTTAAAGTACGAAGCAATGAACAAAGGAGTCTTACAACTAGATGGGACACCCGCAAAGACAGTCAGAGTCCTGAAAGGATTGAGTTTAACATTGCATGCCTGCCCGACATTCTCAATCCCTCAAGATATAGTGGTAGCAGACGTTCCTCCATATTTTGCAATCTGTTTGTCTAGGGACTTTACGTCCAAGATAGGTGGTTATCTAGCAGCAAATTGGTCATACCTGGTTTTCAGAACCAAGTATGGGACCAAAGTGAAAATTGAATCCGAGCCACTCTATAAGGACCACCTAGAGTCCTATTCACCCAAGGCAGTGAATGTCAGTTATACTATCATTGATCTAGAAGACTCTCAAATAGACAAGTCCTCATCTTCTGCTCTTGAAGGAGTCGCAGATCTACTCTTGGATGAGTGGGGAAGCGATAACTTTGAACACGATCCTTATAAGTTTATTGAGGAGGCAGACCTTGGCGTCTATTGCTTGCATGAAGAGAGTGCCGTCATGCCCAATATAATGAAGAAAAATGAAGAAGATCTTGGCCTGTGGCAGCTATATTTCGACGGTTCCAGAAGCAAACTGGGCGCTGGTGGTGGGGTAATGTTAGTCTCCCCTTCTGAAGAAAGGTACTTTTCAGCTTTTCATTTCCATTTCTCTTGCAGATGTAACGTTGCAGAATATGAGTCTTTGATTCACGGACTTGAGTGGGCAAGAAAGAGAGGGATCAAAAAATTGCAAATCCTGGGGGACAGTGAACTGATAGTGAACCAAATCAGAGGCCTGAACCTGACCAAGAACTCCTTACTGAAATCTTACAAGCACAGAGTCTGGGACTTGATGGAGGATTTCCTTGCTCTTAACATTACCTCTATCCCCAGGGAACAGAATAAGTAGGCTGACAGATTGGCAGTTGTTGGTGCCCAATTTGATATTTCAAAAGAGATAAGCAGGAGTTGTAGTTCGCGCCATTTAAAAGTGGTGGTCCGGCCTTCAATTCCAGACAATGTTACAAACTGGCAGGTCTTCGAAAGCGACCAACAAATAGCCCTTTTCCTAAAGAAGGAAGCTGAATTTGCGGTCCACAATCAGGCAAAATTGCAGCAGCAATATGGAAATCAAATTGTTCAATTGAAGAACAATAAACTCCCTAAGGGTCTGATCACACTTGAAAGTATTTTCAACGGAGAGGACCAACTAAGAAATGACAAAGCATGCATCACTACCAAAGAGGAGAATTATGAAAAATTAGAAATCTTCAAGGATAAGTTGCTGGCGCTTGGCAAGGTCTGCACGTTTCAAGAAAGACAAGCTTTCATTCTGTTGTGCCAGGAGTTCGCTGATATTTTTGCCTGGAACTATAGCGACTTGAAAGGCTTCGATCCAAGGCTCGCCCAACACACCATTGAATTAGATGAAGGTGCAAAACCTGTCACACAAAAGCAGAGACCTGTTAACCCGATGGTCGAGCTCCTTATGCAGAAAGAATTGGCCAAGTTGATTGAGTCTGGCATTATATTTCCGATCAAACATTCCTCATGGTTGGCTAATTTGGTTCCAGTTAGAAAGAAAAATGGGGAGATCAGGCTGTGTGTTGACTTTAGAGACCTTAATAAAGTCTCTTTAAAAGATCATTATCCCCTTCTAAACATGGAGCAGATCCTTCAAAAGGTAATTGGTTCTGAACGCTTCTCCCTCCTGGATGGCTATTCGGGATATAATCAGATTCTGGTGCGTGACTGTGACCAATACAAAACAGCCTTCACCACTAAATGGGGAACGTTCGCCTACCAGAAGATGCCTTTTGGGCTATCCAATGCTGGTGCTACTTTCCAGCGAGCCATGGACATGGCTTTCAGTGGTTTGATAAATAGGAACGTGCTGGTGTACCTCGATGATATAACGGTTTTCTCCAAAGAGGCAGGACAACATATGAAGCACCTCAGAGAGATTTTTGAGAGGTGCAGGGAATTTGGCATCTCCCTAAATCCAAAGAAATGTGTATTCGCGGTTCATGAGGGGAAACTTCTTGGCCACATTGTGTCCAAGGAAGGTTTGTCTATTGACCCAGAGAGAGTCCGCTCCATTCTGGAGATGTCCCTACCGAAGCACAAGAAAGCCCTGCAGAGTTTCTTTGGCCGAATAAATTTCATTCGGAGGTTCATTTCAAACTTTGCTGAAATAGTTAAACCCCTAACCTCCTTGCTAAAGAAGGGTGAAGAATTCAAATGGACAACGCCAAGAAAGGATAGCTTTGAAGCTATCAAATAGGCTTTGACCCAGGCTCCCGCTCTGATCAGCCCCGACTTCAACAAAGACCTCAATCTCTATACCTTCAGTAATGAAGAAGTGATATCTGCCATGCTTACCCAAGCAAACAGTGATGACCTCGAGCAACCACTCGCTTTTTTCAGCCAAGGGTTAGAGGACTTCAAAACTAGGTACACCTATGTAGAGAAGCAAGTCTTGGCAGTAGTGCGCAGCCTGAAGAAATTTAGATATATGTTGTCGAACAACAGGATCCATCTCATGGTTCCACATCCTGGCGTCAAGGATTTCTTGACCAATCGAGACTTAAACGAGAAAAGAGCGGGATGGATCACCAAGGTAATGGAGTACGACATAGACATCAAAATCACCAAGTTGGTTAGAGGAAGGGGCCTGTGTGAACAGCTAGCTGCAGATTTGAGACAAAGGGGTGAAGACAGCTTGCTGATCCATGACGCAGCCACTGCAGAAGAACCAGCTGTCGTAAGAGATTGGACACTAGACATAAGGCGTTTCCTTCTTACGGGCGAATGTCCACAGGGTCTCGATAGGGCCGGAAGAAGGTATTTTAAACTTCAGTCCCTTCCCTATGTTTTGATTGACGGAGTATTATTTAGGAAGGATCTCTCTGGGGTTCTCTTGAGATGCATTGACTCCAGTCAGGCTGACAAGGTATTGGCTGAGTTTCACAATGGGCCAGCAGGTGGCCATTTCGCCCCTAAGACCACAACAGCAAAAATAATGAGAGCTGGCTATTTCTGGCCCACTCTCTTCAAGGATACCCATGCCTGGGTAAGGAAGTGTTAGAAGTGTGCACTCTTTGATGGAAAGCAGCGATTGGCTGCCATGCCTCTACAGCCCATTCAAGTTGAGCAACCATTCATGCAGTGGGGCCTGGATTTCATAGGGATGATCAACCCTCCCTCTAGCGCCAGACACAAGTGGGTCCTGACTGCTACGGATTATTTCACCAGGTGGGTGGAAGCCATTGCTTTGAAGGAAGCAAATGAGAGCACAGTCTTGGATTTCTATGAGGACTTAGTAACACGTTTTGGGGTCCCAGCCACTATAATCTCAGATAATGCCCTGGCTTTTCTGGGAACCAAAACTAGTGAATGGGCACTAAGGTATGGCATATACCTCAGCACTTCGTGAAATTACACCCGCAGGGGAACGGACTGGCTGAGTCTACTAACAAAAATTTGATCAAGATTATAAAGAGGACCATGGAAGAAAATCAAAAAACTTGGCATGCCAAGTTGAAAACAGCTCTATGGGCCGATCGAATCACTCCGAAAAGATCAATAAGAAATTCTCCATATACGCTTGTGTATGGAAGGGAAGCAAGGCTTCCTATCTCACTCGAATTGCCAGTGCTGGACCTCACACATCAGCTACAGCTAGAAGAAGGAAGCAGCATGGAGGTCAGATTATGTGAACTAATGGAGCTCCAGGAGGTAAGGAACCAGGCCATGGTCTCTATGATCAGTCGCCAGCATCAGGTAAAAAAGCATTTCGACAAGAAGTCTTCGTCAAAGAGTTTCATCGAAGGAGACATTGTCTTAAAATGGGACGAAGATAGAGCTAAGCCTGGAAAACATGCAAAATTTGATGCCCTCTGGAGCGGTCCTTACATAATTACTCAGTGCAAGCAACATAATGCGTTCCAGCTCTCCAGGTTGGACGGCGAAGAATTGCGTATCCCAGTCAATGGGATACACCTGAAGCATTGTCACTGAATTTTTGGTTCCGCCGTACATAGTTTCCCTTGTTTTCTTTCCTATTTTCCCTAAGTGCAGTTTGCACAGTTAGTTGTTTTTAGTCTTGTGTGTTTCCCTTGGCAGTAGGGGTAATTTCTGTATTTTTGATTTTGGCATCTTCAAAGTTGTGAACTCGCTTCAAAGTCACCATCCGACTCTACACCCAATGGATATGTAAGGCAACTGGGTTCTAAGCATAGCAGACACGCTTCCCCCGTGAGTCGCCAATTTGTTAACCCAATTTTGCCCCTCAGGCAAAATCTCGGCCACCTCCTACACCTGCTTCGTAGGCCCAGTCATTTTAGGTTGCAAGGTCCACTTTCAGGTCTTGACAGCGCCATTGCAGAGAATAGGCAGCAAAGGACAGAGTCTTCAGACGTCTGCAAGAGAAGAAGGGGAAAAAATAGAGTGTTCGACACTTAGTCAAAAAAGAGGCAAAAAAAATGCAGAGGGCGGCAGAATCGCCGCCCACTACAAGGGTGGGTAAAATGAGCTCGTCTACGAAGAAAATGCAGAGGGTGGTGAATTCGCCACCCACAACACGAAGAAAAGCAAAGACATCGGCCGACGTCGGCAATACTGCCGTCGTCGGCTCCTTACAGAGATCGACGTCGACAGAACCGCCGACGTCGGCAGCACAAGGGCAGGCACAATAACCAGGAAAGCCCGCACCATGGTGGCGAATCGAAAAACCCCGCCCCATGGCGGTGAAATGAAAAAGCCCGCCCCATGGCGGTGAAATGGAAAACCCTGCCCCATGGCGGGGAAAGGAAAATTGCCGCGCAGAGTATAACTATACCGACGTCGGCAGCTTACTTTAACCGACGTCGGCAAGATTGCCACCGTCGGCAGCTTATCGGCCGACGTCGGCAGGTATTCCCACATGAAGTTCTTGCAAAGGGTGGCAAAATCGCCGCCCACTATAAGGGCGGCAAAATTCCCCTGCAGTGCACAAGAAAAAACCTGCCCAGCCGCCAAAGGAGAAGACCAACACGCAAAACGAGGCAACCAGCATGGTCTTGGCAGACTTGTGACATCATCAATAGTGTTTTTCACACTTTTCAATGAGACTTCTCTTGGCTCTTCTGCTATAAATACAAGGACTTAGTCATTTTCTAAGGATCTTCCTGACTTTTGTAAAGAGCACTGCTCTGCAAATTTCCCACCTGAATCAATAAAAATACAGTTCTTACCTCTATTTGGATGGATCTATCAGTGTATGCATTGAATGTTAATCTGTGTCCAGTCATTGTCTCTTGATGCTCTCACAGGTTCAACACCAGCAAACCTGTGATCTACGAAGCGCCACTGTCTGCTACTGCCAGGAGTAGAGTTCTGTTTCAGAGGTATTGAACAGGTGAGGTCACTTACAGTGTGTGTTTCTCAGCACCTTGGTGAGTCCCTGTTTCTTGTGCTTTCCATAAGAACCTCCCTGTCATCCTAGAGACCTGGTCTTTTCTGCCAGATCTGAGTGTATGTATGTTTTTGTCTGATTCTGAGAGTGAATCTGGAAGGTCACTCATGTTTTTGGTGTATCACCTCTTTTAGAGTAGGCTGTTTGTTTTTAAGCTTTTCTCTCTCTTTTCACCCCCCCAAGTGTATACCTATATATCTATATTTTTGCATCACCTGAAACAAACAAGATACATCAGAGGGAACTAGCCCATATCTAGAGACTCTCATCTCCTGCTTCGCCGTCCCACAGGCGAGAGAGGGGTTTCCATGTTGCGGGGAGAGGGCAGGAATCCGTGTTCCTGCCGCTGGGTGCACTTTCCAGCGTCAACACTATGTTCTAATAATTTAAAACTAAATAGGAGATGCCATTCTAGGCCAAGTGGTTGTTAGTTTTATCTGCATTATGGTGTGATGAATATTGCCCCAATACTAAAGACATTAAATAACATTATAAATGGACTTTAATTTCCATGTACCTCAAAATATATTTAAAACACCTAGGTATTTTTTATTTTTATCCTTAAGAATATAATAATTTATTTAATTCCATAGTTCACTGGTAAGCTATTAGCTTCAAGAAGTTATTCTCAAAATACCTCAGAGATGAGATAGTGTGGCCATGAGTACAGTGGAATCCTCTATGGTTGGTGCCTTCATGACCTTATTAACTATTTATGATTGAGATTAATATATGTATAAATTTACAAATCAATCAAATCATTTATTAGTTTACCTTGCTATCTTGATTTTATCAAATATTTAGGTTGAATTTCAACTTATGTCTTACAAATGGTATTGGCCAACCTGATAACATTATGTACTATGTTTTTTAATTGCATTGATCAACCTGATATAGTTATGTGTGTTTTTAAACTACATCAACCAACCAAATATTGTTTTATGTGTCTCCTTGATTGCATCAACCATCTCAATTCAATCTAAGTTTACCATCCTTTTTCCAATTGTATCTGCTAGTCTGATACAATTCTTTCATGTTTTAATATTACGTCAACCAAGCCAATAAATATAATTTTCATATTTTTAGTTATAAATTTCATTAGTTGGTTGATACAATTTGTTTCCCATGTAATTAACTACATTGTCCAAACTAGTCCAGTTAATTTTTTTCTTTCACTATGAAATTAAATTTTGGTCAATCTCATAAAAAACCCCAACAAGACTACATGGATCTAACAAATTATTGTAAAGTACCTAAATTACACATGCCTTATTATTTTTCCATGACTCAATGCTAAGATAAAATTAATTTTCATGTGGCTTGAAATATATATAAAAGTTATGAACCACTTAACATCCCTAATACCACTAGATGATGCCATTAACCCCAATAACATGAGGTGGAGAATGAATGTGATCTTGAGTATACTGATTAAATGATCATATATATTCATGATCATCCTAAGGATAATGGAAAAGAACTTGTGGTGATTTATCACCTCATGATGTCTCCCTATGTGGAAAGCCCCCTTCCCTTGATCATAATTTTTTTACCGAACTTGGTATAAGTCAATATGAAATTTCTTCACTTCCTTTTTCATCAACCATGCCTATATTGATACTAACATGGTGGACCCTTTATTTAGTTGGTCTAACTAAGGTATCCACATTAACACCAAAATTAATAACATGCCTACCACATCCCAACAAGCTACTCAAGTTCCCACCTCTAGTTAAAATTATCTTGATTATGAACAAATAATGTTACAAGGCATGATCCAAATGACTAATTTTTAATCCAATATTAATGCCCAAATGATGCAAAAGTAAAATAAAAATTTGTAATTTTAAAATCACCCTCAAAAAATTTAGTGGGGAGTACCAAATCCAAATGCCTCTACCACCCCCCTTAAATATGCTCATGGTAATATCATTTAAAAACCACTACTTCATAATAAATCTATTAAAGACCTTAAAAATGAACAATTGGCCCTTCAAATTGAAACATATACATAGGTATAATTACTCCTTCGATCATTTATAATGGATCCACTGATCTCATTTTTCATTTGAACGCCTTTGGAAATATCTATAAAGACTCGATTAAGCTTAATACCTTTATGCATACTAAGCTAATAGCTAAAACCTTATCCAATGACACTCTAGATTGATATAAACAACACAAATCTAACTCTATCTCTAGTTTAGAGGACTTAGTTGATGTATTGGTTCAATAATTTCAATGCAATGATCTACATGAAAATAACTTAGCCCACTTCATTAATTGCAAGCAAGTGGATATCAAGCCTACTTAGCTTTCATTAAATGTTGGGAAGCTTTTAATAATGAATTTGAGCATAAAATGTTGGGAGACAACCTCTTACATATGTCTACAAATGCCTTTCATCCAAAAATTCAATACTGAGTCATGAATCTCTCTCTAAAATCCTTGAAAGAATCCATTAATCAAGTTAAACACCAAGACTCTCATAAGACAATTTGAACCTTCCCAACCTAAGTCTAGAACTCATGTGATTATGAAGTCTAAAACCAAAAATGATACTAAATATGGTGTCTTAGACACATACGATTCCATGAGAACTATCAATGCTATTGTACTAAGGATCTCCAATGAAGAAAATCTTTCCAGACCTATTAAGGGAAGTCCCTTCTAGCTTCTTCTTCACAAGTCAATAACTTTTAAGTTAATCTCCCTCTTTCCATAGCTAATATTAGGAAACATCTTAAAAATTCACCTAGAGAATTTAATACTTTTTGACCTAGTACTCATTGGTATGACCCTAAATGAAAATTGGCTCCATGAAAATTGGAGACACTTCCACAAGACTTGCAAAAAACTTAAGCACATTGATTTTGAATTCACACTTCATTCAAAATTTGATCATGAAGCTATGATTTGAGAACAACAACATTATTATTACAAGGTAGCTAAAGCTCATCATTAAAAATTCAAGTGTGATATACTTCACCAAGTTAATGCTCACCTTACTATATACTTTAATCCAATTCTTAACCATAAAAAAAAACCAACATCCAAATAATTAAAATCAAACTCTAGAAGTCAATGTTGTTGAAACCATAGTTAAGCCACACTCATCTAACAATGTACAAAAATTGGTTAATATGAACAACACATTGATCCTTATCCTCATCAAAATTATATCACTTATCTTAATTACACAATAGTCTAAGATAAACCATTGCATATTTTTTTAGATATCAAATATGATAAAACCTGATACAATCTTATTCCTTTACAATTGTACTAGCCAATGTAATGTAATTCCTTGTGTTCCAAATTGCATTGGCTAGCTCGATGTAGTCTATTTTACCATCAATATTTATTCTAACTATATTGTCTAGGCTAATATAATTTGTTGTGACCCTTAATAATGATGTTACTATTCTAGACATGGAAATATTATTTTATCTTGACTTTTTGTGTGAAACCAACTACATCACCAAGGTCAATACCATTAGAACAACCTGCCCAAAATGTATTAATAGGGCTGATGCTTTGATACTACTTAACCCTTTTTGAAAAGAGTTAGGGGGAGAATAGCCTAATCAAATAAATGGACAAGTTATTATAAAATTAGGGAAATTAAATAATTCAAATTCATAATATACTGATACAATGTTGAATTATGAAAGTATGCTAAATATAGAAAAGTGCAATGCCAAATAATATTATGAAATTTAAAATTATAAGGAGAAATAATATTTATCTTATTCAATGATGTGTAGGTAGATTTGACAAGTACATGTGTGGTAAAAGGTAGATTGGTGTTTTGTTATGATTCACTAGATTCTACAAATTAGCTCTTTGTCAGTCTAGACACTACTATCAGGATATGGACACTATTGTTGATAATTTTCTTATTTTTGACACTTTTTTATAGTTAAAAATGCATGCCACATTCTAAAATGACTAACTACATTTTTTAGGGTTCATTATTGCCTTGTATATTCTCAACTCAAATCATGCACATAGATTTTAGATATAGGTCTATTGATTAAAACCATAGATCCTACAACTTGGGAATGTCACCTTATAAAATAGAGGTTAGTAGGCTCAAGTTAAGTCAATCTGACCTCAAAGACCCTTATGTCAATGAATGCTACCTATATAGACATATATTATTAGGAGATCCTCAAAATGATGTAGTTCTCCCCCTTATGTGGGTTTGTATGTAAACAATTATGCAACATATTATATATGAGTTCATGTAGTGATCTAGCTTATAACTTAACAAATACTGCTCACAGATTGATCTTCAAAAGTTTTAGACCTATACAAATATTACTTTTATGACTAATTTTGAAAAAGAGAAGAATAGTGTAGTATAACTCAATTTTATAAAATGATTAAGTGTGAGTTTGATAAGTGCTTTTATTGGTAATTGCTATATGTGTACGTAATGATAATGAATGGAATTTTACTTAGATTTATACCACACCTCTTGAAATGATCTCATGGGAGGGTTTCTAAAAATAAATAGGTTGATCCATACATGTCGAAAGATTTGAAAATTTGACCATTTGTAAGGTTTGGACCTAGCATTAGACCAACTACACTAGTGTTGATGTTAGTGTCCTAGTATGGATGGGAGTGTCTAGGAAGATAAAAAATTATTGAAGATCTATAACTATATGATTAGTATATGAATTAATTTTAGAGCAGAGTGTGGGCTATAAGTGATCTAGGTAATTAGAATATCAGGTTGGACTATAGGATAAATATTTAGGCACAATGAGATGAAAAATGTGAGTCTTTTGACACTGCAAAGGTCATGAAATGAAAGGTTAAACCATGAATGATATTTATCAAGTTTAAAATGCTAGTTTTCCATATAAAAATTAGATTTTAGTATCTACATTTACCCTCTTTTTATCTAATAATGTACAAGGATGAAATTACTAAGTTAAAGGAAAGAAATGCACACCTTGGTGTATAAAACACACATTGACTTTGATTGAGGCCTATTTGAATTTTTTATTTGTGTATTACCTATAACTAAGAACATGTTATAAGTAATTAGTGCATATAATATGAAAATGAATAATTAAAATAATTGAAAAAAAGAGATAAAGGAAGGAGTACACATGTGTGTCTATGCAACCATGTTTCCCCTTGGTAGTTTTCTTTGGTAATGATGCTTCTTTGCTGAATCATTAGAGAAAGTTGTTCACAACTGAACCTTAGATATGTGAAGATGATAATTCAATGGTGATCATGTCCTCAATCCGAAGCAAGGATGAATTATGCCAAGGTTATCAAGATCACTGAATCTCAATTACACAACTCAATTGTATACTTAATATAAAAAATCTAGCCAATATTGCTCAGGTTAAATGGTTTAATCATCTCAAATTGTAAATGGGGAAGTAGTACCAAGGCCATAGAGTACACTAAATCTTGATCACACTACTTAATGGATCCAACTATTACAAATAGAAAAAGTTAAATTGGTGTATTTTATTAAGGCTGACGCATAACTATGTATATAATCTCAATATGTTTATTTGATTTATTAAATTTACATGGAATATGCACCTCTAATGTTTCTCAGTATGAGGTATCTATCAAAATGTAATCTTTACTTTGTAAATCTATGTATAAAATCTATCACAAATCTAAAAAACTCTATCTTAAAACTGAAAACTTTGTGCTAAATACATTAGTTTCTGACCTAAGTGTATATTTGAATCATTTAAAATGTATAAAATTTTACCAATTATGTGTGTGTAGACTCATGTCTCTATGACATACCCCTACTGATATTCCCCCCCTTTTGAGGTGATGGGAATGCAAACTAATAGTCACCTTATCTCAAAAGGACAATATAATCATGCTAGATGTATATCAATTTTGTATTAATCAAGCATATATTGGAATCATGTCTAATTATATGTATTAATGATGCTCATAGTATTAAAATATAAAATTATCTAAGATGCATGATATTTGTCATGACAATGTCTAAGAGTAACAAGTATAAGATCGACAAAAAATCAAACACACACATAAGAGCACTCAATGTCACATAAAAGGGGGTCTAAAAAGACCAAAAATAAGGTGAATGTTAAAATGACTCACACTCAAGGGGAGGACATGTTCAAATGTATGCACACAAAATAAACAACACTTAGGTCATTATGGCAAACAAATAAGGAACATGTTCAAATGTTCCACAATCAAGACAAGGTATAAAAAAATAATTATAGTAAATTAATCCATGTGATAATATGAATAAGTGAAATATAAGAAACCAACATAAGCATATCATAGTGGTTCTTTCATACATGTGCTAATAAAATTTCATGTAGCATAACATATTTGACACATTGTGTAAGATTTAAACATGAGTATAAACATGTGTAAGCATTAGTATATAAACTCAACATGATAATTTAAAGTCACCATAAAATAATAGCACATGTATCAATCATGATCAATAGAAGCAAATGCCCCCAACGTAGTGTGTCACGTGGGTAGAGGAAAGGTCCAACATTGATATGTGCATGTATCATGGATCTAGTGTATGCCCAAATCACACTCAAGTACCCATGAAAGACATGTGTATAGAAAGGAAATGGTGTGCTATATAATAACATGAAGTAAACAATAAATGCAAAATCTAGTAAACATGTAAATGCTAGTCATTTTTGTATTTTTACTTTATTTGAATGTTTTTGTATTTTATTATTTTGTTTTTTAGATATATTTGAATTCTTGTAATATTTTTAAGAATTCAATGATGATGGTTAATCAGATAAATTATCTTCATCAGGATCAAATATTTTGGAGTCATGTGGTATGTGAATTAAGCATCATTTATGGGAAAATGTAATGCCTTATTGATTATAAGCTATTATGGCCTTAATTTAGTATAACCAAAATTTTCCTAATGTAAAGGGATATCGATAAAAATGAAGCATGATCCAAACCTTTGTAAGGACAACCTTGGGTCCACAAGAAATTGGTAATATGATGTATCCCGAAGAAATTGCCAATGTCCCTTATAATGTAAGTCATTGATAGTATGCCCCATTTGTGACAACCTATTTATATTACAATGATTGACCAATTGTGTAGAGTCAATATGATTATGCCAAAAATAAGCTCCATACATGAATATTATAATTTTTAAATCATTTGGTCGAGGAAACTTTTTACTTGATAAAGTTGTAGGTGACACTTGATGGATTTTCACAGGAGAAATAATTTTTTGATTTTGTACTCTGCAAAAAATAATCTCATGTTTGTACTTTATAATTTGTTCCTACAATGTAGTATGTTATGTCCTAAAATTCGATGATAGGGACATAATTATTTTCCTTCTATATGTGTCATTGCATGATGTCTAGTAGTGTGAAGTGTAGTAAGTTTCTTATCCAATAACATTGGCAAAAGTATTGTAGTTATATCTTGATGTAGCTGAATTTAGATTAATTGCATAATATTTTTTTTTAGTTTTTGCCACCTTATTGATCAAATTATGCAAAGGTGAGACATAAGGAATTGGAGTGTAAATATTTTTTAAATTAGCTTATCTTGGCCATTCAATTTCATTGTACATGTATTTAATGGAACTTTTGCTTTTTACATAAGAAGCATTTAATTCTTTATTATTCTTGACTAGATCACATGCATACTAGTGCACATCTAGATATAAGCTATTGAAAAAATATAACTATTATGTAATGCTTTTTCTTTAAGTGGAGAAAGAATACCTTTATTGAATATGAATTATATTTCTAAATATAAATTTTAAAATTTTAAATAGTATGATGCATTCTTAAATCAGATAGCACAACCCCAAAGAGACTCATCATCATGTTGATTTAATATTTTTAAATAATCTAACATTAATTTGGGTACATTGTGTTTATTAAAAGCTAAGGGAAAACTGGGAAAACTGTCCTAAAATTTATTAAAAGTAGATATGGAACAATTGGGAAGACTATAGAACTAATCTCAATCTTCTAGTTTTAGGATTATATGGAAAGATTTTAATAATAAGCCTTCGTCCTTAGCCCAATGACCAAAAGAATGTACATATTGAATTACATGGTTGGAAGGGTATTCATGATCAAAAAATAAAGGTAACATGGGTATGATGAGTTCCAATGGACAAGGATTTGAAAACATACTTTTTGTGAGAGGATGATCTTTGATAATGTTATTGTTAATAGTAGCATTTCATGATAACATTTGTAAAAAGTTTCCATTAGAGGACTTCAATGATATTCATCATAGACATAAGATGACTAGTACAAAATGTTGAAGTGTGAATAGATGTACTTATGGGTTGTAATTGGCCATATTTTTGAAACATGGGGATGGTAGGTTTATCATTATGACTAGATTGGTGAAATAAGGTAACTTTGATCAATTTTAAGTCTTTGCATGAAGAAAAATTCATATTAAATTATGTTTGCAAGGAATCCATGATATCTAGTGAATGGTACAAAAATTTGTATGACTAAATATAGGAAGATTGGGCACAAATGTATCTAATTGTGTTGTGGTAGATGGAGGAGGAACATGTTGACTATCTTCATGATATGATGACTTAATTTGATGTTTATTAATAACTTTGATTGTAGTATCCAATATAGTCCATGAGTGAATAGTGGAAGTAGGATGATGACTATTAGAAACCTTAAATGTAGGCAAGGCAATGAAATGTGTCAAACATGCCTCTATTGATCATGTGTTTTTGGTAAGATTTCTAATTTATTTTTTCTATAGCTATAGCTTTAAAAATATGTGACTCTTATTGCTCATATATTATGCTTGATTTGACAAATGTTTCCATGTAATAAGTTTTACTTTTATCTTTGGTATTCATATGATTTTTAGTGAGATTATAATAAAAAATAAAATAGACTGAATATAAAATACAAAGCGTTAGAAAGTTAAAAACCCTAGAGTAAGCTATGGTTGTGTAAGAAGAATCATATATATTGTTCACAAATGTTTAACCCTTTTAGATAGAGTTAGAGGGAAAATCACCTAATCAAATAAAATGGTAAGCTATTCTAAAAGCATGGCAATTAAATAATTTAGATTCACAATATTCTAATACAATTTTGAATTATGAAAGTATGCTAAATATAGAAAAATGCAATTCCAAATAATATTTTAAAAGTTTAAATATGAAGGAGAAATAATACTTAGCTTATTCAATGATGCACATGTAAATATAACAAGTACATGTGTGGAAGAAGACAAACTAGTGTTCTAGTGATTTGTTAGATTCTACAAATTAGCTCTCTGTTAGCCTAGACACTATCATCATTACTTCTATCCTAGTTTTGACACTTTTGTGTAGTATAGAATACATATTTGTTTATAAAATGACAACTAATCCTATTACAGTTCACTATCACCTTGTATATTTTTAATTCAAATTATGCACATGTTTTATATATCAATCTTTTGATCAAAACCCTGTATCATCCAACTTGGGCATGTTACCTTAAAAATTAGGGGTTAGAGGGATCAAGTGAAGTCAAGATGAACTCAAAGATCCATATATAAATGATCAATACCTACATATACATATAATCCAAAGAGGGATGTTGACTGATGTAGTTCTCCCCCTTATGTGGGATTATGTGCGAATAATTATGCAATATTCTATATATTAGTACATGTAGTGATATAGCTTGTAACTTGACAAATAATAATCATGGGATGTTTTTTGAATTTTTAAGACCTATAAAAAAACTACTTATTTGATAAATTTGGAAATAGGTAATAATAGGGTTGTAAAACTCATTTTTTTAAAAATGATTAAGTGTGAGCTTGATAGGTGATTTTCTAGGTAATTTATAGATGTGTACCTAATGATAATGAATAGATTTTTACTTATATTTATTCAACACCTTTTGAAATTTTATCATGAGAGGATTGATTAATATAAATATGCCAATCCATACATGTCTAATTATTTTTAAATTTGACCATTTGTTAGGCTCAAACACTAGCATCAAACGTGGGACACTAGCATCACTGCTTGAGTCTACATGGTAGTGTCTAGGAGGATAGAAAGATGATGAAGATATGTAACTACTAGAGTAGGATATAAATCAAGGTTTACATAGATTATTGGCTATAAGTGATCTAGGTAATCATATTATTAGGGTTAGAGTATATAATAACCATTTAGGCATGATGAGATGGTGAACATGAGCCTCTTGGTAATGGGAAGGTCATGAACTAAAGCGTTGAACAATGGATGATATTTTCCAAGTGTATAAGACTACTTTATCATATAAAATTAGATTTTAGTATCTATAGATACCTAATTAAATTTAGTATATATCCACTCCTACTCTAGATCCCATTTAAATTTCCATACCTTTCTCTCAGTCTTGTATAACTCACCTTAGATTTAACAAATGGGACCTCATCAAATAAATTTATAGATTTCATTCTCAAATTCCATTCCTTAAGCTCATGAGGACTTTTCCACATCATAGAAACATATTGATGTAGTTTATATTTTATATGAACATTCCTCGACCACCACTTATGGGGAAATAAGTTACCTTGGCTAGGTCCAAGTATAGTTTCTTACAATAATGGGAGGAAATGTCTATCCAAGCTGATCAATCCAAAAATGCATCTCTTTCACTCAATTTCAGAAAACCTCCATGATATTTGATAAAATTATACTTCATGTGGTTGATCCTACCTTGTTCATTAGTGTCCAAGTTGGTGATATTTATGTTAAATGATCCTTGATCAATGAATGTTCTTGCACTTATGTCTATTCCTTAGAATTCATCATTTAACTATTGGATACTCTGAGTGTAATCTTAAGTCTACCCAAAGCATGTTCTAAGGCTATGATAAATGAAAAATTATTCAACTCAGATGCATTTAGATTTGTATCATGGTCCCACCCATCATGTTTAGAGTTAAGGTTATGATATTTAACTTTCCAATATCATACACCATCTTTTTTGGTTACCCATAGACTCATTACATGAGGATAATGGCCTCTTATGCATGACAATATGTCAAATTTTATCACAAGGGTGATATATAAAATATTCAAGGTGACACTAATGCTTGAAATTTTAAATAATTTTAAGAGTGTGGTGTCTTTAAAATAAATACCCTTTAACCTTTTCCCAACATTCCTTTCTATGAACACCAATGCTTTAACTATTTCATCAATTCTAATATAGGCTACAATGGTTATCTTGAGCTTGTGGACAACATCCCACCTAACCTCTTAGATTTTGATGATGATATCCCAATGAGATAAATGCTAAGATAAAAATATAAAAACTCCATTTTAGTATCATATCTTAGTTACATTCTTCCTTGTGACATCATTCTCACAAGAAACCAATTGATGAGTTCCCTACTTCTTTGGTTATCCCTAAGAAGCCTAATTCTCACTCTCCCTCTAGTAATAAAGTTATTGACTCTCTTAATATCAATATTACTACACCAGACTATTATAATGGATATATTCTAGATGACCCATACTTATCTGGCTATGCCGAAGCTAAATATGCATAATCCCTCCATTATCATTCTTTTCTTCAATTCTCTTACGAGAAAACTACATTTTATTATAGTATTTATTTCATTAAAATCATATTTACTCTTTATAATTTACCTAACATTACTCCTTCAATTGATGTCCATAGGTACAAAAGATGGAGTGCATTCCAAATTATACCATTCATACTACTCTTGTTATTTCTGAGCCTATTCTGCTTCATGTTAGATCCATGACTAGACCATACCAGTTCACTAGGTTTTTTGATCCCTCCTAGTAGCTTCCTCTAGAGACGTTAGCCAAACTAATGCTTCACACACTGAGGTTGACTCATAAATAATTATAAACATTATTTTTTCTTATCACAAAGTTTATAGACACTCACAACATGAGTGCTGAGCATACTAGATATTTCTAATGTAAAACCAGATTGATGAGTCTACCACTCTATACTTTGATTGTAATGATTTGTTTGATGAAGTTTTATATATACCAAAGTATGATTATCCACCTAGGTTGGATGCAATACCACACCCACCCACCCAAGAAGATCAACCATATTGTGAGTTTTAAGAGGTAGTCAGTCATTAAGTTAAATAGTGTAGATCTTATTAGATATGTGTAAGATTTGGATAAAAATCCACCCAAGAATCAAAATGAGTGAAAGAAAAACATAATAAGGAAACCAAAATTGATATAATAAATTGTATTCTATTCAATAAGAATGCTAATACAAAGCCTTCACATGCTTCTCTATCTAAAATGAGAGCAAGAGGTGAGTATATATAGGATATACCACCTAGAAGATTAAAAACACATAAAATGTGGGATAAAAGATTAAAAAAATTTAAATTAAGCTTAAGTGAGTGTGAAAAGGTTTAAGTGATGGAACCGAATAGGGGAATAAATTTTTCACACTAAAAAGTGAGAAAGAGACCCTGAAAAGGTATCAAACATGAAGAGAAACCTTTTTAACTAACACCCCCCTAAGTGCAACTTGAGGGAAAAACCTATAAAAATAAGAATGGGTCCTTAAAAATAGGCCTAATAAGGTACCCATGTATAATGTAAAAACCTCTTAGAGAAGAAGAGAAAGATAAAACCCAGTGGGAAAAAAACTCCCCCCATGAGAGGATGTAATGCAAGACATGAATAAATGATTGAAGGAGGTATCAACATAACCTCCAAAGTGATAAATCCATCATGATGCATGCTGAAAATGATACAATGTTGACAAACTGTATTTCTCCCTTTGGGAAGAAACACATACAATGGTCTATGTAGAATAAACTTCCACTCCAAGAGGCAATGTGAGAAAGGAAGTCTCAAGATAAATGAGGTATCTGGAAGTGGCTCAAGTGTCACCATGTCGATGCTGAAGAATGAGAATCTAAAGCCAAGTGGAAACATATGTATAATAGGATCCATACATGAAAAAGCCTCATGCAAAGATGTTTTATCCAAATGATGGTTAATGATATCCAAGCCAATGTTGAATTGTGATGAATATGGATGTGATGGATCAGGTACCATAAAATATTTAGGGATAATAACCATAGATGTATGTTACTCACCATGGGTAAGAAACTAAACCAAGAAGAATCTGGTACTACTATAGATGGTGTCAATGATGACTGAGTTGAGACTATCAACTCATGAATATATGTAGAATGTTTCATCATAGAAGAAAATGTAGGCAAGGAAAGAATAAGGTTTGAATGTGCCCTCAAATCATCTAAAAAAATAGAAGATTCATGGATGTTGTCATGAAAGAGGAAATGAATATCTTCCATGGTGTTCTACAAATATGAAAGATGGGACTCATAAAACAAAGCTACAATATCTGTCAAGTATTCATCCTAAGGAGTTATATTTGGAATATCATGAATGTCCTACTATATTGAATTGCTATAAACATGAAATAAAAAAGTGGGTGATGCCTCTAAAAACTGTTGGGTGACAAACTCTAATTGATGTGATCATGAGCAATGCATGATTCATGTTTAGGAACCATGGATGTATGGTTCTCACCATCGATGAGAGAACTAAATATAGGAGAATCAAGTGCATCTATAAAAGGTATCAATGATGATTGAGTTAAAACTATCAACTCATGAATATCTCAGAATTTGTCACCATAAAATTATGATAAATGTGATTAGGATAAATGCTCGAGTGAAGTTCAACAAATACTGATTGAATCTTTGCTAGGATAGGGCCATGATATTTTAGCAAATTGATGTTATTGGCAATATAAATTTTCCTCATTTCATGAATTTGAATGAGTTCATAGAGATCATCAAGTTTTCTATCAATGCAATCATCATAGGTATGTTGTTTACTTCCACAAAACTCACATTTGTGTTTCCAACGATTAGGATCCATGACTAGAAGAAACAAAGAAATGACCTCAACAAGAGCACCCCCCAAAAATAACTTAAATAAATAATTCCACCCAAGCAAAAATGATTTTGTACTTTATAATTTAGTGTGATTAAAATGCTGGAGTTTGTTTTTCTAGAGTTTTACAAAGTCCAAGATGGACCCCAAAATTGAAAGTATAAACAAATTACAAAATTATAATTTTTAAGTGATACCAATATGTAGATATAAAAAAAATATGCACTTTCAAAAAAGAATCACCTCGATCTAAGTTCGTATGTGAAAGTTACAAGCATTTGAAGGTAAAAAAAACTATGATTGTCTATCAGATCTGATGAGAAAATTGGGACAATATAAGGAAAGTATGATTACACCACTGCATAGAGCATGAAATTATATCCCAAATCAAAAAAATTGTGCTAAAAAAGAGTCTATATGCTCGAGATATGAGCCTTTGAAGTTGAACTACAAATTTAAAAGCATGCAATGGTAAAGGGCTTAATATCCAAAAAATTTATGCTGACATCAACATGATGTCATCTACCAAATTTGGTGAAGTTACCACCAATTTTATGGTCACCACCAGATTTAGTTGTTGCTAAATAAATTTAGTTATGATTAAATTTAGTAATGACTAAACTTACTTCCAAAATTAGTGAACCACCAAATTTGCTGAAACCATCAAAAGAGCCACCAAATTTAGTGGGGGTAACACTACCATAATTTTTTTAAAATAAAATAACATTCAATAAAATAGTGATAACTTCTTCGTTACTCAATGAAATTTAAAAATTCAAAAAGTTATAGAAATTTGAGAGTGAGAAGCAAAAAACCCATAAATGGTTTTGAGAAATTAATTATAGTTAGAGATATGAATGAAGCAAAAAAATATGTTTTTTTATTAAAAAACTTAAATCTGGATTCAAACATCCAACTGAGATAAAATAAGAACTAGATCTGTCTTCTCATACACCCTAAATGCAATTAAAAATTCATATTTTTTCTTGAAGGTTACAAAATGTATTTTGATTAGAAACCTTCAAATTTGCTTCAAACCTCTCCAAATCTATATAAAATTACTACAAAACCACCTGTAGATAGAGCTTCAAATGTTTAACTGAAACAAAATTAAGAAAGCTACTATTTTTTTTGGATGATTACTCCAAATTTTCTCCAAGATGCTTCAAAAATCACTTAGAACTGACAAATAGATCAAACCCCCCCCCAAAATCTAACCATTTTTTCATAAATTTTTGATTCTTGAGATCATTCAAAGATGCAAGAGAAAAACATACTCATTTTCTAAAAAAAATAACAGATCTTCACTCCCAAATATCCTAAAAATTTACCTTATAACTCACAACTACTCTGTTACCATGTAATATTTGGCTAAAAATTCACTCAAGAATCAAAATGAGTGAAAGAAAAAGATAACAAGGAAACTAAAATTGATAGAATAAACTATATTCTATTCAACAAGAATGCTAATACAAAGCCTTCACATATTTCTCTATCTAAAATGAGAGAAAGAGATGAGTATATATAGGATATACCACCTAAGAGATTAAAAACACATGAAATGTGGGATAAAAGATAAAAAACACTAAAGTAAGCTTAAGTGTGAAAAGGTCTAAGTGATGGAACTGGTTAGGGGAATAACCCTTTTCACACTGAAAAGTGAGAAAAGACCTTGAAAATGTACCATACATGAAGAGAAACCTTTTACACTAACAATATGTTTAGCATAACAAAATCCTCAAGGCCTAGTTCCCACCATAGATAGTTGACCACCTAGGTCTACTACACCTAGGCACGTTTATTGCTTACATGAGATAAACATGCACTCTTTGATCCAATGTTGAGTTATTTGGTAGTAATTATATGCAATTCATCCTCAAGTAGCTTTGTTTTAAAATATTATAAATGTGTTGCCACAAAATATTACACTAGATTATATCCCAAAACATGGGGATGTCTTTTTTTTGGAACCAGTGAACTACACATCATACAAACAAATGTAGAGCTCTCCAACAATATTTTTTGATATTTTATGAGGCCATCACCATAATCTTCACAACTCTCACACAGTCCACTTTAGATAGAGGAATATCCTCCCCTATGACCAAATCCACCCAATATATTAGAGGATGCACGTGACACGATGTTGTAAGTTACTTGCATTGAGTTTTCTCACTAGGAAGCCCCACAACTTCCTCTTTATATTATGCCTATTTTTTCCATAGAGATCATACACCAGACTATCCTAGAATAACTCTCATAGATAGTAGATGAGATTATAATTAGATCTAAATATTATTTATAGCATGATCTATCAAATATTGTAGATGATATATGTCTAGATATTTCAAGACATTTATAAACAAATAATTTACTCATATCATATTTTTTACATTATCATATGAGTAGATTTAATTTTATTATTATTTTTAAAATATGTGATGCATGTTGTATATATATATATATATATATATATATATTGATTATATCATATTATTTTATATTTTTAACACTTCAATTTTTAACATGTATGTCTTTGTAATTACCTAAAAATGACACTTGAGTGATAAGAGTGCTATTTGAGACCACCTATCCATAAATTAGCCCTAAACCTATTTTAGGGCCTATTTTCACACTTATCTAACCTTTGTGTAGACCACAAGCATCCCTAAACATATATAAATCAATCCCAAACCCTCATCTTGACATCTTGGCTTTTAGTGCTTCAGATTTAATCACATAGACACTAGCGCCATAATAGGGACATGAATGCCACATGACACTATGTCCCAATTTTGGCACTATTATCATTTCCTTCCTTTTTATACCAATTGATATTTAAAAAAATTTAAGACCACATAGGGTAGGCTTAAACCTCTTTAAGACCTTCAAAAGAACCAAAAAAATATATATACATGAATTTAAGCTCTTTAACAATTAAATAGAAATCAGATGCAAATTACACATACAAACTCAGAATAAGTTATGCACAATCAAAGCTATCAATCCCTATTCTACCATACTTCTACATACAACTATATACAATATTCCTAAGCTCAAATTACTTAGGTTTATAGTCTCAAGCACAATAAAAACAATTAGTTAAATATTTTTACTAGTTACACTTGCACTTACACCAACACTTAAATGTAGATTGGGTTTGATTCCTCCTCAAAGTATTGGTATGCATAAAATCTCATCACAACAATGTGTTGAAGATGTCCAACTTATCCCACTAACAACACACTTTACTAATTATGTCAATTGGATGTCATTACAACATGTAGGATTATGTTTTGCACATAAAAATAATCAAAATAGGTCATCTGCAAATATCTAAAACTCATACACATAGGAATAGGCTTGACAGACCCAAACATAGGGGCACCCAAAAGCAAAGAACAATTTTGCACAGAGGACACTAATGCTAAAATAGAGACACCACCACCACATGGTTCTATTATCTAATTAGGGTGCTACTATCCAAAAAGGGTTTTGATACCTATATTTATTTGTGACTTTCAGACCAACCTCTGTCTCAATTTATGGTCTACAGATCTATCATTTCAGTCATTTTATAGCTAAGTACTTGTTTACATTATTTATTATTATTTTAGAAAGGTCAAATTAAGTCAGTTTTGTTATAAATTAGTGGTTATATTTATTGCATATTTCTACCATGATTTACTATACTTAAACCCTTAACAACATAATATTTACAAACATTTAATAAATATTTAGTGAACCTAACTTACTTTGAATATTGCCTAAATGCTAACCTTAGATAACCCTAGGGTTTATGTTTTCAACATTCTAAGACCAAAAATTAGATTTCAGAGCCCTGTATTTTTTTATTTGTATTTGATATAATCATGATAATAATGACAAATGAAGTTTATCACTTTTTAATACATAGTTTTCTATCTTCCTTTGCATGATTATTTCATTTTATTTGGAATGAATTCAAATATGATATAAGCACATATGCACATGAGGCTTTATATTAGTTAAAATGTATGCCATATTTCATTATATCTCTAACATGTTATTTTTCTCTTATATGGAATTCAATTAAGAAAAAAATCCTTACATACATAAAAGATCAATTAAAATATAGTTTATTGGACTTAATCCATAAATTTAATACCCTAAAAACCATGTTTCAAGTCTTAATGTCATATCTTGTACATAAGAAAGAATATCTTTCTCCTCATCTCCATGAGGGTGATAGCTATTTTCCCTCTAACTAGGTCCATGCTATCACTCCTCCACGAGATGACATAGCCTATACTACTTTTACAAATACCTATACTCAGCCTATCCATGCCTCCACCTCCCTCTATAGGGTGTGTGCATACATGTTGAATTAAAACAACCAGGGTTTACACTTGTGAGACTCTAAGGGATAAAATTATCAGTATGAACAAGCTATTATCAGAAATAGAGAATCAAAATTAGCTATTAAGTGATAAGATTACATTATTAGAAAATCTAATTACATCTACAAAGTTATAATAATTTATTAGTGTTCATCATGTATATGCATATACACCTAGCAAAGTTGTGCCTAACACTATTTCATATCTAAATCATAAAGTACAATATGAGCAATACAATCAAAATCAAAATAATACATGAGATGGGAATCAAGAAACTCTCCCCCCAATTAAAAATGAAAGCCTTATTATCAATAAGAATGATATTTTTTAGAGTTTTATAGATAGACTTAGAGAATAACCTTATGATCATACACAAGTTCTGTAAACCATAATGGAAATAAAGAACAAATCAAATAATGGTTAATCTTATACAAACCTAGATAATAATACTATTACACCTACTTTAAGGGTAACTTAGCTTGTACAATAACCTATTTTAACTTGACAATCTTTAGTAATAGCTATAACTCCTATTTATATTTACTTATCTCTAAATGTACGATCCCTATTTCATGAGGTTCATTCTCTATACGATAAGGTGTTACATCTTGAGTAGGGAGATACTAGGCCATCACATGCCTTGGATTCTCATGTTCTTTTGCATATACCTTTGGCACATCACATAGCAAAAAACCTTGGCCATCTAGATTCATGGCACCAAAGCTTAATTTATATGATGGTAAGGGTGACCTAGAGCACCATTTATGAGCTTTCCACCTAACATGTTTAGACTACGTGTCCAATGATTGGCTCCTTACTAAGTTATTCCCATGCAGTCTAAAGGACTATGCCTTATAGTGGTTATTTGATCTATTAAATTAGTCTATCATTGCATTTAATCCATTGATATATATGTTTGTTTCATACTTCTCAATTAACATCAGTGATAAGATCTCATATGCTCAGGTAGCACAATTGAAGCAAAAATCCAATGAGCCTATTGCATAATATGTTTTGTGATATAAAACTATATTAGAAAATATGAGTAGCCCCATGGTAGATAGATAAATCCAAGACATTCAAACATAGCCTACTACCAACATTACATGAAGCTATATTGTTTAATAAGTTTCTAACCTTCATAGATTTATGCCACATGGTGAAATAAAGGGAGGTCAAAGTTCTCTCTATGGGTAAAATAGAATATATAAGTGGATCAGATTTAAGTACTAAGTGTTTTAGTAAGCTTCCATACAAAGTAAGGGACACTAAAAACAAGAGTGATCTAAAGGCCATAGTTAATGCAACTTCAGAGCCATCTCCTTGCCTAGTTTTACTGGCTTCTCTATGGAGAGTTTTCACCAACCTTCCATAATTGCTAGCACGTGTTTTACAATAGTTCCTAGAATGAAATGTCATATCTCTACCTCACATTGAAGAGGTTGATATGACATGACATATTCCAAAAATATATGATTCTAATACATTTTATGAACATAATAGGGCACCAAGCCATATTACAAACCAATGCATCACTTTGAAACATAAGATATAGAATTTGATAAAGGTTACCATAATTGATATGGGAACACCCACAGAGTCACCTAAAGTTCAAATAGAAGATAAAGCATTAAAAATATTCTTGGATCTATTTCTAAAGCTTACAAATAATGAGACATGTGACACTTTACGTGTTCACTATATGTATCGAGCACATCCACTATTGCCATCATATCACACTACTACAAAGGATGCACACCCTCTACACAATATCATTAATGTGTACTATATCTTAGGAATATGAAGAGCACAAAAATGTTGATTATTTACTTATTAGTGAAGATAATAAAAATCCATGCATAAAAATACAATGAAAATAAACACTCTTGCCTAAGAAATGGGGAGAACATAACATAATGGACAAGACCACAAAATAGAGATAATAATACATAATAGTTTTACCTCCCTTGTAAAAATTTATGTCCACTTATTGGCATAGTATATGTTTGAGCTCAATATATGTAATCAAAGACTTTTATCAATGCTTCTCCATGTTGGTAACACTTATTTAGTGGCCATTTATGGATTTGATAGGTTTGGATTGGCTTGATGTAAGCATGGTATCAAATTGCTATTATAACATTACTTTGATGGATTCTTGAAGGTATTCCTATAGAATAACCTTACACATAATAAATTCTTTGTGTAGAGTGAGGGCACTTGTATTTATAGGTCTCAAAAATAACTCTAATCATAGGGAGGTTATATTTAGTTCTAACTTAATTAAGTCTAAAATAACCTAGGTTGAATTAAGTTAACCTTGGGTTGAGTCAAAAAATCATGAAATCTTGACAACTTATTTTTTAGATATTTAAGAGCCATGAAAACTCACTTTAGATATTTATGACGTTGTGACTCACCTTTTTGAAATACTAAGAATTAATAAATCATTTTATTAGCTCCCTTGGCTTTGAATTTATATTTGGCTAAAAATTCCTTTTGGATAAATGAAATTTATTAATTCAACTTAGAATTTTTACTTAGGAAAGTTAATTAAGATTTGTTTTTTTACTTAATCTTGCTTAGTGTTTTTTGGATTTTATGAATTATTTTTAATTGTTTTATGTTAATATCTTGTCAAGCCAAGAACATCAAATTACTAGGTCATAATTTGACTAAGGTTAAAACCAAAATAGGTTATTAGTGCATATAGGGTAATACTTCAAATAACTAAACTTATCTATGTTTTTGAGCAATCAAACTCCCTATGTAGATAAATTTGAGTAATTTAGGTAATTTATAGGTTTAAATTATATTATTTTCTTGAAATTGATCTAAATCCTAATTTAGGCATAAAAGTGGTCAAAATTGAGTGTATATAATTTACCCTTATTTGAGAAGGTGTTGCAAGACATAGGCATAGTAACATATTTGAAAAGAATGCAAAATTTATTAAGTTGAATTGTTCATACCCCAAAGGGTGGTTGATCAACCTTTGATTCCCCCTCAAGGGTGCACGCGATAAAATAGAGTCATTGAACATTCCTTTGAAATGAAGAAAATGACATGATCTAGTGGCAATGGGGGTGGAACTAATGATTTACCCAAAGGTGGTTATAATTAGTAATGGTGGTAGAATAATTGATTTGTCCAAAGGTAATTATAATCATGAATGAAGGGTGTGACACTGATTTTCTCAAAGGTGGCTCTAATGAGTGGATTAAATATTTTTACTTGTAAGGTGGTAGAATCAACATTGATTTTCCCAAAGGTGGGTATAATCAATAACAGAAGGTGAAGAAACTGATTTTCTCAAAGTCATTTATAATTAGTGGCACAAAAATTTACCCTATTAGGGTGAGTGAAATGGGTAAATAATGATTTTACCAGAGTCATTTATAATCATTAACACATGAAATTGCATGATTTTAATGAGTTTTCCCTATAAAGGCAAAATATATCATTTATCAATTGGGAAAGAATTTTTCGCACTTGCAAAAATTTGCGATGGGAGATAATACAAAAAACTTGTAAAATATATTTACGATGAGTTAAAAAAGACTAAAATCATGTTTTTAACCTAAGTATGAAGATGGATGTTCACAAAAACATGCAATATAGGTATAAAAATAATGGTGTTAAATGGGTCTCGAAAGAGTCCCAAAAATTATGGTTCGGTTACAAATCGACCAAAATATAAGGCATATAAGATCAAATAACATGAAAAAAAAACTACAGAGATGAAAAATACACTTCTTAGAAGATGAAAAATGAATTATAGGCCTTGCGGGGTAAAAATTCAAATTTTAGGCTATATATTGACCCTTGTGGTGAAAATTAATTCATTTTCTCCCTAGCCTTTTGAGAATTAAGCTCTAATTTTTTTGCATAATATAGCTTAAGAAAATGACAAGTGGAGGTGCATGATTATGTGTATTAGACTAAGTGAGAGAGTACATGTGACCACCACACTATGTGCCATCGATAAGTTGTCCCAAATTTATCATTTATGTTACATTTATTTCTAGGATTAGGTAAAAAAACAATGAAGTCATTATTTGCATTTTAATCAAAATGGTGACTTTGTCAAGGAAATTAATGACTTCGTATGAAGTCACCATTCTTCAAAATTCAAAAATCACCTAAAATGTTTAAATTTTTTTGAAATGGTGATTTCACGGATTTTTAAGCAAAGTCACTATTTTCATGAAAACAAAAATGGTGATTTCACTTAAAAAGGTATAAAATCACCAAAATGATGACTTCACCATTTGGGAAAATAATGACTTCACTTTATAATCCAAAAACACTTGGTTTAGGGACCTTATAAGGATATAACCTCTAAGAGAGAGGAGAAAATAGACTTAGTAGGTTAGGGTAGTAGTATAGATTTAAGTGACGCTAATCTATTTTTGTTTACATGAGTGACTAACTATTTTGACTTGTTAAGAGTGACATTCTTAGAACTTACACACCCTACAAATCTAAATGGTGGGGATTGTTGGATTTTTACAAGCCTTAGATTTACATGATGTGGTGCACATACTGGTCATCTATGTAGATCAAGTATATTTGAGCACATTATAGAGCAATGACATAGTGAGATGTCAACTTTTCATCTACCTACTAGAGAGGTGATAGTCACACATGAGGATACTAACATATACTCAATTTATCAAGGCAAGGATAGATGATTTTCTAAACACCTATAATATAATAAGTTGTACTAGATGATTTAGTAAACTATTAGGGCATTCCCATGGATCATGGAAAGGTAGACATAGATTTAATCAAGACATATATTGATATTCATCCTAACAACTTGGTTCTTGATGATCCTTCACCACCAACACTTATTGACAAGGAGGTCATGGTTATTATGGGTATTGTTAGTATCATATTACTTCTTGAAAATACCAATAGATATTTTCACATGGGCCTTAGAGGCTTAGTTCTTAGCATGCTAGATGAGGCGACATGATTTGTATGGGAGACAACTATACTGGCTTAGCTATACAAAGATCTCCACATGGTGGATTATCGTGGAGGACATAACATTGGAGCTTTGAAACTTCTAATGGTTTGGGGATAGGAGCATGCTTCCATTAAGTGACTGATGGGTTAGTGATAGATCTAGGACCTTGAAGAGCCATCATCATATGGCTAGGCACAGATAGGGGTAAGTAGACATGGACATAGGGGAGATATTTATATCTACCATTAGATGTTAGATGAGCTCACCCAATAATTTTTCATCCAAAGAGATCACCTTATTTATTAGTTCTAGTGTTTTAAAAATGGTTGGTACACTACATATATAACTATCAAGTGTTTTTTTACTATCAAGTAATCTCCCATTATTGAGGAGTATTGCCCTGATTAGGTACTTTAGTAGTTTAAATTTACATAGGATGTGCCAAAGGGGCCTAGGTGGTTCATCCATGTCACTAGAGAGATTAGATGGGACACTCCTTTCATTTAGAGGAGTGTAGCCATTGCTAGCTATCTGAGTGTGCCATGATTTGCTTAGGATTATGTAAGAGGTGAGGCAAATGCAGGGGTTACTTTATCATACATTCACTAGTGGGTGAAGGTGTGCCTTTTGAGGCTTATAATGTTTTCTCAAGTAGGTAGGTAGAGGCCCACATATATTTATAAGATGGAGGCTAAGACATCCAATGGTAGTGGGATCACTTGGCAGAGCAGTGGAGGTGAGGATGGTGATGATGATGATGGATATGATAGTGGGGATGATAGGGGAGATGATGGATGATACAACTATGGGGATGATGGTGGTGATGATGGCATAACCATGATAGTGATGGACTCTAGCATAATAGGTATTATAGGCACATAGGTTGATCCAAGTTAGGTAGGGTCTTCTAGTACAACAAGGGTAGGTTAGGATATAGGCATGATTGAGGAGGAGATCACTGCTAGAGTGGGGGAGATTGTAAGACTAGAATGGTGGTTGGATGACTTATACATTACTCTAGACATGCATGATGATGATATGAATTACATTTAGGTAGAGATTACCCACTAAAGGCTGAGGTGGCTAGGTTGGCACAAATATAATATTAGACTACTATAGAGAGGGACAATACCATCATAGATAGGGATCAGGTATTAGCTAATGTTTAGAGGCTCTAGTGAGAGCGTGATGAGACTTGGAGAGCTAGTATGTAGGTAGGGTTTTCCAAAATGATATTTGAGAGCCTTTAGGCTAAGGATGAGGCCTCATAATATTGAAGAGCTTATGAGAATAATGTTCCCTAGGACTAGTAGGTTTCATCATTTAAGGTCTGGGATGCTCAGAGAGTAGGTAGTAGATTAGGTTAGTCTTTGACTATGACCCATTTGATAGGGGCTTTAGGGTAGTCAGTTTATCAACCAAGGCCACCACCACCAGGACCATTAGGCCACTAGTACCACCTCTAATGATAGGTCCCATGGACACTCAGAGCTAATTTTGATCATTGGCATGTGTTGGCATATGGCATTTTGGTACACTAGCATTTGTACTTGTTGTATTGAGATATTGATGTATTTTGAGACACTATTATGATATGTATATATATTCAATATATATGACATTTGAGATACATTTACATTAATTTTTGGGTATTTTAAGGCCGATATACATATATATGATATTTTTGTGATATGTATACGATGTCATATTATTATCTTGCTCATGTCATATTTACCATTATGGATATTTAACATTGTTGATGTTTATGTTCATGTATGCCCTCTCATTTACTGCTTGGCTATGTACATGAGATGCTGATCTATTTTATTATCTGCTTATGTTGTATGAATTATATGTATGCTTATTCAAAGATACACATCTATATAAACACATAATAAATTATTTTTATCTTTTTATTACTCATTGAATTTAGATATGTGTTTGGGTATTTAGCTAGTTTTGATCTTAGAGAAGTACTACCATTGCATTGATTTGATAGTCTTAATGTACCTGATTTTTATTGTAGTTTATGATATTATGCATCATAGTTATAAAAAAATATAATAACAATTTATACCTTAAGCATGAAAAACTTAGTTTAAATATAAATAATCTAAAAATAAGATATGAATAATCAAATCCCAAGTGTGAATAAAACAAATAAACTAAGTGTAAGACTAAATAAAAATATTCACAATCTAACTACAAGATATAGATAATCAAGACTCAAGTGAAAATAAAATGTAACATCTCTAAAACAACTAAAAAAAGGCAACAAGGAAAATAAATAAAAAACAAACACAAAACAAATTAAAAAAAAAACAAAAAAAAACAAATAAAATAAACAAACAAGGCCAGATGAATAAATAAAAAAAACAAAATAAAAACAAACAAGGCTATACAAACAAAATAAAAAAATAAACAAACTAAATAAAATAAATAAACAACAACAAACAAACAAACATAAAAAAAAAAACACAAACAATCAAAATAAACAAACAAGGTAGGATAAACAACAAAAAGAAACTAATCAAACACAAAATGGATGACAAACAAATAAAACAAACTATACAAACAAACAAACCAAAGCAAATAAAAGTTCAATAAACAAACTATTTTAAACACACAAAACAGTAAACAAAGTTAAACAAAAGACAATATACAAACAACGGTTAGTCATAATGTTAGTAACAAATAAATTATAAATTATTTGTGCATGTGTAGTAGAGGTGTTACTCTTGGTGACAAGGTGACCCCTAAGCTAGATAATAAGGACACATGTCAAACAACATAAGAACAAATGACACAAGGTTGCCTCTAGGCTATAGGGAAACATGACAAAGGGTATGATGACAAATGGTTACATCTAAGGCTATAGAGACTATGAACACAAACAAGATAACCAACATTACTGCTAAGCTATATGAGACGACACAAATAAATAAAAAAAGGAAATATAAGTAAAAGAAGGGATAGCCAAGTTGACTCTAGATGTGTTAGACAAGTGGACTTTGCCTACATAGTCCCATGGATGGTACATTCAACATGAATTACAAGCCAAATGTAGTTCTCCCAAGATATGGGATAGAAAAAAATGATGATAAAAAATCATGATTGAATTGTAGAGGAAAATAGGAATGGTCTCACAAAAAGATGTGTGTAGGAAAAGAGAGGGATGTCGTTCACAATCATAAAAGTGTCAAGCATAGAAAACTTGCATAAGTGAGAGAACATGGTTTAGGCTAAAAATATATTAAAATTTAAGAAATGAGTATCCACTAATCAATTAAATTGACAATCCATAGTGTTTATCACGTCTATGGCTTGGAATAAGAATGGGCTTGCAAAATGGTGAGAGCATTGGTAATGGTTACTCAAAAAATGGTGAGAGCACTCAAAGGTTACTCGTAAAAGGGTGAAAGAATTCAAACAATTTTTTTTTGAAAAATGATGAGAGTGTTCAAAATAGAACTACTTGCAAAATGGTGAGAGTGTTCATATAAGAAGTACTCATAAAATGATGAGAGCGTAAGAAAAAAATAAGGATGGGGGAACTCAAGGACAAGTGATTAATTGTGAAATAGTTATAGGACCTAGAATCCTTAAGGTAAAAAAGTGGTCATGGGTAATGAATGGTGGCTGAGCTAATAAGAGATACCCCATATATTCAAGTACTACCTACATAGTCCATTTGGACCTTAGGTCAATGTAGTTCTCCAAGAAATGAGAGAAAAAGGCCAAGGTGGCCTAGAAATGAAGCTAGAAAGGTAAAAAAGTCTATCCCAAAAAAATTGATGGTTTTGTATTTCACATGGAAATTCTATGCCAATTTTCATGATTTTGTGATTTTTAAGATTTTTATAGGTTTTTGAAAATGTTTAGGGGTTTTAAACCATTTCAAATGTTTTTAGAAATTTCTAGGCATCTCAACTCAATCAAGAATCATGAGATGAAGAATGGTCCAACTCATAAAATGGAAAGAACATGTCTTAGATTTATTGAAAAATGGTGAGAGCGTTTAAAATTTAAATTATCACAAAATAACAAGAGTGCTCAAATAAAGGTGGTCAAGCTAACCTCATAAACCATTGAGTGCTGCCTACATAGGCCAAATAGACCTCAATACACTATAACTCTACCTTTACAGTTGAAGATGTTTAAAATTATTCCCAATGTTTTTGGTGTTTTCAGTATCTCAACTCAATGGAGAATTATGAGATACAATACAATCTAAACTTAACAATGGTGAGAACATGGAAAAGGGGGTGATTGAGCTGAACTCAATATAAATTAAGCATTGCTTACATAGTCCCATAGTACCTCAAGTCACTATATTTCTGCCTATATAAAAGGTGTTTGACTAAGTACCAATAAGTTTAGGCATAGGCAAATGGGAAGGTATGGAAACAATGATGTCAAGGTGATGCAACAACACATGGTAAAGGGGTTGTTCCGAATTTTTCCAAAGATGTTTATAATTAGGAAACAATGACAAGAGTTAGTGGTACTAATTTTTCCATAGGTGGTTATAATTATTAGCAAGAATGATAGAACATAATAACAAATGAAAGATACAATTTCTAGGACCACTATCATATTATTTTCATATACTGCCATTCAAAATTTTAAATCTAAAATAACTACTAGAGCTACATCTGATATCAACCACTAAACGTGTCTAAAATATAAATGAATAAGAACCAAGGCCAAAACATGATAGGCAAAGGTTAGGTAAAAAGAACTAGATGATAATAGGCTAAGGTATGGTGGGAATGGTATTGGGTATGGTAGAAATAATAGGTATAATGTGACATAACTTAAATGATACTTATAGATAATAATTTGAGTCCCTCAAACGTAAAAATGTTTGAGGTGCATTATGTTAATCATTTCATCAAGTTCATCTCCTTATGTTGTGGTGAGCCTATATTTTCCAAAACCATAGTTCACAATAACTACATAAGACCCCAACCAGTTAGGTTGGAATTTTCCTTTCTTATTTGGCTCGACATTGACATTCTTCTATTTTTTTAATATAAGGTCACCAAGATTGAATTATTGATGCTTAGTGCACTGATTATATTGGCCTCATAATCTATTTTGATAAGCCTTAAGGTTATTTAAGGAAACCATATGCTTTCCAAAAACTAAGTTCAGCTCTTGCAAGTGAGATAATCTATAGTCCTCATCATCAATGATGTGTTGTAGTGAAATCTAGAGAGAAGGAAAATCAATCTCGATAGGAAGAATGGATTTAGTGCTTTAAACAAGTGAATATGGGGTAGCTCTTGTTGGAGTATAGAATGTGGTATGATATGCCTACAAAAAATTACATAGTTTTAAGTGCTAATTACGACTATCATCATTGATAATCTTATTCATAATATTGACAATGGTTTTATTATGAGCTTCACTTTAGTTTTTTCCTTGTGGGTAGTAGGTGACAAAGAAATGTTATTTGATATGGTATTGGGTACAAAGTGCTTTCACATCTTTATTTTTAAATGATCTACCATTATCAAATATAATGTTAGAGGGATACCATAATAGGAAAGGATATGGTAAAATATGAATTTGGATATCTATTTACTAATTATGTAAGTGAGGGGAATGGCTTCCACCCACCTAGTGAAATATTTTATAGTAGTAATGACATATTTATGGCTATTTGAGGATGTAGGATTTATCTGACCTACGAGATCAAGTTTTCATGCTAAGAATGGCCATGGTTTGTCAGTGGTTTGAGTGTTTTGGATGGATCATGAATCATAGTATCATGCTTCCAACACTTTACATAATTTTTCACATAAGCAACTACGTCTATTTCCATAGTAGGCCAATAATAACCATTACACAATAATTTATTTGCTACTATTACCTTGATGGTGTGGGATACACATAATTCTTCATGAACTTTCCTTAATGCCAATCTAGATTCTAATGAAGGTAAAAAACAAAGCATAGTTCCATCATAGCTTATATAATACATGGTAGGTGCAAGTAAAGTATAATGAGAGGATTTGTGGATGAACGCTTTTTGTTTTTTAAATGAAAAGTTAGGTGGAATAATCTGGTCTTAGAGGTAGGCATATGTGTTATAAGACAATGGATATGTGGGACCAACAATATCATAAACCATATCGATAATAGTTTGTTTGTGCGCTAGTGTTAAGAGATGTTTCACAAGAAATTGATAATCCTTAGCTTTGTCTGTGATCTGAATCATGGAGCCAGTGGTGGCCATGACATTAACAGTTATGTTATTATCTCTAGGTATCCATTCAAGCTAAATGTTGGAAAGTTTTTTTGAGAGTATTGACCATGTCTTTTATGATACCAACTTATTTTCCTTCATCTAGTATTGGTTTGTGACCTGATTGATGATTAGCTATGAATCACTATGAACTAATAAATGTTAGATGTTCTACTACACTAATTAGAGAAGACCTATAATGTGTGAATCATATTTAGCCATGTTATTAATATAAAGAAAACTAATGTGAAAAGATTTGGGAATGAGATTCCCTTACAATGTGATAAACAATATTCTAACACCTGACCCATAAACTATGAATGAACCGCTAAAGTACATCTTCCACTATTATACTTTAGGAGGTGCTTCTATTTCTACTATTGTCATAATGGGTTCATCTAGAAATCTAAATGTAAGAGGTTGAGCATCGAGAAGTTGAACTTTTGTAAGTTGATCTATGAGTACTTATCCCTTAATGGAATTTTTATTGGCATATTAAATTTCAAACTTGCTCAAAAGCATGATCCACTTTTCCATGTGGCCTTGTAAAGCTATTTTGGAAAGTAGATACTTGAGTAGATCTATTTTGGTAATAAAAATGGTCTTATTATTTAACATGTAATGATGCAACATTTGGGCTTCAAAAACTATAACTAAACAAACTTTTTCAATCGATGTATATTGTGCTCATACATGACCAATGTTAGGCTCAGATCATACATGGCATGCTCTTTATGCTATTAATCATATTGTGCCAAAATTTCCTCTAGGGCATTATCAATCACTGACAGGTAAAGTAATTATGACTTATTTGACATAGGTGGCAATAAAATAGGTGGATTGGCTAGATATTCCTTGAGATGCTCAAATACTTTTTGTCACTCTTCATTCCAAGAGAAAGTAGTGCCCTTATTTAATAATTGTGTAAATGGATGGCATTTTTAGCTAACTATGATATGAATCATCAGATTAACTAGATATTTTCCTTCAAACTATAGAGCTACTTAAAGGTAGATGTTGATGATGTTTCAGTAATGGCTTGAACTTTGGCTAGATCAACTTCAACACCCTTGTGAAAAATAATGAAGCCTAATAATTTTTTAGAAGTTAAACCAAATACACACTTCTTAGAGTTGATCTTAATATTGTACACTCAAAGTCTCTCAAAGATTCTTTGAAGTATGACTAGATGATCAACACAGGTCTTTAATTTACTGAGGATGTCATCAACATAGTCGTCAATGATGTCATGCATCATATCATCAAAAATCATTATCATGGTTCACTGGTAAGTTGTTCATATGTTCTTAAGTCTAAATGGCATCACCTCATAACAAAAATTTCCCTAAAAAGTGATGAATGATATCTTATGCTAATCTTCTAGTACAATTTTGATTTGGTTATATCTTGAAAAGCCATCCATAAGAGAAAGTATTTCATATCCAACTATTGAGTGAATAATAATGTCAATGTTTGGCATAGGAAATTTGTTCTTAGAGCAAGATTTATTAATATCCCAAAAATAAATACATATTCTAATACCTTCTAATTTCTCACTCACCATCACAATATTATAAATCCACTTTGAATAGTTAATTGATCAAATGCATCTTGCATCTAAGAGTTTCTCCAACTCTTTCTTGACTAGCACAACAATGCGAGGATAAATGTTTTGCAATTTTAATTTAATTAATTTGTCATCCAAATTTAAAACAAGATGGTGTACAACTAAAGGCATGGTCTATAACTATCATATCCAAATAGGCCCATGTAAATATGTCAAAAAACTCCATCAAAAAGGATTTAAAAACTTCACATTCCCCCTCAGTAAGGGACATACCTAACCTAATATATTTGGATATTATAGAGTCCCAATATTAACCTCAAAAGTATCCTCCATAAAGAGTGTAGAACCATATTCTGAAATAGTTGGCAAGGAGGTAAATTAGTTTCCAATGGTAAATTCCTTTGGCTATATTGGCTCATTTAATTCTCCCAAGTAGGATGAATCAAAATCTTCTAATGCTAGTAAACTCCATATGACAAATACCTCAGGGCACTCTTGAAAAATATACACAAAATCTTATTGATCCATACTACTGATCTTAGATCCATAAATAGGCCTTAAATCATTGGTCTCATATACTTCATACAAATAGGGGTGAACATCTCCATCTACTAGCACCTGAAATAGGTTTTTACCAAGAGACTTATCTTTTCTTTACTTTTACCCTAATCAAAAAGCACCTCAAAGAGGTTTTCACTTTTAAATCTCAATGTTTGATTTTTATTTTTATTTTTAGACAAGGAAGTTCACCTACTCTTTGAAAAAGGCAACAAGATACAATTTGATTGAATATCCTTGTTTGTGATCTTCAAGAGAAATATGATTCCTTAATCTTATAAAGTTGCATATGGCCTCATCATTTTCAAACTTGTTTAATGGATTTATCAAATCTTATTGGTCTTAGTTGAATATCAACTATGGGTGATAAAAGGTAAGAGGTAAAGGGTGATAAATAAGGTTAACACTATAAATGACATGAGGGTTAAACAAGTTCATATTGGTAGTCATTATAGATACTATAATTAAACTGTACATCATTGTTGACATAGTCTTCACTAGTTGATGGTGTTAGGACCCAAATAAGGTACGTGGGGCACCCCCAGGTAGTTTAAATCCAATACGATGGGTTATCTTATACTTAGTCATTGAAACCAGTTCGATTGTCCCTTACTAATGTATCCCTAGACCTCTGCCTTCATAAGCTAAGTGATCCATAATCTAGTTAGGGATAAGATACTTTACATTTTGGTAATAGTTAGCTAACTCATAAGTATAAATCCATTAATCATCTTCAGCTAAGGGGTCCTATTCTAGGCTAAAGAGTATTTGAAAATAATGGACTTGTTGAGCTTAGATTTTCCCTTAGCCTGCCACTCCATGCAAATAGTCTTAGCCTTGGGACTCCCATATGCTTTTAAATTTTGAGGTAACTTGGCAATGTGAAATGAATCATGGGTATTATATTCTTCTATACCTTTTTTGGATATATAAAAGTGATTGAAAATGTCTGATGGAGGTAAAGATGAGGTATAATCTAAGCTATCTAGGTCAATATAATTGGCTTCTACTCCTAATTCAATGGCTTTAGCTTTCTTGGCTCTTCCTCCATCAAATTTGGGTATAGGATTCAAGATGAAATGATAGTTATGTATCTCTTACTTGACCTCAAGATATTTACAATATTGATATGGATGGAGATCAGCTAGAATAGTCACTTCTATCCCAGAATGAGAAAATTTAATACACTGATGCAACATGGAAGGTATGAACTTGATTTAATGGATCTAGGTTTGACCTAATAATAGACTATAAGATCATTGTAAGTCCAAAACATTGCATAGAGTATCATGGGTCAAATGGCCAATGACCACTGACAAGTTGATAGTACCTTGTGATTCATATTCCTTGTTATCATATGCCTTAATAACAATGGTATCTTGCTATAGATCAGTCGTTATGTATCTGAGATGATTTATCAACTTTAGAAACATAATGTTGAGGCCCAAACCATTGTCTGCAAGGATGTGTTTAACCTTATATTTTTTTATATCAACCTCAATGTATAACATATTATTATGCAGTGGGCCCAAGGATGACATGTCACTTTGGTCAAAGGTAAGACATTATCTAGGGGTCAAATGTCCTACCATAGCTTGAAATTTATCTATCATGATTTCATTTGGTATAAGGGATTGGATCATATACTTATTTAGTATATCTTTGTAGATGCTAGATATATGCAATAAATCCATAATGGATATTTACATAGGGGTTTTTATAACTACTCCACAATGTCATAGGTCTTCCCTTCAATTTTGGCAATTGGATTACTTTTGATATGCATGGAGGTCTAAATGGGCTCATTTTTGGTAATTGGCTATAGTACTTTGATGGTAATCTTGGATTATCAAGCTAGGATTGAAAAATATCGATATAGAATAGGGATTTAATAATTAGTTGGAGAGGTAATAGGGCTTGAAATGGTAATTCTTAAGCAGTGTTGAGCCTAGATGCTAACATGGTTCAAAGAATTATTATTGGCATAAGGAGGTTCGTAGGCGGTTCTTAGCTAATAGATATTGTTTGGTGAAGGTCTTGGTATATTAGTAGGTATACATGATGACATGATAGCCTCTTTAGTTTGTTTGGTCAGTTTACCCTTGATTCTGACCATTCTATTATTTTTATTATGGTTGGCATTATTGCTATTGATTTTGAGGAGTTATCTACCACTATTGTTACTATTGTTGGTATTGCTACTAGTTATTATTATTTTTATGTTAAAGAAATGGATTATGATATATACCCAAGTCACGATTAGTCATAAGAGTGTGGGTATCTCTTTGTATCTCTCCATTTTCTAGTATATTCTCAATTATATGTCTTAGCTAGACACACCAGCATATGGAATGTCCTTTGACATGATGGTATTCACAAAATTTATGTTCTTTTTACCAATATAGAAAAGGAATTCCTTTAGGAAATGGTTTTGGCATTGGAAAACTAATTATATTTACTTGAACTAATTTATAAAATAAAAACTTAGTAGGATCCCCAAGGTCAATGAATTGTCTAATGGGAGATCTTCTCCTTAGAGGAGAGTCTTACAATTGGGCTTGATTTGTGACTGTTAGTTTTGTGGAGACCTTGGATGAATGAATGGAGGTGGTGGTTGATGAATGGGTATAAGTAAATGGAAAACTAATGTTTGCATCATTTATACATGACATGATTCAATAACCCCATTGGCAAGAACATTCTTGTTGTGGTTGTAGGCCTTTGGTCTTTTATTATTATTGGCTTGACATGGCATTGAAGCTAATTTTTGAAAAGGTTATGATTTTGGTTTTGCTAGCTTTGATGCTGGTTTTAGCTCTAGTTGGAAGAAGATAGATTGATGATCCCTTTATTAACAATGGCTTTCTTAATCTATATTCCCTTCTCAATAACATATTAAAACATATGAGCACATTACAATTTGAGATGATAAGATATCTCATTGTGTAGGTTCTTGGTAAATATCATGGCCAATTACTTGTCTAGAAAATTATGAGTGAACTAGCTTGCCAATGCTCTCCATCATTACAAATAAGAAGTGAATATTTCACCATTATTATATTTTTCTTAGATTAAGTCCACAAATATAATCTCATACTTGAGATTATATGATAAATATTATATAAACTTCTCTGACAGGTCATCAAAGTCTGGTACAAAATTCTTTAGTAATTATAAAAGACATTCTAAGGCTTGTTTAGCTAGAATTATTAGAAATAATAGAAGCAAATATATGTCACTATATGCCACTAGTTGGAAAGAAATAAAAAAATCATTTAGATGCTCTTTGGGGTTACCTATTCCCTTGTATTTGTCAAATTTGAGCATCTCATAACCTAAAGGAAATAGTATTTGAAGATAATCCATATTGAATGGATACGAGCATATTTAATTTAGTTTTAACTTCTTTGTTTGATTTTTGATCTAAATGGTTTGAATTTCATCCTTCATTTGTTGTAGATTTTGGGCTAGGAAGTTGGCTGGCATGACCTTTTGCTATTGGGGTTACGCAGTTAAAAGTGGATTGACTTAACTGGGGTATGAAGGAATGACATACTAAAAAATATTGGTTGGATTGATCAAATGACTAGGTATACATATCTGTACATTGGGATTGTACTATTGATACATAATACATTACAATTGGAAAAAAATTAGGCTAGGATTGGCTACATATCCTTGGTTTAAAAATTGTGGATATGGTAACAACATTTGGTTGGGTGGGATATGTTAGTATTGCTATGTTTGGGAAGGAACTTACTATCTACTTATTAAACCCTATTATATAAAGGGAACACGTTGATGACTAGAGCCTTGTTGCTAAAGGTGTTGAAAGTTAGATCCCTACTATATGTGTAATACCTATTAGGTGAAAGGTAACTATTCCTTATACATTGGAACCTTGCTATTGATTAAATACCTATTATTAGTTAGGTAATTTTTAAGAGTTTGGTATTTGTTTTTGTCTACCAACTGACACTTTTTAACCAATAGAAACATATTGTGTATTAGATAATGTTTATGATTGTTGAGGTATATTGATCTATGCTTGTTGTGGTGGTACACATATTTCTCCTTATTAAGGTGGCATAGTGTTTTGCACTTGTTGAGGCTATATGTTTGTATGTTGTTTTTGGCTAGTTACCCTTATTACGCACTTAAAGAAGTAACTAGTTGAGGAGTGGAAGTTGCTTGTTATGTTTGAAAAATAGGTGTACCTATCCCTTGTTGAAAATGACTCATGGCACTGGTTAGAGGAATCTACTATGTGCTGATTGATGGAATATTAGACCCACTTTAATTTAAATTAAAATTCACTTGTATGCTATCCACTACATTTTGAGTGAGGTCTTCTGTTTGAGTGGTAGTTTCATCTATCAAAATTGGGACATTATAAATGTATCTAACCAATGTGTTTTGGATAAAGGGGTCTATGCTATGATTTTCATATCCCAAATAATTTATTTGTGGCCTTGTTAAAAAATCTAGCTCTATAAGTGGCATGTTTTAAGCAACCATAACATTGAAATTCTAAGCTAGGTTAAGGTAATTTTAGTACACTTGTTGTACTTGTTTCAATTAATCATCCATGGGAAATTTCTATTTTGCAAGTACACTTTGGTTATGTTAAAGCATTTATACTAAATCTTGATTGTAATTAGTTGATGTATGTTTAGAGTATTAGTTTCAAGGTGAATTACTTGGGTTTCTAATCAAACTAGTTAGACTTTCATGTGGAAAGTTTGGTGGGAATTTGGCTCTTAATTATATTGCCTAGACTAGAATTTCATCTTTATTTTCTAATAAATGGTGATGAAATAAGTACAAATCATAACTTGTCTACATTAGTGTCATTACATAGTAGGGATCTTGTTGGTTTTTTTAATAATAGGTGTCACTTGAGTAAGGTACTGTGCCATTTGCTCTTATTCTTGGCCTAGATAGGATGGTGAACTCACCAAATATTGTGCTAGTGGGCCTAAAATTTATTTAACATATGGAATATCATAAGATGAATAAGGATCCATATCACATGTTATATCATCACCATATAGTTCTTTTATAAAGGAGTCACTAGTAAAAAAGTTCTCATAGTTCGGATTGTACATAGTTTTGCTATGTGTATAAAGAGGCATGTTTAGATCTATGACTAGGTATCATGAAAAATAAATGTCTAATGGTATAAATAATTGAGGTTTGAAATAATTAAAATTTAGCTTTGTAGAAGAGGCCTATAGGGTAAAATAATTAATTTAGGTCTAAAACAAATTCAAAAATAGTCTAACAAAGACAATGATTTACCTAAAGGTGGCTATAATCAATGACAAAGGTAAAACAAAAGCTCAAACCTATTTTATAGTTAAGGTACTAATTTTACCAAAGGTGGTTATAATAAGTAGCAAAGATATATAAACAAGGTAGAAAAATCATGAATTAAGTCAAAAGATAATAATAATTTTCCCAAAGATGGTTATAATTGTTAAAATGAAAAAGAAGGATAGACTTAAAAATAAAAGGCCGATCTGAAAAAAGAGATTTAAAAAATATAACCTAAGGTAAATGGCTTGGATAAACTTGATGAACAAATCAGAACACATCTAATGCTAAGGTAATTGAGTTGAAGGACACTCAACCTTTGGCTCACAAAAAGATACAATATTTGGCTCATAAAATACTCTTGGATAAATGGAACTATGTCATCTTAGAATTCAACACAAAAAAACTCCTAAACAAGGCACATGGCAACAAAATTGGCTCAAAGGATGCTAAAATAAGGAACAAGTCAATAAATAACTATTAAGTCTAGGCAAGGGGTCTTTTGATCAAATAAGAAATCAATTCAAGTAACACAATCCAAACACAAAAGGTAGACTACCTAAGCTCAAATTAGACGAGGCTTTGAAATAGACTTGATTAGTTTAGAAATTATATTTCAAAAGATTGAGTTTAAAATTTAATGTAAAAAGGCTTGTATTTTCTAAGGCAAATAGGCTTAGACTAAAATGGGTAGTGTAACTTTGCATTTTGAAACAAAATATATAACAATAGTTTTGAAACTTGGTTTCAAATGAGACAAGTGTTTTGTAAAAAATTAAGTAGCATAACAATTCTCCTTCAAATAAATGGTATGATAATGGTTTTTGATAAAAATCTAAGGCAAATATTTGAAACAAAATGGGAAGTGTAACAATGCCCCATTAAACATGTTACATAAATAATTTTGGAATAAAACTCTAAGGAAAACATGTGAAACAAAATGGAAAAAGTAACAAAATGTGTGTTATATCTTGATATTGATCATCCTAAACCTACTCAGATTTTTTGATGACTACTAATTTAGACTTAGCTTATGTATGTTGATGCTTCCAAATGAACCACAGGTTCTCTCTAGTGTTTAAAGAACATTTCTCATTTTAGAATCTGAAGATTCAAGGCATGAGTTGCAGGTGTTTGGCAATTAAGATGCCTATGGTGAAATAATAGTAGAGCAACATGAACTATTGCACAATATTTATAAATTTTGATGGTAAGGGGCCATCTTAGTTATTTTCTTAAAAATTTTGGACAAATTGACCCAGATCTGGACCACTGAATAGACCAAAATGGTTATGGAAAATGTATTTAAGCTAATGTGATTTGTTAAAAAAGAGCAAAAGAAAAGGTAGAGTAAGAAAGAAATGGTGATTGCTGATCTTTGATTGTGAACTTATTAACAAAGTTTTAAGAATTACCAAGCATGATATTAACTAGTATATAGTAAAAGGTAGCCTAAGCTCATATTCCACTATAAACTAGACTTGATTCTAGAAACAAAATGATGATACGAGGAAAAATTGGATTTACTTTTAAAGTTCTACACTACATCTAGATAACTAATGCACATCTTTGATGCAGAGTAAATAAAATGAAGTAATTTAAATCTCGTCCAGCTAACCTAGCATTACACAAGTTAACAACCCTGTAATTAATGAACTAAATTAGTATTTATAGAAACTATTCATATTCAAACTCAGACAAGCAATTGATAAATTAGTAACTCAAACACATCAAAACTAGATAATTCCTACAAGTTTCCTTTATTTGTTTGTATTAATTACTTACAAGTTATACAAATGTCTCGAATATCTCTTTTTAAAAATGGTAATACATGCCCTTTTATAGGAAGCTAGGTAGCATACTGGTCAATTTTACAACTACAAGTGTATAAAAGACAATTATCTTTGTTACAACTAAAATAAAAGTATCTTTTAAAATCCTACTAATCTAGAGGCAATCATGCTAACAAACTAACATGTACCTTTACAAAATGAATGGTAATTAAGATTCTTAATGTGGGTCCCTTGCTAATGTAGGATGATCATGGCCCTTGTATGTTGTTCACCCACTAGTCTTAAATCTATGGTAGGGCTAGTGATGTACCCTTCTTCTTGGTTTGCCAGTTCATCAAAATATTTATTACCTAGACAAGGCTTCCTTGATGCTCCTAGCTTCATTTATTCTCTCCCTTGCATTGAAGATCACATTCAACACTCTGCTATTGTCCTTTCTTGATTATCTTTGACCTTTGATTTTGATTTATTGAGTCAACAAGGTGGTACTATGATGGAATTCTTCATCAATTATAATCCCTAGGGTGGTAGTTTATGTAGGATCCTTGAGCATGGTACCTAAGAGCTTTTCAAATTTAGTAATGAGCTCCTTTTCTTCTTCTATGAGATCCTCAAATTTGACATGCCAAGTATTTAAACCCTAAAGTTTGTCTCCAATAATCCCCAAATTGGCACCTAAATGTCCTTTACTGATAGCCTTGAAGTTTGGTATTTGATTCTTAATGTGGATATCAAGCAGCTGGGTAATTTTATCCTCAATGGCCTACCACTAAGTAGCTAGTTTCATAGCTAAGGAAGATTGATGCTAAAGGTACTTCTGCCTTGACTTCATGGACTTCAATGCTTTGAACATGTCATAAAATAACCCATCGATCATATCGATCATGGAGTCTGGGACTGAGAGAACAACTTGAGTTTGTAGATTCTCCTTTTTTTCCTTCAGGTTCTTGATTATTTATACTAATCCTTAGAAATTGAATCTAGCTTATTGATATTGAGATTCAATTAAACTCATCATATTCTCTTCATGGATGGGATCTTTACTAAGTTATTATCCTCTAATAGGGGTTAACCCTGTGAATGGATCCACCTTCTAAAATGTGAACTCTTCTTGGCCTACCATGGCTACCCTCATTGTGGTCCTCTCCAAGGCTACTGTGTCTAGGTTAAATTTCACATTAACCTATAGTTCTTTTAATTTTGGAGGCTCAATGACCTCCACACTTGTACTCCTAAAATCTCCTGAGGTGCCAATTCTTTATTTCTCTTAAATGTGCATTATTATCTCTTATTATTATTTTATTATATATTTGATCCATGGCTTGATGTTGTCATCAGTAGTCAAGCTAATATATGTCAATGCCTAGGAAGTGGAGAGGGATGGGATCTTTTGTAGATTTGTATAGGCAAACTAGTCAGGGATGAATGGTCCATGAAATGGATTTTCATCACTAAAAAGATTGACTTCATTTATGGGATGAGTGATGGTAAACCTAGGCATTTTTCTTGGAGCCATAGGCACTAAGGCCAATTTTGACTTCCTCTTCTTTCCATCTAGTGGGATTAATTATTTACTTGACTCACCAGAGGGATCCTCCTCCCTATCAGAACCATATGTAGCTTTGATGTCAATAAGGGCACCTTCCAATGTTTCTCCTTCTTCAAGGATAGCCATGATAATGAATTTCACTAGGGAAGAAGGTTTTTGTGGGAGTGCTGAAGGCACATGGCCTTCTCTAGGTCTCTCCTCTATCTTTGGTTCCTCAATCATAGATTTTCCTTTTCCCTTGATGTCCCCAGGCTATTCAACCTAGGCTTGTCTTGATAGTTCCACTTGTTAAGGCTCAGATGACTATCCCTTAGTAGGTGGATTTTGATGAGTAGTCCCAAATAGACTAGGTAACAAGTGATAATGTAAAGGGTGTAATTTCCATCTTTCTCTTGAGGGCTTGTTGTCCTTGACCAACCTACACTCCAATTAGATGTTGTGACATCCAATTCTGGAAAGTACTTCTTTGAAATTCTTGGATTTGATGTAGATGTCATCATCTACACCTAGTTGATGTCCATATTCAATCTTTAGGACCTTCTTGTCTTAGATGTGGTTGATTACCATATTTATAGGGTCCCACATTTTGAGGTCATCCAATTAAAAATCAAAGGAATTCCTATGAACTACCATGATTTTTAGCTACTTCCAATCTCTGATTATGATTTTGCCAATGTCCAATGGGAAGGGATGAAATTGATCTTTTTTCCTTTCTTTACATGCCCTATCTACACCTTGAATAATTTGGGAAGTAATCTCCTACTATGTAAGCTTTTTGGGGACATGAATTGGTAATATATAGGGCTAGATTCTCTCTATCCTTATCACAATGCAATCTAGGTAGTACCACACATCCCCCATGGTTTCCACTTGTTTCTTGAAGAGAAAATGTATTCTTGACATAGGGATGCCTATGATTGTCTCATAAATGACTAGGAAAACACCATCACAAATAAATTACATGTGGTTCCTATACTTGAATATATGTAATTTAAAGTAATGGTGGGAGATTGTGGTCCTACCATTAGGGGATCAGTTTCTTATGCCAAGAAAGGTCACAGAGGCTAGGAGGAAATTTAAGAGATAGGAAATGATATAAAATTTCTTGAAGGTCCTTATTTTAATGGCCACAAATTGTTTGGCCAGGAAAGAGCTTATCAGGTCTTTTACAGGAGGGGTCATTTTTTCTCCTAGCATGAAGTGGACATAAGATACCCACACTTTGTTCACATAAGTAGTGGAAGGGGCAAAAAGGTATCTATTTAGCAAGGTCATGGCTATCCTAACACCCTATCTAAATTGAAAAATAGGTATTTTACCACCAAGGGTCCTAAAAACATGGGATCTTTGGATTAACCAGGATATGAGGACCGAATCAAGTTCCTGGGTGTAAGTTTAATCTCTCATGGATGGGAGCTCAAAATGGGGAAAGGAGAGTTTGTAATAGGTTTCAAAGGCCATGGAGGTGATACACATAACCATTTTGGTGCTTCCCTCTTGAATAATCCACTCCCCATCTATTCTAAAATATAAAGAAATAAGAGCAAGGACATTGATACAATGCATTACATCTATTTTTTGTTGTTTCATGGTGAAGGCCTACCATCTAAATTATAACTATATCATTTTATCTTTGATGTGTAGTAGCATTTATCTTCTCCTCCTGAGAGATGGGCTATAATTATTCCATAAGGAAGAATAATTCTAACTAGTTCCTAACCCCATGGACATTTAGGGCTACCAAGTCTAGCTTATTATCCTTAAAAACCCTCCCCTTAGGGTCAGAGGTGAGATATATCTCAACTTCCATCTTCAATTTTTATCTACCTACCACCATTGATGATATATAATTATCCTTAGGATTTCTAAGGATTTTTCTAAGGCACTTATTTCTCAAAGCTTAGTTATGCTATCTTGGCGAGGTAAAGTTAATTGATTCAACTTGGATCTTCTTTATAGAGGGTTTAGGGATTTGAACTTTAATGGTAGATTTATCCAGGTCTTAACTTCATACATGCCTTAGATTTGATGGGGACTCTTTTCTTCATGCCTTTATGTTTTTGAGCTTATAAGGTGTTTGATTTTGACCCTTTTATGCTTACATGGAGTCCATGTGGTAGTATTCTAGACTTTTCATGGTAATTTTCATAATTGTTTTTTAGCTACTAGCCATTGGATTTTAAAAGCCTTCTTTATTTTTCCTTTTTGGATCAAGATCTTGGGCCTAACATGATCTATTGATCTAAATATGAGTCCCTATGCTCCTATTTTCCCATTGATCTTTAGGTTCATGGTCATGACACTTGGCATTCTCACAAAATTCTTCTGTGCTACGTATCTTTGTTAGTTACCTTCTTGGTCATGCATCAACCACATGTCAAGCTCATGGATCCTTGAAAAGTCTTTAAACTCTTTGCACCATTGGATTAAATCCTTTGAGTAGGTGATCATCACTAATCTTTGTGGGAACCTGTTGTTTAGTAATTTCCCTCTCATTCTATTGGATTAAAACCCAGTGAGCGAGCGATCACCATTGATCTTCATGGGGCCCTTGGTCATTAATTGAATGCCTTTATTAAGTGGGCCCTTTTTGTTCCCTTCTTTCAACTAGAAATTCAGCACACATCTACTTCTTGGGGCTTCACGTAACTTTGACCTTTTCTTCCTACATCTCAAGCCATTGGATCAAATCCAATAGGCGAGTGTTTGTCATTGATCCTTTATGATGCATGTTACTTAAGTAGGATATTTTTGGTTAATATGCTCCATCTGATCAAATATTACAAATGAGTGATCATCATTGGATCCTGTAAGTGACACAAGGAATAACCATTAGGCTTGAGGACACAAATACTTAAGATATATTTTTAAGACTAAGGTAGAGATTAAATATCGAGGCCTTAATATTAATAACCTAGTCTAAGTTAGGTGACTTAAAAAGAGACCACATTAAGCACATTAGTTTAGGCCCAAGGTAAAAGAAAAAGGGAATGAGTAAAATAAAGGCTTGGGTCTTGTTTAAAAAACATGATGTAAACCCTTTTTTTAACCAGTTTATTGAATTTTCCCCACCAACTTGGCTCCCATCAACATTCAAATTTAAATTGAGGGCTACCTAGGGTTTGTGAACACCAAACCCTAGACCTTCCAAATAACCTAAAAATAGACTAAAGAAGCTCCATTAGCCTAGTCATTAATTGAATAAGAGGTTTGTAAGATACATAAATATTTTAATTCATGAGTGGATGATCTTAAAATTATTTCATAAGGGACCCTAATGTTTAGATAATTCAAACTTGGATACACAGGTCTCTCAAGGGTCCCCAAATTTAAAATAAGTGGGGTATGTTGGTCCCAACAATGTACATCTTAGATCTTATACAAAATTGTACCACATGTTCATGAATACTTTCATTTATGGATTTCCTTGTTTATATTTGATTATGTCTCTGTGCTTTTTATATTCAAGGGTATTTAAATATTCCATTACTCGATGGCTCTACACCACTTATTTTTATTATATATATGCTTTGGACATGTGTTTATGTCCTTGTGTGTGCCTTCTTGAGTTTTTATGTGGGCATTTGAACATGTCCTTCTATGTGGATCTAAACCAACTTACTTTCTATTTATATATGTGAACATTTGAACATATCCATGTATGTCTTACTTTCTCAGATTTAATGACATGTGCTCATGTGCTTCTATTGTGGCCCCTTAACCTTATTTACATGCCTCATGTGTCTTGTATTTATGTGTCAAGGCCATGACACTTGTATCTTACTTGTTACACAAGAATTTTAAATGTCATGAGGGGCCTCATGTATCTCCCCTTCCTACTTGGGTGTCTTGATGGACATCATGCCCCATCCCCCTAGGTAGCTACTTAGTTATTACCTCTAATTTACTATTTATATACACTATTACATATATCTTGACAACATTGTGAATGTTATATCTAAAAAAATTGCACATTATACACTTATGTTCAAATTATCTTACATTATTATGTTATATATACAAATTATATTAGTTTATTACACATATATCATATATGATCCAACTAACACACATTTTGTAGTGATTTTTATTTTAAGGATAGTTCTTTCATAGGTTCAATATCTCCCATTAAAATAGGGGGAATTCACAAAGGTTTCTTATAAATATCAAACTATTAAAATGCACTCAGAGTATAATTTTCAATACACAATATTAGAGTACAAAAATCAAATTAAAAAAAACATAATAGAAAATAGTGACACATAGATCAGTTACAGTTGCATAAAAATTATAACAATCAAATGTTAGTGCCAAAATTGGGATACTAGTGATACATGATGCTAGTGTATAAGATATGATGCTACTATCCAATATCCTTAGTTTTAGAAAATTCTAGATTGGCCAAAAAAGTACATGTATAATCCATATTTACATAGGTTTAGTTACAAATTATCAATTTTGGCTCAGTTTAGCTTAGATTTATACCATTTTATTTAGATTGGGGGAATCATGTGTGGCATGATCATTCCCATTTTAGTTTAGATATAGATTATTAAAACTTAGTTTAGAATCTATATGCTCAGATATTAGATTTAGGGGTATGTGTTTGACACATTATTTATGTATACTCACACACTAGTTGATCAGATGGAATGAAAAAATTAATGTAATTCTCTACATTGTACACATCAGACACCATGTTATAGGTTATATAATAGATTCATGCCATCCTTTATATGTAGTGGTTGACATTTCTGAGTGGCCTAGAACTACCTAATATACTCAAGTGGCCATAGATCCAACATTTCCAATTACACATCTCTCGTTACATCACATAGTTTTAGTTTCAAATGCATTTACTACATATGGGTAGGTAATGATGGAACCATCGTCTAATTCAGTTCTTGAGCCATCTACATGAGAGGGTTGGACACAACATTAGTCCAATCTAAGCTATTTATAGGTCATGATCCACCAAACAGGGGTGCATAATGATGGAGTCAAAACCAGATTGAATTCTTGAGCCACCCACACATTGGGATTAAGAAAGCCATTATCTCATATCAAGTTATTCACCAATTTATCACTATCTAAATGCACACACATATGTTGTCACTAGGTTTATGCATTAGTTTTCATACCTAGTGAGGTGTATTCATTCCTTTCCTCTCTCTTATATCCTTACTCAATTTTTTCTTTTACTTAGTTATTTATTTATTTTTGATATATCTTAAGTAAGGATTGATTTATTCATATTTCATTTATAGGACATGTAATGGAGCATGCTTCACATACTCATATCCAAGTTAATAGACTTCACCTCTTAGGTAAGGCTAGGTACACTTATTTTTATTTTATTTAGTCATTTTACTTTGCTATATTTTTAGAATAAAGGAGGGGAAATTGTAATCACATAAAAATGATAATTGAGTGCTAAGATTTCTACTTGAGACCACTTATCCCTAACTTATTCCTATACCTATCTTAGTTCTTATTTTCACACTTATCCAGCCTTCGTGTGCACCAAAGGCATACTAAAATATCCCTAAAATAGTCTTAGACCCTCATATTGACATATTATCCCTTAATTATTCAAATTCTACCACCTAGACACTAGAGCCATAATAGGGATAGTAACAACACATGGTGTTAGTGTACCAATTTTAGCACTATTATATTTTCCCTCCTTTTTCTACCAACAAAAATATTTTAAAATATAAAACCATCTAGGGTCGGCCTAGACCTTTTTTAAGACCTAAAAAAGCACTAGAAAAAAAATATATGTGACTTTCAGACTTCTAACCACTAGATGAAAATCAGATAAAAATTACACATACAAACTCAGAATAAGTTATGCACAATCAAGATTACAATCCCTATTCTATACCACTTCTACATACAACCATCTATAACATTTATAATCTCAATTTACTCAGGGTTTCAATCTCAAACTCATTCAAAGAACTAAATTCAACATTCATACTAGCTACACTTGAAATTACACTTGCACTTAGATGGAGAGAACTACATCAGTCTTGATCCCTCTTTAGAGTATTGGTATATAAGAAACTCTAATCACAACAAGGTGTTGAGGATGTCCAACCTACCCCACTAACAACACACTTTACTACTTGTGTCAAATAGACACCCTAACAACATGGAAGATTAGGGTTTGTACATTAAATCAATTAAAATAGGTCATCTATAGAGATTCAGAACTCATGCACACATGAATAGGCTTGATATACCTAGATATAGGTGCGCACAAAAGCTCAAAACAATTATTCATAAAGGACACTACCACCAAAATAGGGACATTAACTCCACATGGTGATACTGTCTAATTAAAGCACTACTATCTAAGAAGGATTTTAATACCTAGATCCTATTTTTGACATTCAAACCATCCTCTATCTTAGTTTGCAACCTCTATATCTCCTGTTTCAATCATTTTCTAGCTATATATTTGTTTACATTATTTATTCCTATTTTTATAAAGGTTAAATTAAGTTAATTCTATTACAAATTAGTGGATGTATTTATTGCATATTTCTACCCTAATTTACTATAATCATCCCCATTAATAACAGATGATTTACAAACATGGAGTCCTAAATAGTTAAAATAGTCTTATTTTCATCATGTTATAATCATTTTACAGTTGGCCTTTATCTCCCTTTCAGATTTGCCCTAGTCTCATTATGATTCTTTGGCCATTTTTTATATTTCCCCCTTTTTGGGATGACTTTTTAAATCAATTCTTGTGATAGATCTTATGTAGGTTAGTATAGCTTTCCTAGTGACATGAATATCACCTTTTCATAGCATAACATATTCACTTATGAAGCATTGTTATACCTCATTGTGGTCAGCTATTTTATCCATTTTCCTTTCACTTGAGGCATATATAAGTTAGTTTTGATATTTTACACTTCCACATGGGGAAAATATAGGAGTTTTTAGGCACCATGGTTTTTAGGTTCTCCTTTCTAGTGGCCAAGTGTAAGCTCTCTTGTGTTAGCTCTTTATGTCAACCATGTTTGGTCCATCTAAATATGAATGGAGGATTTAAAAAATCTAAAAGATTAAAAAAAAATAAAATAAGGAAAATATAATCTTAAAAGTTATATCACACCAAAAGATGTGATCTTTATTTCACACATCTCATATTCTAGTCAAATCTCAAACACTACAGTTGGCCTCATGATAGAAATGAGGTCCATTGGGATGTGGCAGGATAGTAGACTAAGGTAGGAGGTCTTATACCTTATTATCATTATATATTCATATATTTTTAGTGCCATCTACTTTCTCACACAAGTACCCAATCTTCATAGTAGGTTGACAATTTTGTAAGGGGTCCTGAGGAGTGGCTAACACATTGTGAGAAGGTAATATCCTTTTAATTTTTATGTATTTTACCTTCATGGGATGATCTATATAATTCACTTATTAACCCAAGTTTGTGCCTACTAGGTGGAGTTTCCCAGGGCCTTGCTATCAATAATTCTTAGCCTTGCTCACTTATTTAGAGTGTCTCACCTCTGTTAAGAATTTATACATCACATGTTTGGTACCTTGCATCCTCATTTACATCACATATACCCTAATATTCCCTTGATGGATATCATTTTATCTGATCATGTCCTTTTCTAAAATAATATTACCTTATTCACCATTATGGCACCACTTGGATTTTTAGTTTGTTAGTTTCATTGTAAGACCTTGGGGACTCAACCAAGCCTTCCTCACAAATACACATCACTTTTCAAAACTACATAATTGTCTTCATAATAATCACATCCCTTGATGGGTGTGATCCCTTGAATTATTTTTTAGAATAAAAAATGATTTTGAATTTTCACTCATTGAAGTCTTTAGGTTATTTTTACGTCATATTCTTGTTTTATTTTTGTGGACTTAAATTTTCTTACATAGGAAAATATTTACAACCGCTTATTTTTTTATTAATGTTTAAATTTAAGTTGACTTGACTCATCTTATATTTTGAACAACATTTTATTTACAACCATTTTTGTCTTCTTTGATATTTTATATAAGTTGACTTGAATTGTATTATATTTAAGATGACTTTTATTTATAATAAATTTTTATGTTTTTATTTATGTTTGATTTAAGTTGACTTGATGTGTCTTACATTTTGGATAACATTTTATTACAACCACTTATGTTTTCTTCATGTTTGATTTAATTTGACTTGTATTACATGAGATGAAATTATTTTTATATTGGATATTTTTATTTTTATTTTTATTTTCTTTCATAATATTTTACATGATGTCTCATAAGATTTATTATGTTTTATATTTATTTATCAGTTTTTGTTATTTGATATTGTGTTCTTTTTGACCATGCATTTCCTCACATTTTTTGGAAATAATAAAACATATATTATAACATTTTCCCATAACATTATATTTTAACATTAAATGCATGTTATAAATAATATAAAATCATACATCATAGTAACACATATAGATTAAAATAATGAGTCACAAAAATATATATCTCTATATATAAATGGCTAAGTTTTCAACATCAATACATCCTAATACATCATATATACATAAAAAATACAATTTGAATACATAATAGGCTCTAGGCTTGTGGTCCACCTTCAACCCCATTAGGGTGAGGTGGCACACTCACCATAGATGACTTAGATAATCTAGCCTAAAAAATTCATTGTATCATGTGAATTTATGACTATAAGCCCTAGACTTGTCCCTATATCCGAGCAACCTTAGTACATAGAGTTTTTACCTATCTAAATGTAGCCATGTGAGTAGCTCTCTTAGTGTCCAATTCTCACCACATTATTGCCTCACCTCTTCCCATCCCTACCAACACCACTACCTAAGCAACATTGATATTGGTATTATTGTTAGAGATCCCTAATAGCCTCTTGAACAATAAAAACCAACTATCATGTTCTCTAGTCACCGATGCCATGGGATTATGCATCCCTATGGTGTTTTTAACTAAAATGATAAAATAGAAATTAAATGCTCCACCTAATTTTAGGGATCTGATGATAACTATATAATGTTTTCCAAGATTTCTACTTCCTCATCCATAAGCAATCATCTCTCAAAGTGATAAATTTGGTTAAACAAAGCTTTCATTTTCCAAATAACAAATGTGTAAATGAATGGTTTTCACATATTTAAAATAAAAATTTAAAATTTCTTAGATTTTAATTATTTACTGTGAGATTCTATTTTTTTCTCATATCTTTATTTCTGTAGGCCCTCTTCACATACCAAAAGAGTCCTTAAAATCCTAGTGAGATAGAGACTTTTTAGGTGCTAACAATTTTTTTTGCAATAAATTAGAATTTTATATTAGTTTTTAGGTCCACTTCTTATCCTTCTCATTGGGTGCCTTCCATTACATATGACACACATAAAATTATCTATAATCATTAAGGTAAGTGAAGATACATATTTTTATTTTATTTAATATCATTTAATTTTATTTTTTTAATACTTCTTGTTAGTTATGCTCTTTCATGTTGCTATGTTTCTTTCCAAAAACACCATCATGCATTACACTATTTTGACACATGATGAGTTTTGGATGGGGCATATGTATATACCTAATATTTTTCACTTTATCATTTACTAACATTTTCTCTTACAATGACTTGTGAATGCATCAATCACCTTGAGTGCATGCCTTAAAGGGTATACTAGGAATGGGGTGGGAAAGACTCATTGTGATTTGTAAGAGATATTGTTACTCTATATTAATTACACCATTACTAATATCAGTTTGACCTCCTTTAAGTGTTTATACATCTATCCTTTATGTCTAATTCCTATCCATATTTTCTAGTCTCCCTATATCCTATGGTATCAAATAGGCTAATAGAATATATTTTGTGCCTTCACCTTTCTTATACTTTATTGACCAATC